>JACDOX010000249.1:12795-50138 GCA_014549065.1 Cardinalis cardinalis | reverse complement strand
AAGAGAAAGTTTTCCTGGGAGTTCTCTGCTTTTAACCCACTGTGTTGTCAGAGGCGTATCCGTGTCCTCAGTGGCCACACCAGGTGCCAACATTCAAATCTGAGCACCTATTGGTTTGACCACAGCATCCCAAAAAACTCACTTCCTCTCAAACCAGGACATATGGGTAAAACCAAGCTCATAATTCCTAATAATTTTATCAAACTCTATCATTAGGCACATTCTGCAGCTGTCAGAGAACTGTGCTTGCCACCAGATATGACCCTTGTGGAAGAATGCATGCTGCAGTTTAGAGGACCAAATACTAATTTTTTTTTCAGGACTTACTCAGAAGAGAGAGGCAGAACTCAAGTTATCATGACTTTGCTACACCAACAAGATAGTGCATTATTCCATTCCCAGAGAAGGAGAAAGGGATTCCCACCATTAGAATACATGAAACTTTTTTCTCACTACTTAGTCATCCATATTGAACAATGGAGTAGCTGCAGACACATAGAACTCTTTCTTCTTAAAATCTAGAAGTATAAAAACATTAAAGGGCTTTATTTCCACACAGTAGCCCAGAGAAATTTTATTTTTAAAGAGTCTAGTTAGACATCTACTTAAAAGACATAGAATACAGGGTCCAAAGCAACCAAACTAAAAACATTCAGAAGGCAAACAGGAAAGAAGTGACAAGGCTGCAAGCGCAATATCTCAGTCTAGGCAAAGCACCATCCCTAGCCAATTTTAGGAGATATTTCTAATTCTTATTAGGTGATATGAAATTATGTTGGAAGGCAGCTTTGGAGAAGTGAATCTCATGTGCTTCCTCTCCTGGTGGAGCCACTGTATGCCAGCAAGGTGCCCTCATCTTAAAAACAGAAAATTTTATCTTACACTGCATTACACAACATAGTATTGCCAGCAGGGAAGTGATATTTCCCTATGAGCATCAAGAGCACCTGTTCACAGTGAGGGTGACCATGCACTGGCAGAGGTTGGCCAGAGAGGTGGTAAAGTCTCCATCCTTGGAGAAATTCAAAAGTTGTCTGGACAAAGTTGTGGGAGAACAGCTCTAGGTGATCCACATAAGCTAGGGGGTTTGACCAGATGTTCCCTTCCAAACCAAACTGTTCTGTAATGCTGTGTTATATGTGCTATTCTTTGATACGTTCTTCAAACAGTATCACTTTTTAGGACCTGAGCGTGGACCTGAGCCTTTGGATTGTCTGGCATGCTGCTAGAATGTGTTAAGTGACAAGTAAGAGGCATGCATATAGATATACATACTTTATTATTTGTATATGTATACATACATACCCAAAGGCTTGTCTGCAGCATAAATAGCTGAAGAAAATTTTTAAGCATTCAATGCCAATGCCTCAGCAGAGGAAACATCTATTTTCATCACCATTTTTTCATACAAGCACTAGAGTCCCACTGCTCCAGATTTCTGAATCTTTAAGAAGATTTAAGTCCCTGGCAAATCTTGCCCCATGGAGAGCTCTCCCAGCACCTCATGGAGTGCACCTCATGGAGGCAGTACAGAGACAGAGTAGTTTGGTGGGAAGTTATAAGAAAATACTGCTATAGTAGGGGTGATGCCTATTAAATTCAAAGAATGAACTTCAGCTTTCTTCAGCCTAATTGTCTGGTTAGGAACTCATTACACTCTCTAGTACTATCTTTAAAGTGCATTTACAAATTGCATCAGCAACTTAATTAACAAATAAAAAACTGCATGAAAATGCTTTCAAAGTAATGGTTTTAGCCTGACAGTGAACATAAACATTCATGTCTTGATCAGTTAAAAGATGAGCAGGCTTGGCTTTAAAAGGAAAGCAGCTTTTTCAATATTATGCAGGGAATTTGTTTTTGTACTCCAATATTGCTCTGTACCGAATAAAATAAGACATAAATATTTCTTTGTGTGATCTGTGTTCTGATATCCTCTGCTATAAACTACTTCCTTATGGAGTCCCTGATTGTTATCTTTTTCCCTCTTCTACAAATCACATTAACTAATCTGATTAGTGCCTTCCCCGTCTCAACACAGTCTTCCTGAAAGATCAAAACCAGACTAGTGCCATGCTCTCAGGATGAGAGGCCTGAGCTTTTCAAAGAAATCTGTTCCCACACAAAAGGACAATTTAGAGCAAATTGCCTCAAGATGCAAAAAAGCAGAGATTTAAGGGTCTTATTTTACCAAAACCAGAGGCAAGGAATTACAGTATAGCCTACACTGGCTTTAGAAACAAAATGTGGTACAATAGCACAATTTGGCTATCTGACCAGGTATTCGATATTATATTTCACTGAGATGTAATAGAGAAATTATTTCAATACCTGCAAAATTCAAGTCCTGACATTGGGCTCACCTACCTTATATGTCCACTATCTTGTCTAGAAAAGCCTTCTCCCATAGAGCTTATGGAAGAGCATTGTGTGTCACAGTAGTTTTGCTGTTAAAAGTAAGCAAGCCACATTTCAGTAGTTCCAGATGACACAGTACATAAAGAGGTAAGTAAGTAAGTCACTGTGCCCTACCATTCTCTTTCCTAGTAAATGAAATTAAGGGAAAAAAAAAAAAGAAAAATTGCTGTCTGGCTAGAGAACTCCTATTCAGAACAGCCTGTTAATACAGGAGTAAAAGCTGAATGACCCAGGTACAGAACACCTGAAAGAGTCAGGGGACAAGGATTTAAAAACACTTCTGTAAGTATACACACCCTATAATACATTTTGAAATGTTAGATTTTATAAAAATCTTGCTCACATATCAAAGAATACAGGAAGTACCACAGAAATAGGATCAATGCAACACTGATCTTTTTGAAGCAGACTGGCAAAGTAACATATTCTGCCATAGGATGGGCCTTTTAACTGAAATGCATAGCTTGCATAAGGAGAAAATTACTCTACATGCTGTATTTGTGAGAAAGCGTATTAACATGCCAAAGAACATATTTATGCAACACTGAGTTGCCTCTAACCAGTGAAACAGAGTTTTGTTGATTTCCTAATGAGATTTCCACCAGTGTACAAAGACAGCCAGCCTTGGCTTCGGGTGTGAGCTCAGACACTTTCAAAACTCCACAGATTTACAAAGCCTTTGGAGAAACAGCTAAATTCTGAAAACAAGCACAGCAGACTTTCTCCTTCAGTCCTCAAAAAACCCCACCAAAGCCAACAGTTAGCCTGTGTTAAGTCAGGTAACCTCAACTCTGTGCTCAGCTGTTTCTCCGGCAAGGTAAATGTTTCCTGGGATATGTAAGGTAAAGCAAACCTTGAGCAGAGATACCAACAGAGTAACACAGACTGATGGGTAGAGAGACAAATGTTTCCTGGTGGAGGGTAAACAAATTAGAGGGGGCTTGGTCAGTTGTTTAGAAGAAATTGGATAAGGGGAAGCCTGCTGAGAAAAAAATGAAAAAAAAATCAATATAAATTGTTTGGATTTAGGAAGGGACATGAATGCAGGTCAGGAAAAGAGAGGGAGAATGGGAAGTGACCCTTCTGGGTTACAAGGCAAAAGTGAGACTTCAAAAGGTTCAAATATGCATCTGAACTTTGGAAGCCTTACAATTAAGGAGTCAGACTTGGAAATCCTTTGATGTTTGCCCTGTAGAACTTCCAGCTGGGCAGCGAAAGACCCAGAGACTCAGCATATGAGCAGCTCCCTTTCCTGAACCCTCACAAGATAAGAGCCTGACTCACACAGTAGCAGAAGAACAAAACCTCCTCATTTTGGCAGGTGTGGTTGCCAGGCAACAAATCCATTAAGTAGCACAAGCTCAGGGATGCTGATTAACCCATTAGCTTCTCAATTAAAACACTAATTTGGGCACTGGCAGGTTTAAGAACCCCTCAGGGTGCTTCCCTGTGCCAGTGTGATCTCCCACCCAGGCACCGCCCAGTGCCAGCAAGCCCTGCCGTGGGACCAGTGGATGAGGTTTTGCCTGAGATCACTCCACACTGCAGAGGCTGGTGTGCCTTTCAAAACTGGGAAACAAAAGAAGGAGGAAGGAATAATAACTGTGATGAAGGAATGTGAATTATTCATAAGAAATTAATGCAAGCCACCAGGGGCGAGCATGGAGAGAGTTGTGTTGTGCTCACAGGATGGGTAGCTGCTCAGCTGCACTTTCATGGAATCTCATCTGTACTGTTCACAGGATGACAATTTCACATCATAAGAGGTCCCCTGATGGCATGTATTAATTTATAATTGAGGCAAAAGGAAGAGAGTATTTTGGTGTATCACGTTAGTAAAACACACAAACTACTCCCTCAAGGCACATATAGGCATACATTAAAACATTAGCAGTGGCACTAGAGTTAATGAGAGCTGTGACATACAACACAACTGCTCACACACCCTTCATGGCAACCCAAAGCCAATGCTGGCTACTCACACTGTTCTGAAGTGGGGCCATGCAGCTCAGTGGCAAACAGAGGAAAAACAAATTATTGGAGGCCTGGCACATGCTCTAAAAAACAAACAAACAAAAAAAGGTGAACAGTAGGGCCACATAAAACAGACTATCCCTTCAGAAGGAAAACATTCTGTGTAAGAAGAGCTGTGTATCTTTTAAGTGTATTTATCAACATATTCATTACATTAGCCAACACGGATGAAAATATGTAATCACAGAGCACTGTAAATGTATACTATTTAGATGATGCAGGAATATGCCTGAAAACTAGTTCTATTAATTTTTTTCCCAAGAGTCTATTGTTTCATTCTTCTGTTCCTTCAAATTACATTAATTTTTTATTATGTTTAACTTAATGCAAATAAGTATCTGTTAGAGTTTGGGTTTCCTCCTTGCCCTTCCTCCTCCTGCTGTACAGCATAGTAACAGAAAACAAATGTTTGCAAAATTGAAGATAACAGAGAAATTGAAACTATACTGTGACACAGATAATCTCAAGAAAAAAGAAAAAAATGCCAGAAGCTATAGTCTACCAAGTGCTAAGTATTGTTGGATACTGTTGTGTTTCAGAAAGCATCCCAGGGAATTACTGAATTGTGCTATAACAAGGAAAAAAATGAAAATAACTTTTTAATTAAAATCAAGAAAAATTAAATGATAGATGACATTAAATCCCTTAGAACATTTACATTTATTTTTACCACTTGTGTTGCAATTGGAAAATCCCATTTATTGCTGCCTTGACAAAATTTATGTGGTTTGTAGATAGGAAAAAAGAGAGAAATATTGCTGGTTTGGAAGTAAAATAATCTATTTTCTGTCACACCACTTTGCAGCAATGGAATCCAGTTTTAGCTTGGGCAAGGGGGTTGATCTTTTTAGAAGTATTTTTAGACATTTTCTTTCTGCATTTCATTTCAGTCCTAATTGGCTTTTTTCCCTCCTAAAATTTTGTCACCTATTCTCAGCTTAAAGCAGTGGCTGGTTGTTGTGAAGATAGACAGTCAGGCCATGAGACACAGCAGAAGATCCTCACAGACATATAAGTTGAAATTTTATGAAACGTCACCCTTTCAGTCCCACTGGGATCTAAAGGCACTTTGTTTTCATCTGACATACAGAAAAATGAGTACATTTTTCTGAGAAGAAAGTACCATCTTCTTTTTTATTTTTTCTTCATGATATCATTATACAATGGCAAATAGCAAGTGATACACTTATTAAATTCTAGTTTGGCACAGAGCAACCAAAAGAGAATGAAACATTTTCATGTCCTCGACTGGGGAATACTTTTCTATCTGTTCCCTACCAGTGTTAGAGCTTGAAAAAGCTGGAAAAGAATAGATCAGTTTTCTTCTATGAAGTTTTATTCAACTTTTATTACATCCATAGTCCACAGAGGCCAGTTCCATCATGTTAAGTACAACCCTCAGAGACCTGCAAGAATTAATTCTGCCTATTTACTGCATTTTATCTACATGACATACTTTAATATTTATTTGAGATTGAGTGCCAAAAGTATGCAAGAATTATATGTTTTGAAATTAACTTTAGCTTATGATTTCCTGTAGCATCAGAGTGAAATAAAAAGCCAATTTATACATGTATAAAAAGGCTATACCATTATTTTTGTGATAACATTTTACATATAAAAAATTCAGAAAAGCCCTTGCCATTAAGATATCCACATCACCAGCATAGAAATCTGACCCTCACTACTTAATTGTTATATCTTTATTGCCTGAAGGGCAGAAACATTCCCACAACTGTTGAAGAACGTTACTGGAGAATATTTCTTTACTTAGAAAAGTTTAGAATTCAGTGTCATAGATCCAAAATGTATTTCTCCTTATATATAAATGAGAAAATAACTCAGAATCAAACAGTGATTTTTTAAAAAAAAATTTAATAATAAGCATATCCAAAGGAACACTTGGCAAATAGTTTACTATCTCTCCACAATTTATTAGGACAATCAAAAAAGACAAAAAGGACTGCTTCTTACTTCAGTCATCTGACATAAGTCAATATAAGTCCAAAATAAATGGAGGGTGTGGGATTTGAGATTATAAGGGGGCCCTTTATATGTGTAATCTCTCCCATTCAAGAAGTCAATTAAGAAGTAATTCTTAAAAATGGGTATAGTGGGAGGTATTAATGTAGGGACTGCAGAAGAAAAGAAAGTGCATTTCTGAGTTATCTCCCAGTGCTTTGTCCGATCAGCAACGGCCTTAAAATTAAAATTAGCTCCAATACAAACTATTGGCTCATGGTTTTAAGTACAAAATCTTAAAAAAACCCAAAAAACACAACTCTTTGCACTGTTGATTTGCCCTATCTCCTTTTCACTGAGGGTTTTCCTTAACAACCATTCACTCATCCAGAATATCACTACTTTCTTCTCTACTTTGCCTTTCAGACCTTCCATTTTTTCAAAACAAAATGTATCTACACGGCACTCAAATTACAAATATTTCTAATGATGACAAGCTTGACACACAATTTTTTTTTCCTATGTAGTACAAGGGCTTTAAATATGACAGCTCTTCATGTGCTCATGAATAAATGAACCAAAGCAAAGCAGATGGAACTGTTCAAATCTAGTACAAGTGGACTCCAAACCTGTAGGCAGACTGGGGAGGACTGCTGCTCTATTTTAAAATGAAAAAGAGTTGGCAGCATAGGAGAACACTATTAAATGCTTACACTTGAATTAAAAAACCTTCTTAGCTTTACATCAGTAACAAAATTACTTTTTACTCTTTGTGAAACATGCCTGTCTGCATTAAAAATACACTTCTGATCCTGAATTACATCAGACCCTTCAACACTTTATTTTTAATGGTTATTGCATACAACATTATGGAAGTTGGCAGGACAATTAAAAGCAAGGTCACAAAACAGTATCACAAAATTTTGCTCAGTTAGCTGACTGGCTTGAGGCTTGATATCTAGCATTGACCAAAACTACACCTATTCAACTCTAAAAAAATCTCCTAGGAAACCTGGGATTACAAGTCAAACTGGTAAACATTGGTGGCCTAATTTTTCATATATGGTGATTATTTATTTGTTTATTTATTCACTTATAATATTTATTCCAGTATTTCTTTGAAATGAAACTTTGACTACTGGTATTGGCATCACACATGATTGTGATTGATGGGATTTTGATTTCTCTCTTTTGGAACAGCTGTGAAAACAGACCCACAACTAACAAAAATCCTAGAACAGTACTGTAACTATGCATTGAACTTGCTCAAGCCTAGCAATTTTGCAGTTTTGTTCTTTTTACTCTCATTCATATCACTAGCTTGTTTATTTAGTTAGTGACACCAAAGTCAGACAGCAATGTTGTAAAATACCTCTAAAAACAAAACTAACAAAAAACCATCATCATGGGCAAATAATTCAAAGCACTTTTAGTAATCTATAAAAATAAGAATTCAAGTATTTGTCAGAGAAATGTAGAACTTGATAGTAGCTTTTTCTTTTTGTAAAGTTCCTAAGCTTTCATGTATTTAGGAAAAAAACCCAAACAAAAACCAAACATTTAATGCAACGCTGCAGATTTCACTACTAAATCACAGAACCACAAAATCACAGAAACATTAAGGTTGGAAAAGATCTGCAAAATCATCAAGTCCAACCCTTGACCATCATCACCATGACAACTAAACCATAGTACTGTCACATCGAGTAACTTCTTGAATGCCTCAAGGGATGTGACTCCACCACCTCCCTGGGCAGCCCATTCCAAGGTTTAACAACCCTTTCCATGAAGAAATTCTTCCTAGTGTCCAACCTGAACCTCCCCTGGTGCAGCTTGAGGCCATATCCTCTTGTATTTTTGGTCATTGCCTGGGAGATGCCAACTCCCACCTGGCTACAACCTCACTTCAGGCAGCATTAAAGGGTGACAAGGTTTACTCCTGAGCTTCCTTTTCTCCAGGCTAAACACCCTGGAAACCTCAACCACTCCTTACAGGACTTGCATTCCAGACCTTTCACCAGCTCTGTTGCCCTTCTCTGGACATGCTCCAGCCCATCAATGTCTTTCTTGTAGTGAGGGGTCCAGAACTGGACACAGCATTTGAGGCACGGCCTCAGTGCCTAGCACAGGGGGACAACCTTTCTTCTGGTCCTACTTGGTCACATTATTGGTGATAGAGGTTAGGATGCCATTGGCCTTCCTGGCTCACAATGGCTCATATTTGCCTAGAGCCTCTAAGGTGGAATTCAGGGACCAGCTGCCAACTGGATTTAGCTCCATTCACCATAAGTCTCTGGATCTGGTCATCCAGCCCTCCAGCCAGTTTTTTACCCATCAAACAGTGCACCCATCCAAGCTAGGAGCGGGCAGTTGGTATAACTCTTATTCCTTCTAGGTAGTAAGTAATTTTCCTGCTCTAGGCTTAAGCAGGTCGAGTTTTACATGTACAAAGAGGACCGACAAATGAAACATAATAAGGAGATGGGATGGACAGAAGAACATATCATTCTTTTACTTGCACTTTCTAGGCTTCAAAGCTGAGTGCTGAATACCTTCCACCCACTTACTGGTGTCTGGCATCCACATCACCTCTGAATCTGTTCCAAAGCATGAGATCAGGGCACTGAATAACAAACCCTGGACACAGCACATCTTTGAAGTTTWCACTGATCATTGAACTCCATTTGATTCTGAATGGACCTACTTTGAACACTCAAATCTCCTTTGTCCCCATTTTGTGTGGGTTAAGTTTTCATTTTCAGCTCCCTCCTAAGTTCTTTGTTCCCAGGTCTATAATTTCTCACTTGAACCAAAGAGTCTTCTTTGTTCACTCATGCTCCTGTGACAGCCATGGACACTCTGCTTTTCTGGCTGACAGCCACAAAATTTGCAACACATAAGTACAGCTCTTGTAATTTTTGTTCTTGTCATTTTCTTCATCTCTCTAGCAATTTAATACACTTCGGACAAACCTGAGGCAATTTATTCTTGCTTCCCTCCTGTCTGCCAAAAATAAGCTTTTCTGTTTCTCACATAAAAATATCATCTGTACTTGAGATAACTCCTGAAAATTCTTTTTCAGATACATAAAACTGGTAAGCTACAACACCGACTAGGGGAGGTAATAAAGAGAACCAGCAGCTTCTCTGAGTGTTGCAGTACTGCTTGCACCCTGAATTGAGAAGGCACTCTATTGAACACAGCAAAAACTAAGAATGACTGGAGTTTCACATGATGTACAAGGTCTGGAGCCTATGTTTATTCTCCTTACTTCTGTATTCACATCCGTTATTCTCAGCTCAAAATTGTAGACAACTCTTTGTAAATTTATGTCTCAGGGTATCTGCAACACCTAATTATTCTTTGACCCTTTTACCAAAATTCAGGTTGGTTTGCTTGTTTGTTACTTTTGAAAGGAAGCAGCAGAGGAACATTAAGTTCATCATACATTTCTTCTGCTCTCTCTTGTTTTTTTCTCAGAAGCACAGTGTTTTCTCAGAAACAATGTTTTCCTGTGTTTTCAACTTTAAAAAAGCCCCAAAAATCCTCTCTATTCAAGTTGGAAGCACACCCATTTGAAATGTCAAAAGAAGTAAATTGGCCAGAAGAGTTTTTCTCAGTCTGTGACATTTGGACAGGGGAAACCATTACAGTTGCTCTTTAAATATCTCTCCTCATGTCCCTTGACCACTCCCAAACTTCAAAAAAATCTAGGACTTCCCATGCACACAAACCAAATACAGTGAAAGCAAAGTATAAATAAGCACCACACACTGTTTGGTCTTTTTATTTTGTTATCAATGAAAACTATTATGCCAAAATTCAGCTGGATATACCCAGACTAGCATTTTTAGGGTGAGGAAAGAGGGGAGAGAATATGTTCAAAAAACGAATGAGTCTTGGATGGAAAATAAAAAATTAATTGGCTAAAATTTAAAATCAGAGAAGGATGAAAAAGAGGGAAACTCTGTAAAAGCACATTCTTTCTCTAAAAATATGTTTTGACAGAGAAACTCTTAAATAATTTAAAAGTTATGTTCAGCCAGTTAAAATGCAGGTAAAACATTCTGAAAAGTCCTCTGGATCATTTTTCTGTATGACCCAGGCTCAAATCACTTCACAGAGAGTAAGCAGCAGTAAGATGAATAATTTTAAAACATCAAAGAATGGAAAAGGAGGACACACACAGATTTTACTTTTAGTACTAAGAGATGTATTCATAAATCTTTGCTGCTTTACAAATATGGTTCATACCTAGATAAAAATTGGTTGCCAGATCTTGGTCCTGATTAGCTTTACCTCGCACTTGACAATTTTTTTCAGTTTGTAGTAATTACAAACAGCTCTTAGAGAAAAAAAAAATTTGCTGTCTTGTTCTGGCCTTTGATTTTGACTGTCACAAGCATAATTTACACATTTACCAGATCATCTAATCTGTACCTGTGCTTGTTACACTCTTGTATTCTAATACTCTGTTTCCTTTTTCTCTAGTGTTTTACAGACCAACACCCCAAAATCCAGCAGTCTTTTGTGACCACTCCCTCCTGGCTGAAATTTCAGTTTTTCTCCTTTGAAAAGCATGAAAATAAGAGAGCTCTTCCTCTCCCCACCCAATTTTAGTGATTTCTTTGCTCACCTCCTGACACGCAGCTCATTAGCCTGTGGTGTATGTCCAATTTCCGCATTGGTTTGCAGTCACAGAAGGAAATGGATAGTTACTTCCAAATAGCAGATACTTCTYATTCTCTGCCTTTAATAAAAGTTTAACCTTAGTCATGGTCATTGTCATAAGACTCAGATTCACTCTCATTTATGCTAACAATGTAGTTAACTAATGTTAACTTAGTTAACAGTGCACATTTTCTGTCTGTTGTGATGTTTTTCAAACACTGCAGAAACCATTCTCTTGCTCAAAGTTAGACACATGCTTTGAATGACTACATAAGTGCTTGAGCATCGTACATCCTCAGTGGTAAAGCTGAACTGCATATCTCAAAGCTGAATTGCTGCAGAACATGCAGCACACATCAAACAGTCATTGTTCCACAAAGCTTGACCCAGAAGCATCTGCAGATAAGGCACCTATCAAAAAAGTGATCTGCCTCTGTACTGTCACCACCTGGGATAAGAGAAAAAATCTTGCAAAGTGTTTCAGTTTGGAATCTCTTAGTTGCCTTATCTCATGAGCTGCTATATTTAACCTGCTAAATATTTTAAACCAATATTTTCCCAAAGAGATATTAGGTTTGTCCATTCTTTTGCAGATGTCTATGACACACACAAAAATGCAATGCAGGTAAAATTCAGGCAGTACATACTGGTATGTGCAGAATGAGAAAATTAAACAGAATTTGCAAGAGAGAAGCTAATTATGTCCAGGAGTAGAATTAAATTTTGTAAACAAAAAAAACATAATGGTCTTAAGACTACAGAGAGGCTAAGATCAAGAAAACTACAAAGAGCAGAGAAAGAAATAATAATGTCATATATGTGAGATTTTTATTGTGATTGATGCAATACTTCTCTGAAATTACCAATCAACAYTTTATTTAACACAATTTCCACTGAAAAGGTGGTTGACAAAGCAGCATCAAAATTCTGGGATCACCATTCCACCAGAGCTATTAATCTATTTAAAGGGACCTGGATATATGGAATTATCTATATTATAGGCTATACTATGGACGCAGTTTTGTTGGTGCACTGGAAAGTTAAAAATGAACAACAGAAGCAAAACATATCAAAAGATATGCCCCAGATGAAAATTCTCAACGACTAGAGAGGTTGATTAGAAAATTAGGGGCAAGTAGAAGAAGAAAATCAAGGAGAAAATAGACATTATGCTATCTTCTCCAAAAGGTGATTCACAAGTGGACTCCGTAGAAATGCCCTCTTGCATCTGTACATTATTACTTTTTCCTGATGATGGGCATAGACTCTCAGCAAAACAAAGTGTCTTGTCCCTTGAGCTTGTGCTAACACTGTTCTAGTCAGCTGGGCAGAGGTGAAAGGCAGAGATACAAGCCATCCTCAGGGGTGGGTGGATAGCTTTAAAAAGAACAGACTCAATCTAGGGAAAAAATTGAGAAGCAGACTTATTAAGCCCTACTTGTCAAAAATTAGTGAATATATTTAGCTGAGTCAGAGTTTATTTTATGTATTCCCAGAGACAGGAACAGTAGGTGATCTAACAAAAGAAGGGAGGAAGATCCTACAAATTTAATATCGAGGTAGTGTCTTTCAAAGAAAGTTTCTTCAAAGTTTCTTCAACCTGTATTTCTTTGCTTCTCTTCGAACAATATCTTCACAGATAAATCTTATCTCCTTATCAATGAGGTGCTACTTATGTGGATTGAACTTAACTATATAGGATAATKATATAACCAGAAGCTTGTTTTATATCAGAAAAAGGACAAATTCAACTAGCGCCAATAAATGCTCATCGCTCTTGTGCAAAATTGCAATGTGAAACTGAATGCTAATATAAAGCAAGTGTGGAAATGCAATACAGTTGTGTCCTAGATCTCCATGAAGTGCAGAACTGTTTATACATATTAATAGATGCAAGAATATTAATAGTTTAATGGAACTGTCATCCACTTCATAGAGGAAACACTGGAAAAACATCAAAACAGCATGACAACTTGACAACCTCTTTTTAAAATACTCTAAATAAACTAGACTAATAAGTAGGAATGAACTGAGTTTGAGTTTCCAGCTCTTTTGCTTTCTTCTGAGGTATTGATGTACTCCATAAGCTGGAAAGGGCTTATACAACTTTGGCATGGAATGCTTTTTAATTTGTCTCCCACAGTTTGATGACAGGTGTATTGACTGCAAGGTTCTCCTTTAACAGCTCAATACTCCTGGTATATTTCTGGTATAGTTACTTAGACTATTCACGTACATGGAACATGAATGTTTTCATGTAATCATAAATTTATAAACCAAAATTCCAGCTACTTTAATTGATGTCAGGAAAAAGAAAGCTAAAACCTCTTTCAATTATTGAATAAACTCACAATGGCTCAGAGTGTGGCCTTTCAGAGGGACCTGAGTTCAGAGAGGTGAACCTTCTGAAATCCAACAAGGGTAAATGCAGGGTTCTGCACCAGGGGAGGAATAAGCCTAGGCACTGTTACAGGCTGGGGGGGACCTGCTGGAGGCCAGCTCTGTGTAGAAGGACCCGGGGTCTGTGAGCCAGCAGTGTGTTTTTGTAGCCAAGCAAGCCCAGGGTATCCTGGACTGCATTTCTAAGGACATAGCCAGCAGGTCAAGGGAGGTGATCCTGCCCCTCAGTGCTGGTAAAGCCTCACCTGGAATACTGTGTCCAGTTCTGGGCTCCACAGCACACAACAGGCATAGAGTTCCTGGAGCTGGTCCCGCAGGGAGTTACTAAGTTGATCAAGAGCCTGGAACATATCTCTTATGAGGATAAGCTGAGGGATCTGAGCCTGTTGAGCCTCAAGAAGAGACAGCTGAGATGAACCTCACTAATGTCCATGAGTATCTGAAGGGAGGGTGTCAAAAGGATGGATGCAGGCTCTTCTCGGTGATGCAAAGCAAGGACAAGGGGCAATGGGCAGACACTGATGCACAGCAAGTTCCACCAGAAGATGAGGAAGAATTTCTTCCCTGTGAGAATGACCAAGCACTGGAACAGATTGCCCAGAAAGCTGTGGATTCTCCTTCGCTGGAGATATTCAAGAACCACCTGTGCACAATCCCACGCAATGTGCTCTGGGAGGGTCTTGGGGGACTGGATGGTTGGGCCAGATGACCCACTGTGGTCCCATCTAACCTGACCAATTCTGTGATTCTGTGAACCCAGATAAATCTCAAGAGAACAGAATAATTTACAAGTGAGTGTTTAAAAAACATATCCAAACAAATTTTCAGTAGATTAACACAGAGTGGCTACAATATTGATATTACTTGTTGGTGCTAGATTTCTTCRCTATGTGTTCAAGAATATGCTACCTCTAACTGCTTATCTCAGCAAAATTATTGTTTAACTCTGCAGGTTATTGAAGAAGGTTAGCTACAAATTTAGAGGTCTGTTAAGTCCACAATTTCTGTGGAACACATGAACGAACATGTTGAAAATGTGGAGTGAAATTTTTCTGAAATTATTTAACAGAAGGGTTTTTTCCTTTGACGACACACTTTGTTAGTAGCAAGTGTGTGGGGTTTGTTTTCTGAAAGAAATCTAACCAGTCCTGATGAAAGGCGATTCACAAATACATGTTTTTCCTTGATATTTATTTAGGTTAAACACTAGTGCTTTGCAATTTTTTATCTTTTTCCTCAGCATCAGTGAGCTCCTCCACATATTCTTGGTAACTAGTACTCTGCATACAATACATTTGCACAAAGAAAACTACAATTACAGCTAGCACAGTCTGCATACAGGTCACAAGCAGTATCTTTGGTTACTTGTAAAATAGCAATTTTTTACAAGTGTTCACAATGTTAAGAGCTTTTGCGGAGGAAAAAAACTTGGGACGTGTCAGAATTCAACTGATGTTATCTGCAGGAACATAGTTCTCCTAGATATTAAGAGCTATAAACAAAAGATAAAGCATTAAAATAATAAAAAAAGGTCCTGAAAGAGTCTGACAACACTAAAAATTGATTCTGCTACATGTTGCATCATTGAATAGTGCCACACATACCAGAAAACACAGTCTAATAAAAATATCACCATATAAAAAACATATATAATCCAAAACCAAGCTATAACCCATTTAGCTCTGCTTTATCAGCCATATTTCACACACATTGTGTAAAACCTACAATTAATGCATATCAGAAACTATGTCAAAAATTATTTTTTAGATTCAAGTCATTTAGCATTTTCACATTTCATTCCTCTCAAACAGAATTGTTTAATGGTCTTATACAGTACTGCTCCTCCTAAGCAGTTGCAAAGCCTCTAAAGTCAGCGACATGTCCTTCAGGTAATACACTCCAAAACTAGTAGTGATCTTTCAAATTACTCATAGAGGTCAGTTCTAAAGGACTGTTATTTCTGGATATTCTGCCTACTGGGAAAACATCTTATGTAATTTCTGCTGCGTTACACTAGAAATACTGAATGCCTAGTCATTGCTGCGTTACACTAGAAATACTGAATGCCTAGTCATTGCTCCTATCTGCATGCCTCTACCTATGATTCATAAAAAAAGCAAATGTTTCAATTTTCCTAAATATTAATTACAAGTGTGCATGTGCTGTGATGTAACACACAAAACAGAAAAAAAAAAAATTAAAAAAATACATTCCAAGCAATGAACATTGAACTCTGCCAGTGTGATGAATCTTAAAATCACCCACTGTGTTCTGGTTTTGTAAACACAGATGAGGGCATTTAATGTGACCAAAGACATAAAAAATCAACACATTATGCAAATTCAATAACAAATGTAAAATGATAAATTAGCAAGCAACTATTCAATTATTGCTGTGACTAATTCCTGTAGACAGTGCCACAGTAAATGAACCTGAACTTGTTCTGGTTGACTGCAGTGTTCTGTTGAAACTTTCCATTTGGTTTGTTTGCCGTTTATGTAGATCAGTGAAGTAGATAGCATCTGTTTAATGAGCTCCCACTTCATTACAGAGCTGCACTACTTACTGAGTCATTCTTCTTAAGCATGCAGTCTGCATAATCTTGTGTTGTTTTAAAGCAAATACTAATTTATGATTACCTGTTACATTAGGCCACTGAAAATTGTACTTACATTGGCTTGCATGAGCAGAATACTAATGGCCTTATTATGGATTGTAGTGATGTTTCATGCTTACAGTCTGTGAACATAAATTCCCACCTCAAGCATATTGGCTGAACAATGCAGACAGTGTAAAAAGAAAAGGGGTAAAATACATTCATTTGCAAAACACACAAATTATATTTTCCATGGCCATCAAAATCAGAAATGTAGAGGATAATCAGAAACATTTCAGTGATACTATGCTGCCAATATAGATAGTTGAATCATAACAGAATTATTCATCAAAGTGTCATGATTGTTACGTAATTGATATCACAATGATGGGTAACCAGACCCTTTACTGAACAAAAAGATGACAACGTCTTCAAAAATATTGCAGTTATTATATTAGAGGTATAACTGGTAACCTCCAGATCATGTAAAACCACCAGATAACAGCTGTAAATGTGAACAAAGAGGTGATAAATAAAACTTGTATTGTAGCCCCGACCTGGCCAAATTGCACCTTCAGATCAGATCCATAGAACTAGAATAGGCATCACCATGCAACAGACAATTTACTTCAGAAAATCCCACTGGATATCTTTTCCAACATCAAAGCCACAAGTTTCCCCATACATTAAAGACACTCGTGTTCCATAACACGCAGCAAGGCAGTAAAAAACTGCATAGTCTTCTACTCTGCTCACACAGTCCCTACCACTCTGACTTGAGAGATAATTCTGTCCTAAATCACTAAATGTTATTTAAGAGTCTATGTTAGTGCTTGTCTGCTCAGAATAACTAGCTCTGGAGTGTACAAGAGCCACTGCTACAATTAGAGAGAAGGAGGAAGTCCAAGTGATCTGCAGATCACCCATTAAGTAATACTGGCCACATCCTACCTAATCTTTCTTTTATGAGGAAATATTGAAAACAAGAAGTGTTGCCCTAAACTTCAGACAAGAAATCTAACCAAGAACATCCTGGAGCAAAAATTGAGAAATGTATAGACTCTCTGAAATTGGATTGAGCTGCTTAACCATACAGGCATGAAATCCCAGTAAGGAAAGGCCCTTCTGGACAAAATAAAAACTAAAAACGACCAAAAAAGCAAAACAGAAGCAATACTGTAAAAACATTCAGCTGAAAGTATGTCTTGTGTCTTGTACACAAGCCATACTTGAAAGCTTATGAAAACAAAGCCAGTTCAAATTAGTCACATAGAAAATGAGTCAGACTAGACAAAACTTTACAAAAAGCACCAAAAAATCCTTCCAGAAAAATGTATAAGAAATTATATTTTAGAAATAAATGAGTCCATAAAACAATGACAGATTTCAGAAACTTACAAAGAGGAAAGGCAGCTATAAACAGTGAAAGTGACGTTTCAGAAAAGCAAAAGATTCCTCAGTAACAACATATATTCTTACACCAAAGTGCTCACTGAAATCTTCCAAAGGGTCTCTAATTATCTTGGGTTTACTCCAAAAAAAGTTAAGTGTTCCTAAGGTTTTCAGTAGCTCCTGTGTGGAAGATATTCAGTAATATTATAAGTTAACTCCTTGCAGCTCAGTTCCAACTCATGCTAGCATTGGACCTAATCTCAGGTCCTCACTTTCTATGTAAAAAGAACAATTCTAGACTTTAAGCCTGATCTGCTTCTCAGTATAGAAATAAAACAAAACAAATATTTGCAAAATTAAGTGTCTCTGGCTTTGAATTACAACTCTGTCATAGCAAGATGAAAATGGCATCTTCTTTAAGCTCCAACAAAACAGATTTGTGATGCTACACAGCTCCACATTATCCACAAGTGCAGCATMTTTTAATTCTCCGTGTACGTGCTGAACACAGTAGATGTTTGGCCCCAAATGCCCTAAAATAAGGTCAACTACAAGCTTCAAAATACAAGACAAAACACAGCACACAGCTTCTAGAACTGTGGCCACAATTAGGCATTTCTGCCCCTTGTCATTCCCACCCTGCAATGCAGTTTTGTGCAATAATGATGGCACTTTGATTAGCAAGCCTATGAGCACAGAGCAGGAGCATAGTAGTCAGCAAGCACCATTTGCTATTTTCCTCTTAGCTGTGCAGACATGCTGAAGTAATGATCCTGGCAACATGTTAGCAAAACATTAGAAAGACTTTAGTAAGCAAATAATTTAATTACATCCTTTTCTCAGGGAGTTTATATTGCACGACCCCTGACCTTCTATATTGCTGTACCTAAACTCAGCATGGGATTCACACTTCCCATTCCTGTCACAGAATCTCTCCATCTTGTACCATTTAATATAGTGTGCTCCAGGTGTTCTGTGCTGAATGAATAGTTATATTACTACCTGTCAGACACAATCACACTCTATTCGTCATCCGTGGCTGGCTGCGTGAAGCCTTGCTTCCAGCAGGCTCCCTCTCTATTTCCTTGTTCAAATGTCTGCAGTGCTTTCGGCCCATCTGTCAAGCCTGTCATTTAGAGGGAAAACAGTATCAGCGCTTTAAATATATGGAGTTCTCTATTGAAACAGTGCTGTGATTGAACTGTCAGCATTTCCAGTATCACAGACAGTAATTCATGACTGGTCAGAGCTCCATTTAGGTTCCTATTACCACGCTGACCTTGCTGGGTCATACTGAGAGATTTTTCCCTCTGCAGTTAGGTCTAAAAATAGTGCAATTAACCTTTCAAGAACTACAAAATGTTCTCAGTTCCCCTCCTCCACAAATTTACTTGCTGTTTGCAGCATTTATAATAATCAAGGGGGGAAAAATAATTCAACAGGAAGGAGCATTTTTCTCTCCTGACGTATCACCAAGTGTCAGTGAGAAACAAATACTGTTACACCCCTAGTGCCTTTCCCAGGCAAGACTTGCATGGTTATCATCAGGAGCCTTGCTTCCAGCTCCACTTTCCTGGTGTGAAGCCTGATGCCTCAGAGTACTCTCACTCTGAACTATACCGCTCTGCTACAGAAGGATCATGAGACTTACAGAAGTTTTATACATGTCATATATTTGCTATATTTTAATTTCATTTTCATGTAACAAAAATATTTTTTATCACAAATTTGAATGCAAAACAAAACTCTGGAGTAATATAACTCTGAAAGGCAAAAAAAAAGCTTCTTAGGCACATGCACTCCGGGTGCTGTTGCAAAAGTACCATTTAATTTAAGAAAAATATGGAGCAGAAAAAATAGTGTGTCAGAGTTTCCATTCCAAAAATCTCCTTTGGAACAATTGACAAAAAGAGTTTTGTATAAACCACTGATCATAAAATCATAAAAACACAGAATGTCTTGGGTTGGAAAAGACCTTAAAGACCATTTAGTTCCAAGCCCTCTGCCATGGGCAGGGCACCTGTCACTAGAAAAGGTGGCTCAAATCCACCCAACCTGGCCTTGAATACCTGCAAGAACAGGGCATCCACAGCTTCCCTGGGCAACCTGTTCACTGCCCTCACAGTAAACAACTTCTTTTTAATATCTAACCTAAAGCTATTCATTTTCAGTTTGAATCCAGTTCCCCTTGTCCTGCCACTCCATGATCATGAGAGATGACTGCATCTGATAGAATAATCTCTGTGTAATTTATGAGTCACCTATTTATCAGATCTCTTTAGAGCTTAAAACACTTGAAATAGGTTGGCTTTAATTTGTTTCTTCTTAAAAAAAAAAAAACTAAACTAAAAATTCAGGGACAGTAAGCTCATGTACTCCAACCTTGGGCAATGCATCAAAAATTCCTCTGAATTTTGAGGACTCTGAATTACTGAACAATACAGTACACTGGTAGTGAATGTATGCCTGAGACCAAGTCTGAGTTTATGTCCTTAACCACAACATTTTTCAGCAGTTAGACCATGATCTTGGGGTTGCACAGTCACCATGCAGCATTTCAGAATCTTCCCAGCAGGAGCAGGACTAGCAAAACTGTGGAAGAGAAAGTGTAAATGCTCATGAAGTATAAACAGAATTAGAGAAAAATCAAAGGGGTTAGTTTAAGGTACCAGGGGAGTAAGCAATGTGGAGAAGAATAGAACCCAGCTGCCTCCTTCAGTCTAAGAACAAATTTGAACACAAGAGCACTGTCTCAGTAGGCTCACTCAGTATAAGTTTAGGGCTCTGACCTTGGTTACATTTTCAAATGTGGACATGGTCACTGTTCTCTGGGAAAATGTCTGGAATTCTGTCATTGCAGCCAAAGCTGCATAACCAAGCTAGCTAACCCTAGGTACCCATGAGGTTTCCAGTATTATTAATATAGGAATAAACATTCAAAAAGTCATTCACAATATCTTGTTTGTGGGCTCTGTTTGTTTACTTGTTTCAGGTGTTTTTTTTAATACACAATCTATTTTTGCTTACCAGCATTAACCTAGGCAATTTTGGGTAATACATTTAATCAATATCAGCTAAGCTGGATGATTCATTGGAAAGCTCCCTCCCCAGGTATGTATTATCCGTGGCTGCAAGGAGCATCATGCTGCAAACACACAAGAATCACCAATGACAACCATAAGGCTTACACAAAGCTAAATTATTTAGTATATGAAAGTGAAAATACAGCAGAGAGAAAAGACAAAAAGGTCTTTCCAAAGCAACTGTCTCCTTATAAGAGACAGGGAGTGAAATTAATTATGTAGCTTCAGCCAGCCTGAATACTTTGGGCTCTCAAGAAAGATACAGTAACATAGATCACTCCCTGTATTGTTAGCAGTTTCTTGAATGTTTCCTTCTTTAGATTTCTCGGCCATGAATGCAAATGTCACAGTTTGTTATAGATGTTTAATAAGTATAATTAAGAAATAATTTCATTTTTTTTCTCCTTTCTTTGAGAGAGTAATAAAACAAAGACACATAGAACAGTGCCTTTGCTGTTGTTTTTAGCTTTTTTAATGAATATTTCAGGATATGTCTGCCCTCAATCTGAAGGCAAAAGCTTTCACTTATTATTATAAAGGCTGAATAAGTTTAAGTCTCATCTCATTAACTGTCATATTACCAGGCTTTATGCCATACCATTCAAGTTTCACTGAGCATTCAGAATTGCTTAATTATCTACAGTAAAAGCAGTCTGCTGAGACTTTCCCTTTCAGATTAATATGGAAGCAAAAGGACAGAGGTAATCTTCATGACTCAGTCTTGCTTGCCACTGTATAACTCATAATGACAGAGGCCTTTAGTTAGTTACAAAAATGTAATGAGCATTTGAAAATAAAATGTTTACATCAAAAGGAGAGACACTTTGATTTTGCAGATGAGCAATTCTTTCACTCCTTCCCTTCTTCCTGTGTTGGTGTTAAGCTGCATAGAACATTCCTTATAAATTATACCACCCCATGTTAATTACACTATGCTGACATTGCTTGTCATTACTGAACCAACTACATGCTTTGCATGCCCAGATTTCAATAGCTGTTTTGTTGCTCAAAATATGGGAAAGCCATAGAGGTTACAGAGATTGGTCATTGCTCACATTTTCTCTAGGCCACCCTATTTTGTTCTATATTTAAACAAATACACGTACAAATTTCAGTTGTGTGGTCTACAATCTGGAGATGCTGTCATCCAAAGTCAAAATGACAGTCCTTTCTGAGAGTTTATGATGCATTCCTATCAGGAGCTCCTCATTCTGTCACATCCATCTCTCCTGATGCACAGTTCCTCAAGATTTCAGATATCAAGCATATGCACATAGATATGCAGCTCACATTCACACATAAACACCCCTACAAATGGATTGTACTGCTTATCTCTGCTTTCCTATGTAAAATCAGAATGAGCATTTTCTCAAAAAATTAAAGCTCTGTCTCTCTCTTAATCCCTTTCCAGAACTATACCCTACGAGTAGAAGCAAGAATGCCAATAAGGTTAGTCAGCAAGTATGCTACATTCTCAGAAAATAAATTAAACAGATTATCATTCTTCATCCAGCAATTTCATTTGCTTTCTTCAGAAAGAGCATTTGTGTAAATGTACATTCTGCAACACAAAGAAAGAAATCCTGGCACTCTCACTTAAATAATTCACAAAGTAAGATATGCCTCTATGTTTAGAGAAAAAATGTGTCCTCGTAAATGAAAGAATGTGTTCCCTAAACATCCTAGGACAACATCCAGTGTTTTTTGAAGTTTGGAGAACGGGAGAATGCAATCTTCTTTAAATATGTGATAGATTTTCTGTTTTTCCAATTGCATTAATCGGTTTAACAAATTCCCATATTTTTCCTCACTTTAGTTTTAGACAAACACAACTATGACACAAGCGCTATACTTCAGTATGCATTTATTTCATTTTGTCAGACAGCAATTTTGAAAGATTTGTCACTTTGTCAGGGAAGAATCAACATAATGCTTTTCGTTGTAATTACTATTAGCTTTAAGTGTCTGACTGGAAAACAATAGCTCAACAACTTTGCTTTTCCAGATGTATCTGCCTGCCATTGTTTTACAATACAATCCAGCTCTTCATGCATTTACCCACATCTGGAAACACTGAAAAATACTCTGAAACGATGGGAAGATCTAACATTGCTGTGTCATCATGACACTATGCCACAAATTATGTCATCTCTGCATTACAATTTTGGAAGGCTATCCACAACTTGCCACTAGATAAAGGTTATCTGAAAACTTCTAACCTATGAAAATTTCTAACCATCACTGTCAAAATAAATTGGGACTCTCAGTGATTGTTTACAGCCCTTTAGAAATACAACCACCCATTACACAAGCCCTGATGTTTTCATTCATTGTCTAGGTGCTCATTAGACTTTTAGCTGTTACCTTTCCCCCATTGAATGATCCCTATCAAAATGACACAGACTTTTAAGGCTCACAGGAGTGTAAAGTACAAGCAAGTATTAAAGACCAAAGGAGACAATTTCAGTGTAGTCCAATACAAGCAAGTGACTAATTGAGGCAATTGAGAGAAAGGCATTAGCAGCCTTAACTTCCTAGCTGAAGGAAGTTGGTCCCTCATTCAATCATTGAGGGACCAAGAAAATTTCTTCTAAACAAATGTTTAATTCAGATATAAACTAAAAAGAAGGATTGATTCATGAGCTACAACAAGAAAATTGCTAGTACCTCTCCCTTTTTAAAAGCTGAAAGAACATCTTCCAAAAAGGTCCCAATTGGAGAGGTAGGATTCTAAAAAAAAGATCAAATACTGTATCAGGCAGAAAATCCTGGCAGTTTAAATATTTGTCTTCTGTGCTTCCCAACAGACAAGTGACTGCTGCAAAGATTATTCTTTTCATTCCCTTCCTGCAGCTACACTTTGTGAGGTTAAGGGCAGTGAGGGCCACCAAGTTGATTAGAGGAACGGAGCACCTATTCTTTATTGAAAGGCTGTGAGAATTGGGATGGTTCAGAAGGGTCCAGAGAGAACTAATTGCACCATTCTACTAGCTGAAGGGAGCCTACAAGAAAAATAGGGCATGTAACAACAAGGGCATGTAATAACAGGCCAAGGAGGAATGGCTTTAAATTGAAGGAGAGTAGGCTTAGATTAGATATTAATAATTCATTCCTTACTGTAGTGATGGTGAGGCACTGGAACAGGTTGCCCAGAGAAGTTGTGGAGGCCCCATCCCTGGAGGCTGTTCAAGACCAAGCTGGATGGAGCTTTGAGCAATCTGATCTAGTGAAATGTGTCCCACCCTGGCAGGACAGATGGAATAGGATAATCTTTAATGTCTACCCCAACCAAAGTCGTTCTATGATTCTATGATGATAGGACAGTTTGTGGTTATATTCCCTACCATTTAAAATATTTTCTAACAGGACGCAGTGGGGCCTCTGGTCATACTTGACCTGAACAGCCTCAAATCTGCAGATATCCCCAATGTGCTTTTTGAGAACAATTTCCCAAGCAAAATCAGAGACCGCATGCAGAAAGAACACATATACAAAGGAAAAGAGACCCCTAAGTGTCTGTAGGTTTAAGAAAACTAGTTGGAGGGGAAAATTGCCCTGAATCAACAGATCCAAATTACTGCATAATAAAAGCAAGATCAGAATAATTAGAGCAAACAAGCACATGTTAATTGAACTTCTTACACCTCTGATGCAATTAAGAATATTTTTGTTAAAGCACTGGAGTTAATAACCTTCGAGAATTATGAAGGGAAACAGATCAGTTGCTCTTTCGTACTTTCCTTCACAAAAACTCTAACCTCTTCAGTCAGACCCCAGGGAAGAGCAAAACCACTGGAGTCTCATCCTCCATAGAAAAGTATCTAACCACAGGAGAAAGTAAATTGTAAACCTTCAAATACAGGCCTGGAAACAAGAGCTACATTACAGCAAACACAGGGAAAGAGAATTTCATTTCTGGAAAGAGAATTTGCACCCATGAACACATATGGCTGTATCTACTGTACCACTGGAAATACTATTAGTGAATTTAATAACCTCATGAATAATAACAGTCATTATCACTTAGTAACATGTAGTAGCTTTTTTACCATTTTGATGAACTATTTTTTCCTCTTTTTTTAATCCATTATAATTAGTATCTATTCCCTCTGTGATGTTGACTATTTTCTCTCTTTTATAGAAATTAGGATATTTTTTTCTCTTCCTTGTTACTTCTTTAGACTATTTGCTACAGTAGACCTTTGTCTGTAGTGACAGCACAAGTTTTCTTTTTATCTCATTTATCTACCCCAAATAACTCAGCGCACAGACAAGATCCAGCTCACATAACCAGAATCCCATGCATGTAGCCAGAATTAAATAAAAGCATTCAATATGTTTGAAATTACAAGAGGAAAAAGAAACCATATCAAATCAAATTACACTGAGTAAAAGACAAACAGACTACTACTCATATTACACGAGATAGAATTAATATCAAACAAATGAAACAAGTAACCTGTCTGTCCATTGTAGTCATTAATGACAAGATTTCCAGTGGTTTAGAAGATATACATAGCAAAGTATAAGGACTAGAGGCCATTTCTAAAGTATGGAAGATTCTTTATGGAAACGTTTTCAAATATATGAGGAGATTGAGATCAGGCAAGCTTGCAATCATCTAAATAGTGGACCACTCTTTCAATAAGCTAATAAATAGGAGGCTTCAAGAAAAGAAGCTACTCACCCCTTATGCCGCAATGGTCTAGGATCTCTGTAACAAAAAAAAGTTTACAAATTAAGAGATTTTCTATTTTAAAGAGATATTTGATGTATTGTGGTGTCTCCTCAACATTTCCGTGGCTGGTGCACACAGAAAGTCTACATGATCTTTGAAAAACCTTTTTTAACGGAAGTCCAAAGTGAAAGATGTCCTCTGTAGAAGTAAAATATAGGCAATTTACTTCAATTAACTTGTTCTGCTAAATGATTTTATCTCCATAGGAAGGACAGGCTCTATCAACTAAAAAACTCTCACAGAGCATCCCAATCAGCATTACTAAAATATACTATATTCTGATGGGTGAGAATGCTTAACAAAAGTAAATGCATTGAACTTATAGTGAGTTAAAAGTAACTGTTGTCTTTATTAAAACATATTGTAAAAAATTTTTCTGTAGTGTTCACGTAATACTTGAATAAATTCCCAAGAGAGAATCACAGAATATGCTGAATTGGAAAGGACTCACAAACATCCTCAAATCCATCTCTTGAGTGTACAGTCCACAGAGGGATTGAACCCACAGCCTTGGCATTAATAACCCATACTCTAATTAACTGAGCTAATCCTACTGAATGGCTCCTGTTGCTGTACTTCATGAAGAACTTTCCATGGATGCCAATTCTACCTCCACCAAGAAACTGATCACCTCTCTTCTATTTTTTAGGTGTGAGATCAACTCCTGGTCAAAAGAAGTTTTAGTATGGATCTTCCTTTGGCCTGCACACCCACAGTGTTTGAGAATATCAAATTGCATATCTTAATTCATTGTTGTCTTTTAAGCCTGATTATGTAGTTTATCAAATGAGTATTTAGCGGAGAAGCATGTGTTTCAAAAAGAGAAGCCACTTAAAACTCTAAATTTTCAATTCTATTTCCCACTCCTCTGAGCTTCTTGAGACCTTCTCATTCTGCCTCCTCACCAGAAGTTACATCTCAAGAGATGGAGTCAGCCTGATGGTGAAAATCAGGTAAGAGGAGAGAAACAGAAACCACAAGCTCTCAGTGTCTCTCACTGCCCTATCAGCACATCATATGAGTGGTATCCATTTAGCCAGAAGAATTACTTCACAAATATGTGGCCTGCAGACCATGTGTTCACATTGAACAAGAACAGATACAACAGCAGGGTCTCCATTCTCTCAGATACATCTTATTTACCAAAAGAAATGGAAACTAGTAATGGTGAAGAAATTATAATTTCTCTTGGTTCAGTAATAATGAATACCAAAAGAATGAGGAGCAGAGCAATACAGAAGTCTAGGAAGTGGGATACAGAGGGTCATGATTTTTAGCTTTCAAGTTCTTGTGAAACTTTATGCTGCTGAAGAACTCATGCTACACTCATAGCCAAATTAATTTACATGTTCTTCCAGTATTGTTTCCTACTATCAATTGGCAAAATGCTAGCATAAACAGATGTGTCTTGAAGAACAGTTTAGGATTCAATCTCATCTGCAGAATCTTAAGACCCTGCAAAAGATGATCAATAACTTAATTGCAAGCCATTTGCAGTTTAATGAAGTCAAACTTAGAGCTTGATCTGCAAATAGCTATTTAATACATATGTTTCACATGTACTGACTGCATTATTTACAGAACTCTGGTTTTAAGACACTAAAAGTCAGATATACCATGCTTCATATTATGCAGTTTAAACCCACAGGAGGATATCACAAACAATCGCAATTTAAGATAGAGTGCTTGAAGTAGATCCATTAATAGAAATAATTKGAGTGCATATTCTATACTGCTTCTCACTAAGGAAAAGGAAAAAACACTTGCCAAAACACAGAGGAAAATGACAACTGAAAACAAAGAACACAATCTTGAAAATCTCCCACATTCAAAAACTTTTTCCTAGAAAAAAAAAAGTTGGCTGTTTTAATTGAGGTAGAACTGACTTTATATATATTACTGTCAAGTTTCTCTAAAAGGATTCTTTCATAAAAACAACTAGGTGCTTGTTCATCAGTTTGATATGCATGCATAACTCAGATGAAACCTGCATACTCAAAGCCACATGAATATAGCAACTTTGTGACCAGCAAAAATCAGACCCAAATTCCATCGCACCATATCTTCATAACTTCAGTCAGCTTTCTCAGAAAATGTGTTAAATTGAATTTTAAGTGTATTTTGGAAGGCTTTTGCTCACTCTCAGCCACCAAGCAGAAATGACAGCTTAGAGGCTCACACACTCCTACAAGGTCTACTACTGTCTTTTTTCTAGAGGGTCTTGCTCTGTTTCCATTCTTGCTGCGCTAAATATGCCCCATTTCAGTCACCACAGCACACCAGAAAAAATCTTTTGTCACCATGAACTTAAGGATGAGTCCCTTTTTCCAACTGTCAAGGGTCTTGTCTAACAAAAGGACTTTTTTTACAGTTGAACTACTGCTACTAGATTCAGAATATAGCAGGTTCTTCAAAATGGACTGTTACAGCACTGGAAAGCTCTATAACTGGGCAGGAGGGCTATACATGGCTTTGCTGCCACGTAGAGTTCCATGCTGCCAGTTCCACTCAATATATTCACCTTTAAAATATTAATTATTCAGTTTAGTTGGATTCCCACATAGTTTATACTTAGGACAATGGTCACTTCTTTTCTGTCCCTCTTTCATATGCTAGAAATAGTCTTTACAGGCATCATCTCCTTCTTGGCCCTTCAGTGTTTACATGAAGTTGTCACAGTTTCCTAATATCTGCAGGAGTTGTTACAACAAATTCAGCTGTTTTGGCTGTTATTACACCAGTATCAGATCTTATTTTGTTTAGATTATTTCATTACTATGAAATCACACTCATACTTCAATGTTCAGTTATAATCCAGTCAAAATTTAAAGTTTTCTGCAGTCATTAGGGGGTTTAGGGTAGATTTAAAAAATTAAAAATTCAAAATATTTCTCAAAATTTTTCTACTGATTAAGTAGGAACTGAATTTTATAGTTTAGAACAATGTCACCAAACACATTTCAGTGAAGTCACCTTTTTTCTCCTCAGCACTTAAAGATTATTTATTTTCTTTTCCAGCCTTTCTGTATACAAAGTTCCATTCTCAATCATGCTATGAAACAGTTGATCTTTGTCAAATGACTAGGCAATTTTTAAAACTTAAAAAACATTCTTTCCTAAAAAGAGCCTTCCTGTACTCTAAATAGACCAAAGCTGAAATTACCTCTTTTGCTTCATTACACTTCCAAAATCACACACTTTTATAGGATCTTCATTTCTATTACTAGCTGTTGCATAATTTGCTCAAAAAAATGTATTGATGTATGACACAGGTATGATGAGTTAAAATGCTGATGTTTACACTTCGTATGTGGCAAAAGTGATCATACTACATCCACACATCCATGTCCCTATTTACTTTGKCAGGTCAATCCCAATGCGAGAAAAATCACAAAATAGTTAAGAGGGTAGTTCTAAGCCTGAAAACCTGCCCATGAAAAATGGATGAGATGTTTTGCTCTAAAAACACTTTCACAGAATGCAAGCCTGAAAAACAAAGTTAGACATTATGTTTATTGTATTTTTCAAAAGAATTTTAGCACTTGAAAGCAGATGGTTAGTATGAGTACTTAACACTGTTTACTGTAATCATAGTCATTTTTGTGAGAGGAAAGTAGCAAAGTAATAGCAAATCATTTTGATAAAGGAAATTTCAGCAAGCAACAGATTACAGCCTGTGGGACGAAAATACATCACAAGTTTAGATGTTCCCTAAAAATAAAGTACATTTCAGGTAGAAAGCAAGCTACAGTGGGAGATAAGAAATATAGAAGAAAAAAAAATAATAGCAAACAAAATCAGTTGTCTATGAGATTTTCAATCATGACTAACACGAAAAAGAATCCTGGTCTCTATCAGCAATAGTGTGGCCAGCAGGACCAGGGCAGTGACCATACTCTACTGGGCACATTCCTTGAGTCCTGTGTTYGGTTTTGGGCCCTCTCTTCAAAAAAGACATTGAGATGCTGGAATGTCTCCAGAAAAGGACCGTGAAGGGTCTGGAGCACAAGTCCTGTGAGGAGCAGCTGAGGGAGCTGGGGGTGTTTATCTTGGAGAAAAGAAGGCTCTGGGGGAACCTTATCACTCCCCACTACTGTCGGAAAGGAGGGTTTAGCCAGGGAGGCGTGGTCTCTACTCCCAAGAAACAAGTGACAGGACAAGAGGAAACAGCCTCAGACTCTGCCAGGGGAGGTTTAGGTTGGGTATTACCAAAAAAATCTTCTCCAAAGGGGTTGTCAAGCATATGAACAGGCTTCCAGGAAAGTAGTAGCGACATCATTCCTGGACTGGAGGTATTTTAAAAACTTAAATACAGTACACGTGGGCATCAATTAATGTTGGACTTGGTAGCGTTAAACCAACGCTTGGGCTCTATGATATTGAGGGACTTTTCCAACTTGAACAATTCATTGATTCAAAAAAGCATGATAACAAAACAAAAATAATGGGAATGACTGTTGTGAGAGAAAAGTGTAGAAGAGATTTGATGTAACTCTCTTCCGCAAAATGCAATTGCAAAGAAAGAACTTTGCCCAGTTGGAGACAAGGTGTAGGGTTGAATGGTAGTAGAGGAGATTAGGTAAGTTATGAAGAAAGCATGTCCATGGGAAAGCGCAGAGAAGAACTGGTATGGAGGGGCTTGAGAGCTGGTCTGCAAGCTATGCTGAGTTAATAGAAGAAATAACAATTGACGATTTTCAAGTGTATCCATAGCAAGGAAGAAGACAAGGCCATCAGCATGGAAACTGATTAGAAAAGAGACATGAAAATTTTTGCAAGCTAGACTACGTGCCTAAGAAGATGTGTATACATGCCTTATAAAATTTCTGTAAAACTTTTGCCAATTGTATTAATGCACCAATGAATATAATAAGTTATTGTGACGTAGTTAATGACTTAAGATCATGCTTTGTTAAGAGTATAAAAGTTGGAGACCACACAGAATAAAACCTTTTTTCTTCTTGGACCCTGACCACAGGTGTGTATGCCACGTCCGACATAATGATGACAAACTGGAAAAAATTGGACAAGGATGGTATAAACCTGGAGTAAACCTGGACAAAGTTGATATGTTTCTGCACTTAGAAATGTGTAAGAACAGGAGAAGAAACAGTCTTAGAGGTCATCTACTTTTTGTACAGCTTTGGGAAAACAAGGTGGAGTGCACAGCTTCTCTAACCCCATCCAAGCAGTAGATTCCTATCTCTCTCAGCCTCACAACAGCTAGTTTCAGTTAGGCCACTGAGCTGAACACTGAAACCGAAGTTTTTGGATCATAAATATTGCGACATTAAATTATCAGGTAGCTATTCTCAATATGGTTTTGTGGTTGCTGCTTTGATACGTCAAATAGAGCAAATCTGGCTTTTATTATCATCATCCAACAAAATGATTGTGAAAAAATTTATTGCCATTTACCACTTAACCAGAATACAGGCAATGAAGAAGCAGCTTAAAAATTTCTATGAACAGCAGCTAATTTTCACTGCTTAAAAATTCAATCTGAAAAAGGTCACACCAAATCTTGAAGAAATGTGAAAGCATCCCTTAAAGCATTTACAAGAACAAACAAACCACACTTTGACAAAAGTGCTGAAATCAGTGCAGTAGAACTGACCAATTCAATTTTGCCTTGATTATCGCTTTGTTCCTTACCAAGGAGCTGGCTTGTTAACATAGCAATAATTTCTAGAAGTGGAGTCAAACTTGGCAGATTTCTTTCCCTTTCTTAAAAACAGTTGCTTAAATTAAAGGCCATGAAACACCTAATAAGGACAATTATGTTCATCTACAGTCAGAAATAAAATGAAGTGCTTTTTACATGGTCAGCATTCACATGCTTTACAGTGTACCCCAGCACACAATTAGACAATTACAGGAACATCAAAATACATTTTTAGGGACATGTTGTCATGGAACAATGTGGGGGATTTTCCATATCACTATTAAGAAATATTTTATCATATAACTTGCTTGAATATGTTTATTCACAGTTCCTCATTAAACAGTCTTATTTTCCTGCTCAATAAACTGATTTAAGATACATTGCATATGGAAAATACAAGCTGAAGTGCTTAAAATGAAAGGAGATACAGATCACGAGTATTAGTAAAGGTAAGTAAATCAATCTGTCCTCCTCTATCAAGAAGTCTTTTTAAAATAAATGTGGTTATTCATGTAACAGAAATGCTGTGGGTGTATTAGGCTTAGAAAGCAATCCAAGTCATTGAGTTCATTGGAAGAAAGTGAGAATCCTCCTCCTGCCTGCAGCTGTTTATCATATTTAGCCATCTCTGGTTATTCATATTAGTATTAAATATACTCCTGTCCAATTGGGTTCACTCATGTTTCCAGTTTTTGAATCTATTCTTTTCCCCTACGTTAAACAAATCTAATGATTCCTGTCCATAGCAAATGTGGAGCTGATGAGCAAATGGATGATAAAAATTCCTATTCCTTTGTGCTCATCTCTTCCACTTAAGATTCTTGTCATGCCCAGGGCATTCTAGCTGTCTGATACTGTTCCTTTATTTCCAATTCCAGTGCATTCTCTGCTGAATATTTGTCTGTCCAGAACATTTGGTTCACTGCCTAGTACCAAGCAAAATCTGCTTGCAATGTAAGAACATGTGGAGAAATTATGTGTTTTTGTCACACCCTATTAAACGGTATTCAAAACACAATGCCCCAGAAAGTAAATTGATTGTAGGTTTTATAACCCTTTTCAGGCTAATGGAAACAATTTAGTATCATGAACGAAAACATTGCTAGTGCAGCTGTGGGAATCTTAAATTGCTCAGCTCAGCAGTTCTGTTCCGGCTTAAGTAGGATAAAGCAGTTAAAGTTCAGTCAGATTCCATTCCCCTGTATCTTTGACAGATCATTTCAGATTAATGTCTTCAAAGTTTTCAACATGCCTTGTAAAAGACTTTCTGAGGAATTCCTGGTTTGTGCTTTTAACTGTGCGGGGGCAGCGTGAAGGAGCTGTAAGAACTGGGAAGAGAAGGGAAGACAGGGCAGGAATGTCCTAGGGAAGATTTAAATAATTTTTAAAGTGTCTTGAACCATCTTAATCATTTTATAAAGTGTCTTGAAAAATCTTTTTCTTCAGTTTGGTTTTATTGGCGATATGGGTGGACGAGGTGGGAGGGGAAGGGCACCACAAACAAAACAAACAAACAAAAACTGAAACAAACAATAAAAAGACTACCAGTTTTCTTATAACTTTCATAATGTAGCCAAGACAACAAAAAATAGCAACGAAGAGCAAAGATTCAAAGTCCATTATCAACTCCACTTTAGGAATCAGTCGAAGTTCCTTACGGTCTTATGCTTAAGGATTTTTTCTGAAGGACAGAAATTTTATCCAATGTTCATTCATATTTATATATTTTAAACAGAACTTTATTTTAAAGCTTGATAGGCTAAAAGAAAACTTGGCTGCTGGAGAACTCCGCACTGCACTGTACAAAACAAATCCACTACCTAGCTGCTTATGAGAAGAAATCATTCACATGGGTATTACTTGCACTGTACTACAAGAAAAACATCTGTGAATATTATTTGACAAATTGATCACTAAATGAGCCATTAGCTTGCAGGGTTTTTGGATTGCCTTAGGAAACCAGGGTGCTATATAGCACAAAGGCTTACAGATGCAAAACACTGATTGGAAAAAAAAAATTGTTCCAGAAGAAAAGCTGTAATAAAACAAGCCTAGCATGAAAACCTACACTTTCTAAAAAGTAAGCCATTTATGAGAAGCAGTAGTAAAACTGCTTAATTCTTCTGTGCCTCTGGGGAGAAATCTAAGCCTTTTGAGAAGTGATGGAGAGAAAAATGAAACCAATGGTGTGTTTGTCAGTGAGAGAATGGTGTGGAAACAAAGTCAGTAATTTTACCACTCCTGCTTGCCAAGAGCTGACAGGTGTGTAGTTTCTTATTGTTCTGAAAGGCAGCCAGAAACCACAGTTTAATATGCATCTGTGTCTTCATAGTAGGGGAGAAAACAGCTGTCTCTCCTGCACATTATACAAGATGATAGAAATATTGAGACATACTCTTCTTTACAGTATCTTACCATCATTTTCATGGCTTCGTTTGATCTTTCAACAAAGCACATAGCTGGAAGGAAAAAAATGCTGCAGCCCAAATCAGATCAGACATGATGTGGCAACCTCTGCTCCCACAAACTGTTATTATTTCACAGAGCCTCATCACCTCAACAAGATTTTTTTACATGAACAAGGGTTGACAGATTAGAGTCATATATTTAGCAGAGCAGATCCAGACTTTCTACAAAAAAAGTCCATTAAACTTATAAGTAAACAAAACCAGGGAAATACCAGGTTGTTTCAGATAACATGAGTTAATAATTTCCAACTATTCCTAAAGAATGACTCTCATAAATCCTTCAGTTTTAAAATTGCTGAGAGATGTCTGTGATTAATAAAGCTTTTGAACACAAAAGGTTTCCTTATACAAGAATTATGTTTGTTTTTCTGTAAGATGTGGCAAAGCAATCTTTTAAATCTGAATTCCCTCAGGAAGGTAAAAAGTATGAATATGTTACACACACACACACACACACACACACACACACACACACACAGACACAGACAGTGAGTACCAGGTACAATAATTTGCAAGAAATACTAGGTTATGTGGATCAAATTTCCTTTCCATGTAGAAGTGCACTACAGTGTTAAAAGATCATGATAACTGGCTGGCATATTGCCAATTAGATATGCATAAAATGTCTGCACTGTGTCCAGACTTGTATGATTTGATAATCTGACAGATGTCATTTAAGCAATAAGACTTGGAAGTTCCATATTTACCAGAATGTGAGAAAATGGATTAGTAAACTCCTTCGAATATTTGGAAATTTTGAAACTCTCAGAAAAATTCTATTACTTTAGAAAAATTCTTGGCTTGACCAACAAGTTTCTAAAAGCCCAGCAAAACTTACTATAAGAGAAGGATCTTCTAGGTCTGTGTGGTACACAGATACATACACCTTTTAAGGCAACATGTCAAACAAGACTCAATTACCAAAAAATTAGGAAAGTCGGAGATAAACACAAAATTATTCTTAGACTAGAGGTGTCATTTTTTCTCTTTATTGATATCAGCCTCTGACACTTCTGGAGGGAAGTGATTTCATTATCAGAAACTATTTTTGCACTGAATTTTCATACAACCAGGAAGCAAAAATTTGGTAATTTATTCTGCTGGATAAAGATGAACATCACTGAATTAAGATCTAAAGAAAGTGACACACTGCAAACTCATCCACCCAGTCCCCTCCAATAGTTATTCACTACATTTTTCATAGCCCAATGTGAACCCAAGCCTTTAAGTGCTTTTCCAAGAAAAACAGGTACAAGATACCAGCATGCAGGATCCTCCCTTTCACAGTGCACCAAGAGATTGGAAACTGCAATGAGAACATCTCAACAAACAGAACAAAAACAGATTCAGAATTACTGTCTCCTGCTGAAATTTCCTGTCAAAAAGAGACACTCTGACCCACTTTAAACTCCCCAGGCTTGGGATGTAGGTCAGACTAGTAAGTAATAGATTGAATGCAAGAATCACCAAATCTATATAAAAGAAATCGAAAACAAAAATAAAATATTCATACCCAGTACCTCAAATAATTTGTATAAAATTCATACTATCCAATTATTTTTTGAAATCCAGTTAGTTCATTAAAAAAAAAAAATAAATGGGAGAAGCTTCTTCTTCCACAGTTTTCATTTCTAGGCTTCTCAGCACATGACAGCGCAACAGTTCTAGGAGGCTTGACATGAATATGTGCCTGACACAGTTAGTCAGATGTGCCCTGGTATGGTTTTGGAATGTGGACAAGATCTAAAGCTGCAACATGATGTCAAACATCTTCTTATAAATGCACTTTCAAATCTTATAAACGCACTTTCAAAACAAAAATAAGAAATGAAAGAACATGCACGGTCCTGATCTGGATAAGTGAGTCAGCTGAAGCTATACTGTGTGATCCTGAATGCATCACATGCATCACCTACCTCCCTCTATATCATCAGCAACATGCCAATCATCTTGCATGTTTAGAAAAAAAGAGACTGGTCACACTTTTAAACTTCTTATAATGTTTAAGATCATGGAATAATAAAGAGTTACTTTTGAAATGCACTGATGAATGAAAACAGAGGACTGTYAGCCATATTGCTCAATCTCTCTTATCCTAAAATCACTGGTTGGTAGCTAAGTACTCAACAGCAATTGAGCAGATAGCAGTTTAAATTAGAATGTTAAAAATTAGTCTTCAACTGTCATATTCTTGGTGTAGAGAGAAGCTAAACAGAGTATTTAGAAGACTGCCTCTCTCACAGAGACCTGTCGAAGTCTATTGCGTAATGCAGGAGAGCTATTGCACCTACAGAGAGCCTTAAGACCCAGTTAAACTACCTCCAGGCATGGTTTATCTCACCACAATCAGTGAATAGGTTTACCAGGACTGAGAAATCCTATTCTGGTGTTCCCACCACTATATATGTCTTTCCATATAAATGTCCTCAGGAGTCCTAGCTCAAATCTGAGTCTATATGTTATAAATAAATCCACATTTGACATAAAATGCCAAACCAAACCAAGCATCAGTGTCTCCCTTTCAATCAGCACTGGAGTGAGAGTGACAAGCCTAGAATTACAAGGGTCATCTTTCTAGCCATTCTTGAAAATTGCTGCCTCTGACTCAAGAGGAATAGGACCTCCTTAGATTCCAAAAATTGATTACTGAGAGAGGTTTTGCAATGACGATGCCTGCTTCTTTCTATACCCTGGGATGAATCCAGTTGGGCCCCAACTGGATTCAATTCAAGCCCAATTCCAATTGGGCTGCAGCAGCAAATTCTGCATAAACAGCTGGGAGTCTATCCCTCTCCCAGTCGCGATGCTCAGACCCACAGTTCTGTGGTTCCAGGACCCATTGTTGACAATAAAGGATAGAGGCCAATATACATCAGTTTTATCTTCATTCACCCTTGTTTGTGAGGTTAAAAACCACATAATCAGGTAATAGACTAATCTTTTCTTTAGCCTTCCTTTTACTGTGAACATGCCTTAAAAAGTCTTTTTTTAAACTTTTTTTTTACTGACTTCAATTCCAACTGAGATTTCATGATACAAATTTTCTCCCTAGTGACAAATAGCACCTCTGTAATACTCCTGTGTACTAAATATTCAGAATCAGTTATCCAGAGTTCAGTGTTCAGTTGCCTATTTACCTACCCAGCCTTCTGCTGCCCATCCTCAATTTCTAAAACATGGGAATTCCCTTCTCCTGGGCTCTTTTGAAAGGTAGCTCTTAAAAAGTCCCCAGTATTTATGTGCTCAGAAACCCTTGAAAGCAGATATACCTTACTGACTAGTTCCTTGATCAGCCAAAAGCCTGCTCTTAGCAGCATCTCTGCTGACAGATTTTTTCATAGTGCTAACTATCTTAAACTTAACAGCTTCACTGTGGCCAAGACCAAGCTTCCCTTAACCCATGAGATCAGCTCCAGTTAAAAACAACACACGTAGGAATGCACTTCCCCTATTCAGCTCCCTTAGCACTTTATCAGAAGTCATCTTCTATATGGACTTCTTCCGGACCTGGACAGGAGGACTGAGCCCATGCAAACTTTCTTAAGAACAGCAAGGACAAGTTTAACATCCTGTGCCTGGCCCAGGGCCACCCCAAGTCTAAGTACAGACAGGTGGATGAAGGGTTTGAGACCAGAGAAGGAAAAGAAATTGGGAATACCAGTGAATGAAAAATTAGACATGACTGGCAATGTGTGCTCATAGCTCAGAAAGCCAGACATGTCCTCGGCTGCATCCAAAGCAGTGTGGGCAGCAGGGTGAGGGAGGGGATTCTGCCCCTCTGCTCTTCTCAGACCCCACCTGGGGTATGGTGTTCAATTCTGGCATCCTTAGCACAGGAAACACAGGAACCAGTTGGACTATGTCCAGAGCACAGCCAGGACTATGATTATAGCGAGCAGGAAATGCTGAGAATTGA
>JACDOX010000249.1:0-11730 GCA_014549065.1 Cardinalis cardinalis | reverse complement strand
GAGAAGAGAAGAGAAGAGAAGAGAAGAGAAGAGAAGAGAAGAGAAGAGAAGAGAAGAGAAGAGAAGAGAAGAGAAGAGAAGAGAAGAGAAGAGAAAAATGCTGCAAAAACATTATCTTGAGAGCTCCGGGAATGATAAGTCATGGGGAGGTTTCCTTCTTGTTTCCCTCTACACCCCTGGGAGGTGCAATGGCATAGGAGGGAAGAGTCTCAGGGCTCAACGGGGTGTGCAGAGCAGAAAAAGGGGCAAGTACCTGATGTGAGGCAGGGCTTTGTCCACCTTCCTGATATGCCATCTGAGTAAGGATGAAAAGAAATTTGGGCATTTTAGTACATTATGTCCCTGAGGAATTTTTTTGTCGTCCTCTCCAGCATAGACAATGCTCCTTATCAACGTTCATCTGGGACATTTTTTGAGTACTTCACTTGGTAAGGAAAACAATGCTCTGGATCCACAGTTAGAAGTATTCATTGAATAAGAGAGTAAAGTGTATAGATGACATATAAGACTTTGCACTTTTTGAGTACACATCGCATTCACGTGCCCGTATCATCTTTCCAGCAAGTCATGCATGCTTTATCCATTTCACATTATCCTGTGCATGTCTTATCCTTAACAGTGAGAACTGAGTCCTTTTTCCTACCTTTACTGCCTCTGTTTGTCTTTTCTTTTTTCTAAATAAATTACAGTTTTCTTTAAAATATATATATATATATATATATATATATATATATATATATATATATATATATATATATATATATATATAAAGCAACTGCAAAGCCCTTTAAAAGAGCCTATATAAGTGGGATCCTCCCATGGGCACATTTGTTTTTATAAAGTACTTTGCACTCAGAAAGTCAGGTGATGCAATGACTATTCCATGTTCTTGGTGTGTTATGTAAGGAAACGTAAGTAATTTCCTCCATTATTTATAAAATGATAGAATGATTTGTGAATACATATGCATACAATGAAGTAAATTCAGAATTCAGTATTCAGCAACTTCTGCCATCTGGTACATTTTCATTTGCACCTTTCCTGAGTTGCTGCTGAGCACATCACCATTCGAAAGAGGGTTTTTGTTTAAAGTGCTGACTTGAAGCATTTCCAATTTTATGTCGGACAGGAAAAATATAAATACAGTCCATTCCTTCATCTTTCTATAGCCTCCTCAGACTTCCATTTGTGACTGTTCTTAATGTTTCCAAAAATGGGGCATAACTGTTAGCTGACAAATAAATGTCTAAACTGAAGTCAGCTGATTTTTTATGATAGAAAAGGAGGAGCTTACCCAGAGTAGTCAGACACTTCACTTAGATGGATATTGAAGGCATTTTTTACACTCCAATCTCAGGAAAAAGGTTTATGAAAAATTGACCAGTTTTGCATGTCAGTGAAGGCAGTTCAGTGATTTCAGTTAGATAATAATTGACTTGCTCCATTTCAAAGTGTAAACACTCACCTTACAATTAAGGATCAGATAAAAACAGCTGGCAGCAAAATTATAGGTACTGGAAAACAGGAACTACAATGAGTCATTGCCACAGGGACTTTATCTTCCATGTCAATGGAATTTGATATTTGCAGAGGGAGTAAATGGTGCTGAGGCCCAAACACTGGCTCATATGCACAGCTTTCAAAAGTGAATCTTCATGCTAAGAGCTTCTAAATATGAATTAAGACTGTCAAGGAAAGCAGAATAGATAAGAATATGCCATTGGCCATTGGAAATTTTTACCTTTGTGTCAGCCTAATTGGTAATTAGTGATGTGTCTTTCCCCTTCCAGTGTTACAGAGGATAAGTCAATGGCAAGACAATGACAGAGCATTTATCATTATTATTTCTGCTCATCTTGCATTCTGTGGCACAAAGACAATTAATAACTTCAGATACCTATATCTGTATTTCACACCTATACATTTCCTGATCAGAAACCATGTCCATCCTAGCCACCAATACACAGAAACTGATTAGCTTTCCACTCTGCTTTGCCTTTTTCAGGAAAAGAACACAGCTAGATTGTACTGTGGTCTTGCACTGAGGGAGCTGCTGTGGCAGCAGACACTCCAGTCTGGAGCCCATGGTGGATGACCATGATCCCACTTCCAGATCCACCGTGGAAAATGGACAATCTCAGCCCAAGATACTTCAGTGCCTAGTGACTGAACAGAAAATCATTAACTGAAGAGGATTTAGGAGTAAGAGTTTAGAAGGAAGTTAGAAGTGTAGGCATAAAATATATTATATTTGCCTTTCCTGAATACTGGGAGGAAAATCTCACTGGGTAAGAATAAGAACAACTATAATGTCGTAAAATCAACAACAGATTGCTCAATTAGCATTTTTTTAACTCATTTTCCCTCCTCCTAAAGGAGGAATAGCTATGAAGAAAGTGTATGTAAGGGCAGTCACTGTCAGCACTAAAGACATCTTTATATTTAGTGTAATGGGGAATTTATTACACTTTCTGTCTGGACCACTGCTGTAATGCTAGTGGCAATACCACAGTTATAAACACTAAGCAGCTGATATACATTTAGCAATGCATTCATGCTTTTGCTAAGCCTGTAATCCCAGTTTTTAGTATACTTGCTAGTCGCAACCCGTTAAATCTTTGCTAGGATAACTCACTAGCTATCTGTTACATGTTTTCATTACTTTTGCACAGGCATATTCTGTGATTCTGGGATTAATCAGAAAATGGTAGCAAAACGCAACAGCAGCCTCAGATCAGAGAACACATTCCAAAACTACAACTGCATTGGTCATAAACCATGAAATTCTCAGGTCCCTCTTCCACAAATCTATTGCTAGCCTTGTACCCAGCAGTAGTATTAGTTTCATTCTAACCCTGAATATTGACCTAGCATCACTTAAATGTTAGTTGTCTCATTTGCTTGAAGTCATTCATACATTGGCTGTCATGATCTGTATTAACATATGATTTACAGTAAGAGATTTTTTTTTAAATAAATAAATAAAATTTGTATTTCACTCTCTTGGCAGCTAAGGTAACCAGCTCTGGTTTTGGGTTTGGTAAAGGCCCTGTAGCAGYGCAAGTCAATATTGAAACACCAGTGTTTTTTCAATGTCCTTTACTTTGATCTGGTTCCCACTGACTCACTATATGTACACCCTTCACAGGTAAACAGTGAGTTCACAGTGATAAAGGACTAAACAGGTCTCTGGAAGTCATTTAGAGCACCTCCCTAATCAAGAAGCAATGACACATTCCATGTTCAAGCTCAGCTAGACTGTGCAGTGCAGAAACACCACAGGCTGTGTGAAGGAGAAACACTGAATACTTGTCTATAAACAGACAGATCTCTGGGACATAGGGAGCAAGTAGAGAACTGGCACCATTGTTCTATAGCCTTGATAACCTCTGTAACCAATGCATAATACAACAATATGACAGTTAGATACAACAAGTGTATGAGAAAACACAAGTTGATTTCAGCTGGACTGCCAAAAATATAAGACCAGTACAGAAAAACACAAGTAACCTCTAACTTGTAAGGAATGACTTCTATTTTCAACCTCTTTGGGTGCTGACTGCAAAGTTAAACCTGGATGAATGGTCAAAGTCATCTGTAAAAATAGCTCATCAAGAAAAGAGCTAAGATACTCAAAAACTTGCATTATACAAGTGAGACATATTTACACTATGCATAATTTAGTTCTATACTACTTAGAAATACATATAAACACGCACACATGCAACCACCGGCACATCTATATAATTTTGWGCTGGAAATTTATATTGTGATGCTGCACAAAGGAGAAAATGAAGTATCTTCTCAATCTAGAATGGGGTCCCAGCAGATCTGCAGACTGCCTAGGTTCCCATTTACTAGAAGCTTCCTATGAATGCTGATATTAGACATAACATGTACCAAAGCCTCTCCCTAGTCTTTGATTTTGTAAGATGTGGATGAGTTCTATGAAAGCCAAAACAAGTCAAAATGTTATTGACTTAATTACAGACAGCTCTGCAACCCGTTCACTGAATTCAAACACAAATTCAGATCAACTTAAGTCACCACTTCCCCTTCATATTCCTTTTGTCCCCGTTAAGGAATGCAAAATTCTTAGAGTATCCTTTAAGTAATTCACTTTCATGCATAAAGATCAAACATCTGCTTTGAGTCACAATTACCCAGATTTTAAATTTAAAGAACAAATGAAAAGAGAGAGTGAATACTAAACAATTTCTAAATCAACTTTCACCAAACTAAAAAAACAATGGCTTCCCACTCAGGCATAATCAGGGTCATTTATCAACATACCATTCTAAAGAACATAAACTCATAACTTACAGCACAAATAAATATCATATTAAAAAAAAATCCTTTATGCTTCAGGTGAGGAATCCCCATATCATTACTTTTTTTACTACTCTTCCAYAGATTTCCAGATAATTCTGACACTGAAAATAGAATGCAGTGTATGGCTTACTCACATAACAGTGTTCTCTGCTGAAGGTATACTGTGCTTACATCTTGGACTAACAACCACTCTCACTAAGTTTACTGGTGAAGTTCACAGGCTGTTTTAGGTCTAGAGTTTAGAATGTTTACCAGCACCTCAGAATAAAGCTGTTTCTTCCACTATTCCATTTTGCACACCTTCCCAAAAAAGGTATGTATAACCTTTATATAAATTCCATAAAATAGCAGTAAGAAAAGTTTCATTCCTTTTTGTTTGATTTCATAAAACTCTGTTCACCAATTTCTTCAAAAAGTTACTTCTGATGTGTTTTCCTCAAAAAATTCAACTTCTGTATTTCAAATGTCACCCTTCAATCTCCTATCAAGAATCAGACGGGTAGTGAACAAAGTACAGCACCAAGGTGCTTGGCAGCCAATAAAGATGTTGCTTGAGAGACTTTTTTTAAAAAAAAGAGCGGTGTTTATAAATAAAATCACTGTAAGCCCTAACTTAGAAGTTCAATCTAGTGTTCCATTACACAAAGCACCTAATACCATTTGCTGAAACCAAAAGAAAGAAATAAGGTCTCCTAAAATTGTCTTTGAAAATAAGTTTAGTGTTCATTAAGGACGCCCATATAGAGTATGATACCTGCAAGCTCATATGACACGATAAGATCTTTCAAAGTACATAAAGATATTTTGGATGGAAATAAAATATCTATATTTAAAAGTTGTTTTCTGTAAGAAAATACTCTTCTGTAAGAGAAACTACTTATACCTACAATCTTTGCCCACTCCTCCTCCCACAAGTAAAAAGACCGCCTGAAATAATGTGTCCAACACTAAAAAAAGCACAGTAAGTCACATAACAAGTTTCAGTCAAATGCATTTTCAAATGGCTGAGTTACAAACCCCTTGAAATCAAGCTTTATAATGAAATGCTGATAGACCCTTAACTTTAATGGCTCTTCCAAGTGTTTCTAGAGCAGGCATTACTTACAGTGTCATAAAGTGATGTTTAAAATGCTACAGAATTTTCTCAAGGCAAACAAGCAGGTGTTCAAGAGGGCAGTGCTATTTAAACCTCACTGATTTACGGACATGCTGCATGAAAGACCAATAAGTTTTATGGAAGCTCATAGCAGAAACTCCAGACTTTCGTAGACACAGTACCACCATTGTCTGAAGATCACCAATACATATTAATTTCCACGCTGTAATATTTGAGCTCCTGCATTTTGTATGTGTTACCAGTAGTGAAAAATATACCTTAACTGGCAGAGTAGGGCTCCCTTGTACTGGTGCACTTTTCAAAGAATATTGCATGCAATAAAATCCAGTGCTCAGCTACTTCATCATATATAGTGATGCAAGTCACCTGACACATAGGCCTTTTACTGTTATTTCAACACTTCTTCTTACCTCTTCCAAAATTTACAGTCACTGAGTCACTTCCCTCAAAATTTTAAAGCAGATTTGAAAGAAGAAGATGTGTCAAAATATACCTGCCATATTATCCAGTAGTCAAAATCATCCTTCTGAAAGTCATTTATCAGAAAAGCAACCAATAGGTCATCAAACCAATTTCTGTAACTAATTAGCATTTTTCGTTTGTTAACATACAAACAAATCAGTAAGTTCATGGCTATGGGATCAGCCCTAATGATTTAGTAAGACAGTAATTTAATCCAACAAAAACTAAAAGAAAACAAAACAAAACAATGACAACAAAAAAACCTAACCAAACTAACAACAAAAAACTCACAAAAAACTTCCCAACAAGCAAGAAAACACTATTAATTATCAAGAGCTAAGTCCATTAAAGAAAACTGGTAGAAAAAAAACAGGTCATTACTCCTTAGAATCTAATTAGTACTAAAATACCTGATATCTGAGGAAAATTATTTCAGCTTTCTCTTCAGGAACAAAAGCAACCCTATATTTTTAATTCTACAAGATAGCACACCATCAGCTCCATACTGTTGCATGTGAGAAATTAATATCAACTGAAAATTTCAAAGAGAATAAAAAGGTAAATTACAACATCAGTTCAATTATTTCAAAGCAAATATGACCTCCTTTTAAAATGCTTTTAAAAAATCAACTTACCTGAATATTCCTATGATTCGTATAAGTCTATAAAAAGTCACATGAGAATTGCAAATTACATGCACCAACAAACATCACATTCCTAGTAAACAGGACCAACTGATGGGGAAAGATCACAACACATATTTTACTCCCATTTGTCCCATGACTGATTGATTCTACTAGAAAACATGTAGGTTACATACCAGTAGCAGAAATAAAATGTAGACTGTAGTTACAGATGCAGCAACTAAATTCCATTCAATCAAATCATGATTTGCAGATAGAGAATGCAAGTTAAAATTCAGATTTCTGTCACATATCTAACATTTCTCACTGAGAAACAGTTGTGCAAGCACATGAGTAAGAACCACAGGAAGAACTTATCCAGCTAAAAGTTTACTCAGAACTAACCCAACTAAATGCTTTAATGAAATGCTATACAAAGATACCTCATGACTATCACAAAATTCAGAATATTTCTTGATATGGGCACCATCAAGTTATGCTTTGGCATAAGCAAAGTTCAGCACTACCAGAAGTACAATGAGTCTAAGGTTTCCTGAGCATTATTTTTGTTCATAAATAATACGGTAATGCCAAAACCAGTCTTCAGAATAATTACAATTTTACAGTATTGAATCTTTTTTCTATACACTTGATCTTGTCTGTCATAGTGACTTGGTGGCCCTAAGGAAATATTGAAAATTTGAGAATTAAATTCCTCTGCCCTGAACTATCTAGATTCACCTGAGGATTATATAGATAAATGTTTATGCTTATGTTTATATCACCTGAAGATTATATAGAGAAATGCTTATGCTTTCTGTGCAAGGCTGAGATCCAAGATTACAATACATGTGAGACAACAGTAAACTGTCAAGAATTAGGAAGTGAGATAGTGATTCAGTGTTGCTTTTCTTCATGACCCTTTGTTTAGGTTACTGACGTGAATACAGTCAAATTAACGTAATGAAAAGACCATACTTGGGATCTAAAGGAAGCACTATTAATGAGTACCAGTTTTGATGCACTTTACTTTCAGATTAATATTGTAATTTCAGATTAAATTATTGTAACACTGTAAAAAAAGTCTGTTTTTCATTTTGCCCATGCCTATGTGGTTGGAAAGGCTACAAGCCTACTCAGACCTTTCATCACAAGTAATAACATTTTTGACTATAATATAATGGCAAGGAAGAAACCTTTGAGTAGTTTTATGTTTCACTGTGGAGTTTTTCTAATTTATTTTCTTCCCAACTTCTCACTACTTTCTTTCCCTGTTAGAGCTTTGCTTTCATTAGCTTCACTCCTGAAGAAAAAAAAAATATTGCCTTTGGATAACAGTGAAGGATAAGAAGGGCAGAAGCAAGGASAGAAGTCCTCTTCCACTGACCTAGAGAAGGGGTCACAATAATGTTAAAATTACAGATCTTTTAAAAGGTGATCAAACAAACCATCCAGAGCACAGAGGTTTGATACCATCACGAAATATTGTACTGCTACTCTGCTCTTCTCTTCCTATTCTTCGTGTCAGCAGGAAACAGAATTCATAAGACTGTAGCCCTCTGAACATATCAGTAAGTTATAGTCTTGTCCTTTTCAGTCTCCTGCTGGTTCAAATAACAGGAGCCAATAGAAAGAACAGTTCAAAGATCTTGTGAATGACTGCAACAAATACAGAATACTTGGGGTGATTGTTAGGTACTCCAAACCAACAAGCTTAACATGGTTGCAGTCTCCTTCAGATTTTTCACATTCTCAACTGAATTTAAAAAAAATTCTTCTCCCTCTGAGTGAACTAGTGAACACTGAGGGAGGACGAGTCTAGAATGTGGTTACACAAACTGAGGCAGAAATCATCCTTATCTTTGTTGTCTGCTCCTATTTCCCTCTCTCTTCAGACTGGTACCTAAAGGATTAAACAAATGGTAAACAGAAACTTGTCTTGAAACTCAGTGAAAATATTTTCATCTCTTTTTCTTCTATAAAGTTTTAGCATAAATAAGTGTTTCCATCTACAAAGTGTATGTGCTCTTGGTAACCCTATGTACTTTTTCTAATCCTTAACTCTTTCTTCAGTTATCTTTGACATATAATAAACATGCATAAGGAATCTGTACCGTTATTTGTATTTTTTCTGTGGACAAGTAAAGTCCTTAGTTCCCTTTTCATCCTACTTCATTCACTTTATCAGTAACTCAATTGCAGTATTTTTTCTATTTCCATTTAGCAAATTCTATAAGAGTAGAATTGTTGCATTATATCTCAAAGAAACTGCCTCAAGAATTAACTGGAAAGGTTTTCTTCCCAGTTTTATTCAGCAAATCAACATTTGTTGAGTGTTCTGCCAATTCTCACAGGAGATCAGCACAAATCTCTTTAGCACAGGTGTTTCCGGGACTGGGATCTGTTAGGAAAAGTATCTGCCTACTTAACAGCTTATAACCCGTTTAAAGCCAAAACTGTCTCTAACATTTTTCTAGATCATTTTGAAAATACCTGTACATTTCTTGCAGGGGCCTTTGCCACAAATCTGATTATCTGGAAGTCATTGCAAATAATTTTATGTTTCTAATTCTAAAGAAGACTTTACCTTGTGTATTTTCATTTGCTGCTTTCATACACACTTGACAGTCAGTTAGCATAATCTTTAATCACACCTTACCTAAACAAATGATGTATAGAAGTAGAGCTGGGCTTCTGTGATGGGGAGTCATTCTGTTAAAATCATAAGTCTATTAGTCTTATTTTCATTCATTTTAACACACCATTTCCACTGACTTATTCAGTTATTGCCAGTTCTAAGAGTTACTGCAGCACTGCTTAATAACAATGTGTGGTTTCTGACACTTATTTATAGTATACTAAAACCAAAGTCAGACTGGGTGGTAAGAGTTTTAGACCACCTGGGATGTCTTTAAACCTTTAGCACATTTAACTGCATCAAGACCAGAAATAATCCCAAATATGCAGTCATCACACTATTGGCTGATTCACCCTTTAAAATTATATCTTCATTTCAAGGAACTATTTTTCCCAAGGGTCCTTTGTAAAAAAAATAGAAGTGGTTTATTATATCTTCATCAGTTAAGGGATGGAGAAATACTTGGGAAAACAAAAGTGCCTGGTAAAACTTTACTTTAAAGCAAGGCATGTGTGGACAGCAAATTGATGTATTTTCCATATTTAATTTTCTTTCGTTCACTCTCTTTGCCATGCATGAAACAAGAACTGTACATTTCGTGCTAGCCAACATCAGTTGATTAGTTTTAGAAGTGTCTAGTTGTAAGCTTAAAATATGAATCATGCAGTAACTGTTTTAGGAAAAAAATATATACTTTCTTTCAAAGTATTCACTTAGTAAGCATTTCCTAAGTATCTGAGTGGTATTTGAAATTGGTAATTAGGTGATAGAGTATGCAACACCATGTTTAGAAACCATGTTACAAATCAATCCCCCTGTTCTATCACCTGTATTGTCATTTTAGGCGAAGGACACCATTTTCCGCTGTCCATCACAGCACTTAAACATTTGCAGTCTCCTTGACTTCGGTAGTGCTACTCTTCACAGACCCCAAGTGAAACCTGTGCTCAAGTGTTTCTGGCAGATCAGAGGGCTGCTGAACAAGGGCAGCAAAGTAGAACCCAGCAGAGTCTCTAGTGCTGGAAATGTTGCATAGTAGTAATATAGCTTTTTCAGGTGAAACGGTTTTTGAACTTTTTAACGATAACTTTGAGTGCAAACAGAATTGTGAAATGCTTCGTGTTCCTATTTTTAAAAGTGTAATTAAGGTAAGTGAAAATTTGTAGTAACCGATTTTAAAAAGCAGAGAAACCAAAATCAGTTTGATACAGAAAGTTATCAGAGCAAGACACATCACTGATGTGAACTGGAATAGATTCAGAATACTGACAATTTCCTAATCAGTGAGGAACCTTCAATTTCTACCAGTCTCATACTGGTGTTAAACCCTCAATTACAAGGATTTTTCTACGTTGCCAGTAAAAAATGTTACTATAGAAAATTAGTGAAATTTTCACAAACCAAACATATCTGTAAATAAGTACTTGATGGTTACTGTAAACTTTCTTGCCTATAGCTTTTAAACTATGGGCTAAATAATTTAGGTGTTTGAAAATTCTTTGCTGTGAAAGATTGTCAAACAAGGACTCATCACACAGTCACATTATAGCTGAGATTTTCAAGATAGAAGAATTTCTTCTGGCACATAGTAAGGTAAAAGAATGCTTGCTTGTCTTTATTAGAGGACAATAAAATAAAGACAAGCATATTCCTGAAGAACAGCAGTACAGTAAATCTCTGGGATTTACTTTTGGTTATTTTCTTAATTTGGTTTAATTTAAGAAATGTAATCACAGGAGACAACAGCAAAGAAAAAAGCAGAATAACCTCAGATGTAATGTACTGTTTAAATTCACACTTTTCATGCAGGGTAGTTATAGTCACTGTTAGTATCAAGGAAACAGAGATGACATAAATGCATTCTTTGAGAATTGTTCCTGAAAAATAGAAAAAACAATGAAAAAAAACCCACAGACAGTTTTCCCTCAATAACTTAACTTTTAATCAAACACATTTTACTCTTCAAGCAGGAAGTCAATTTGATATTTCAAATTTTTTTGCCAAGTGATGGAATGTGCAGTCATGCACTAGCAATTGAATCCAGAAATTCAGTTTGTCCGTATTTGACAAGAAATAGCTTTCGGGTTCAAGCATGCACTATATTACAAGGGGAGGCACTTAAATAAATAAAGGGGAGGCCATGCACTGTTGTGGTGCGCGTGGTTAACTTTTAAGAAGTTTTGTAAGAGTTGGTTCAGTTTTGTGAACTTTATTATTCATTTAGGATAATGACCTTGTTCAGGGCTTTCCCCCCTCCCCCCTTTCCCTCCCTTTTTCCTCCCCCTGCGGGCCTGCTGTAACGTACCCCATCATTTCAGTTACTCCCGCCCCTTTTTTATGATAATCCTTTTGTCTATCAGTTATTCCCTCCTTCGTTGTCTTGGCAACCCCCCTGCCCATCACCCTCTTCCCACTCCCTGTTTCCAGAATCCTCGATCAGGGGAGGAGGGTGATTGGTGCAGGGGGGAAAGACCACACCTTGTTATTTTCTTATTTGATGCCACGTTATGTCTATTATCTGTACTTATGTTTGTATTGGTCATTTTGTATTCCCCCCC
>JACDOX010000248.1:926302-956271 GCA_014549065.1 Cardinalis cardinalis | reverse complement strand
ACTTTTCTGTCTTCAGCAAAATGCTATTCAGCTCTCTTATGTATTAGTAAACTGAAATCAAGTCCAGAAAATAAGAAGATGATCCATTAATTTTTTAAAAGTATAATAGATCCTTGAATGTTCTTTTTGCTGAAAAGGATATAATGTGCCACTTGTCTGAAGTGTCTAATTTCTGTTTAAAAAAATTTGTCTGTAATTCTTATCTAAGGAAGTTTTCTTTAACACTTGTTGAGCAATACTTCTTTTTCAGAATCTATCTAAAAGTATTTCCCTGAGTATTGGGAACTTTCTGACAGCAATGTACAGGCAAGATTATGTAAAATATAGTAAGACCAGCCTGATTTCCTCCCCTACAGCAACAGCTGAAGCAAACAGAATTCAGGAGAGTATGGTGGATTTGGATCATGGGGGACTAGGCCAGCCCTGACAATTTTTACTCTGGCATTCTCTTTTTTTCCCTTTGAAAGAGTAGATACCAAATGACTGGCTGTACTGAGAAAGCATTTGAAGTTCTTGACAACAAACAGTATCTCTGGGAACTGACAGTGCACATATCTTTGGGAAAACAAAGATTAATAGTGCATGCAGCAGACAAAGACTGGGTAAGTCTGGAAGGGCAGTTTTGACTGCAAGACTTTTTTGATTCAATAGAACAAGAACACACAGTAGCTTTGATCTTTTTTTTCTTTGATCTTAGAGACATTCCTAATTCTGCTGTCAGTACATTGACACACACTGAGAAAATAAGTGAAAAAGTGAAAAATAAATTTACTTTCAAGTTTTGTCTGTTATCAAGGGCTGCCAAGTTAGCAGGATAGCTCCTTCCAGTGAAAGCTCTTGTGAGGGAGCAGCTCTAGATCTGAAATTTGGTGTCAGAAAGGGCAGTTACAGTCAGAGATACAAAATTTTATTCTCATATTGAAGACAAATGAAAGAACACATCATGAAGGGAGTTTATGTTGCCTACTTTCTGACTGATTCTAAAATGTCTTTGTACTTACACAAACAAAAATCTGATTGTAGAAATTAGGTTAATCATGGAAATGGAAGATGGTTTACCTAGGTGAAGGTATGATGGCTGATCCTGTGATACTCTGAAAGGGGAGTTACTCTGCATGTCAGCAGTCCTCATGGGGTTTTGTGGTGGATGCTTACAGTCAGGGGGGCACCATAATCCATTTGTAAATCGTGATTCATACTTTTATTTGTTTTACTAAATAACTTGATAGAAACAGAATTTTTTGGGTTGGAAGGAGCCTTGAAGATCATCCAGTTAGCCCCTGCCATGGCAGGGACACCTTCCACTATTCCAGGCTGCTCCAAGTCCTGTCCAGCCTGGCCTTGGGCACTGCCAGGGATGCAGCACCCACAGCTTCTCTGGGCCACCTCACCAGCCTCACAGCAGAGAACTTCCTCCTAATACCAGTTTAAACCTACCCTCTTTTAGCTTGAAGCCATTTTGCCTTTTCCTCGTCAATAGTCTCTCTCCATCTTTCCTGCAAGCTCCCTTCAGGTACTGGAAAGGCACAATTAGGCCACCCCAAAGCTTCTCTTCTCCAGGCTGAACAATCCCGATTATCTCACTCTTTCCACAAAACAGAGCTGTCCCAGCCTCTGATCATCTTGATGGCCTCCTGTGGCCCTGATGCAGCAGCTGTGCTGAGGAGCCCAGAGCTGGAGGCAGTGCCCCAGCTGGGATCTCACCAGAGCAGAGGAGAGGGGCAGGAGCACCTTCCTGGATCTGCTGCCCATGCTTCTTTTGATGCTGTACATCAAAGCTTTATTTATGAGTTAGGACTGGTTATGTTTTGAGGTTTGATTTGGATATTTGAAAAAAATTCTTCATGCAAAGACTTGTCAAGCATTGTAACAGGCCACCCAGGGCAGTGGTGGTGTCATCATCCCCAAAGGGGTCTAAAGGGAGGGACTGTAAATGTGGCACTAAGGGATGAGGTTTAGTGCTGGACCTGGCAGCAGAAGGTTTTTGCTTGATCTTCATCACCCTAGAGGTCTTTTCCAGCCAAAATGATTCTATGATAAATGAGCCAGTAATTCAGTATGGGCCATCATCTCAGCACTTCAGCAGTCTGTGCAKTGCTGCTGTATCAAAACAAAATGATGTTTAAGTGGTGATGCCTTAAGTTTCAGCTTTTATGTTTTTTCAGATCCTGCACTGCATTAGTGCATAACTCTGAGCTCCATGTAAGTGTCAGTAAGCTCTCTTCACATTTTGGTCAGACCAAACAATCCTTCCAGGCTGAGAACCGAGGTCACCAACACAGCCTCAGGCTTGAAAAGTATAAATGTAAGTGAAGTGGGGGGGAAGCAAACCAGGGGAATGTGACTTCATTACCTGAAGTTATAAYTGGACAATTAACCTCTGATATGCAAATAGACCAAACTTATATCTGTGTGAGAAGCTCATGACCATGGTCCATTTTGGGCATAGTCTGCAAGGCTTTTGCACTGCCCAAGGTGCATCTGTTGAAGGTGAAAGGAATGAGGGACTTGTCTTTACAAACAAACCCTGGGTCTGCTGGTAAATAGAGCTGGATACTGCCAGATAAACAATGGGAAGGATTCCACTGATTGATAAATGGAATGAGAGGTGGAATGAGGGAGATTTGTCTTTACAAACAATAATTTACATAATTTTATAGATATATTCCATAAGGAAATCCACTAATTGACACAAGGAAATGACAAAGGTGTACCTTTGTCAAGTACCTCAGCCAATGGGGAAAGGGGAAAACGTGGCTGGAAAATTGGGATAAAAAGAAGTCTGTGTCCTCCTAAAATTTGAGAGATCCCAGAGGAAATGCCCCATGGCCTCTCCATTTATTTGAATAAAGTAAAAAGACTCCTCTGTCTCCTTTTTGGATATACAACTCTGGTGTTTGTGGATTAATTTTCCTGACAAAGGCCTTCAATAAATACCTACTTTACTCTTTTAACTCTGTCTAGCCTCTGTTCTAGGTAGMCACTCCAAGGCATCAGTGAGATTTTCTATTATGAGAGAGATTTCCAGTTATTTATAGATGAATGCTTCAGAACATGAAGGACAGCAAAGGGAACCCCATCAATTTTGAAAATGTAACAGTGACAAAGGCTGGCATCAGAGGTAAGGCAGAAGGGAGATGAATATCTGAGAATAAATCAGAGAGCTTTGTATTTGAAGACAAGAGCTTGTGAGAATGAGGAATCGATGAAAAACCAGAGGGAAGGACATAAAACAGACATTAAAGGGGAGTTTGTGTGTTGGAGGTTAGGATTTTTCCTTTCTTTTCCTTTCTCTCAGGGAATTTTGTCCCATTTGTTGCTCAGAAACGATAATGACCGGTTATTGTGAGACGAAAGAAGCGGCTACGGCGGGGTACGGATGTAGCTGCGCTCCTTTCGCTCAGGATTTTCTCCGGGAAGGGCAGGGACACCGTGAGGTTTTGCAGGGGCTGGCCTTGGCTCCCCTGGCCCTGGGATTGGAGGGAGCAGGAACCGCGGAGCTGCTGCCCCAGCGGAGGAGTTTGCTTGGAGCCCTGCTCGTTACTGTTTTCTCCGGCTGTGCTTTGCTCCTGAGAGCGACCTTTGAGCGGGACCTTACCAACAGCCGAGCTGACTGCAGGGACTCAGCCCCGAGCACACACGGCAGTAACACACACCGGAAAATTCCATGCACACTCCGCTGCTTTGAAGCAGCACAGGAAATACCATGTTTGAAGCAGATGATACTTATGGTTCAATAGCAAGACAAGGCAGCATCTGCAACTTGGATAAATAAAGAGAACTAATCAGATTGCCCAGTTTGCCTGTGTCTGAGTGGAAGTGATGGGGAGCTGTTTCTTACTGCCCTGGTTTCATTCCTGGAGCAGAGAAAACTCTTGGTCCCTCCACAGCATAAAATAAGTGCTACTGGAAACCACTTGTTAGGAAAATTAATCCACAAACACCAGAGGTTTATGTCCAAAAAGGAGACAGAGGAGTCCTTTTTCTTTATTTGAATAAAGGGAGAGGCCATGGGGCATCCCCCTGGGGTCTCTCCAGGTTTTGGAGGACACAGCCTCCTTTTTATCCCAATTTCCAGCCACATTTCCCTTCTCTCTTTCCCCCTTGGCTGAGGTACTTGAGAGGCACAGACTTCCTGATATACCTGATACCAAAGATTTCCCTCTAAGGTGTAACCCTCCCTTTTAATTTTCAATTCTTATGGAATTTAGACGTTTTTCTTCCCCATTGTTTCTTTCATCTTTCAATGTCCAATTTCATTTATCAGCAAACCTAAAGTTTATTTGTAAAAGCAAATATAATTTTCCATTCATCAATCAGTGGAATCCTTCCCATTGTTTCTTTTATCTCCCAGTGCTGGTTTTATCTACCAGCAGACCCACAGCTTGKTTGGAAAGACRAATCTGCCATTCCTCTCACACTGCTGCTCTGGACAGCTCCTCTTCACTGCTCGTGGGAATTTTTACACTGTGATGTAGTTGGCTGTTCCCTTTTGCACCTGCAGACCTGGATGCTGTAGTGAAGACGACTCCTGTACTGCTGCCAGCAGATTAATCTGGGCTCACACCCCGATGGTGCCAGTTGAGTTGTGCAATTCAAATAACTAAACAGCAGTTCTATGGGGAAAAGGTATCTGTGGCTTGGGGACACACAAATACAGACAGGTTTGTAAGTACTGAACCTGAAATCATGCTTTGCACACTGGACTCTCCTTTGGTTTTATTCAGAGTTGAACTAACAATTCTGAAAGTGCCTGTATTTTAATTTTTGAATAAGATATCGCCTTAATTTTCTAAATCAACAAAAGTTTTATGTATTTCTTCCATTTCGTTGCGTGTTGAAGTTTAGGATTTTTCTTTTTTTTTATCTCTCAGGGAACTTTCTCCCATTTGTTGCCTAAGAGACGGCGATGATGATACCTGGGAGACAGAAGACGCGGCTGGGAGGAGGAGCAGGAGCAGGAGAAGGAGGAGGAGCGCAGCTGACTGCAGTCCCTTGGCTGGGGGCTTTCCCTTGGGAAGTGCAGAGATGCCCGCAGATTCTGGCTGGGATTCAGGGGCCGGGCTCAGCTCCTCACTCTCTTGGGACTGGGATGGGAGTGCACAGGGGTGGTTTTGGTGCCAGACCTGCTGCCCAGAGGATTTGCTGCCACTGCAGAGTTTTCATCCTGCTCTGACTCTATTCAGTCTATTTACTCTCTCTCGCAAGAGCAGCTCTTGGATCGGGACCTTTTCCAACCCCGACCCCAATCCCTTTCCGGCGGTAGCGCCTCCCCGCCTGCAGCAGCCCAGCCCTGCTGTTTGTCTGCCTGTGCTGCTTGGGGTTTTTGGTTCCATTTTAACGCGACACCCCGCATGTTCTGGCACGGCTCGCCGCGCTGCCCCTGCCGAGGCTSCGCCGCCGCCATTCCGCCCTCCTGAGGCACCGCCCGCCCCTGCGCCTGGGCACGGGAAACCCCCTGTCCGTCCCTGCCTGCCGCCCGCCACAGCGCCCCCTGCAGGCGCGGGGGAGCCGCGGCCCGGCCGCAGCCACAGCGCCCCTGGCGGCCGTGCCGGAACTGCAGCCGGTGCGCGGCCCGGCCCGGGCGCTGCGGGTCCGGCCCGGCTTTATTAACCGGCCCGGGTTTATCGGTGTGAGAAACACCGGCACTCGCCTGGGAAATTAAACAAGTCTAATAAAGGACAGCGGGAGACAAGGACCACAGAGCAAAGGTTATTACAGACGGGTGCATCTTGGCACTCGCTTTGGGGATACCCCTTAATACCTTTTCCCTTCCATCAGCCTGTTGCATATTCATGAACCCTTATGCATAGTAAACTTTTCCCCTAAAATAGTTTCCATGTTSTTAGAATTGTTTAGCATGGCTCCTCCTTGGATCTGCCTTTTTAGAGCATGCAGATTCCTTGGTTGTGATTTTAGTCCTTTTATATCTGCTCCAGTTTGGGCCTTGGTGCACCCTGCCTGCAGAGGGTGAGTGCTGGTGGTTGGCAGATGTGTCCAGSTGTGCTCATGCTGTGTGCATTGGGTGTTATCCCATCCCAGCAGGCAKTGTAACACAAGCACACTGATATCAGCTATTTCACTAAGCTTAATTAATGACAGAAGTAAAAACGATATCTTTATAACAAGGTAACTTTAACACCGCACATATAAAATCCATTTAAAAATTGCGAAAATCCAATATTATAATCTCTATCTATAACACCATGAACCACAGCCAGCTGAGGCACTGCAGGATGAGGCAGGGCTGGAGCTCTGGAGGCAGTCTCGCCTATAAATGTCTGAAAAGCCRACATTTATGCCTTTTCCGCCTCTCTCTACGTGTGCTGCGCCGAAGCCAGGGCGGGCGGGATGCGGGTCGCGGTCCCGCACGGGGCAGGGCCGGCGGGGCGGGCGGGCCGCAGCAGGCCCGGAGCAGACCGGGCCCTGCTCCAGCTCTTTAATGCCGCACTGAGCGGCCGATCAACGCGTGGCGCCGTGGCTTAGTTGGTTAAAGCGCCTGTCTAGTAAACAGGAGATCCTGGGTTCGAATCCCAGCGGTGCCTGCGCCGGCGGAYCGGCTTTTTGTGTCCCGCCCTGTTTTACCGGCCGGAACGGGGCCGGGGATCAGCCGGGGAGAGGGGGAAACTGCGCGGGGCGTGTGAGTAACTCTAACAAACACCCCGGCGTGCGTGTAACCGCAACAAACAGCGCCGGGCGTGGGAGTAAATACAACAAACTGCGCGGGGGCTGTGAGTAAATACAGCAAACAGCGCGTGAGTGTGTGTAAATGTAACAAACAGTGCGGTGGGTGTGAGTAAATACAGCAAACTGAGGTGGGTGTGCAGTGTATGTGTGTAACTACAACGAACAGCACGGTGTGTGTGAGTAAATACAACGAACAGTGTGGTGGGTGTGAGTAAATACAGCAAACTGAGGTGGGTGTGCAGTGTGTGTGTGTAACTACAACAAACAGCACGGTGAGTGTGAGTAAATACAACGAACAGTGTGGTGGGTGCACAGTAGGTGTGAGTAAATACAACAAGCAGCCCAGTGTGTGTGTATCTATAACAAACAGTCCAGGCAGTGTTCAGTGAGTGTGTGTAACTACAACAAACAGCCCAGTGAGTGTGTGATGGGTGTGTGTGTGTGTGTGTAAGTACAACAGCCCACTGGATGTGCGTGTGCATACAGACAGACACACAGGAACAGCCGCAGCTGGACATCCAGGCTGTCTCCTGTTGGCTTTCTGGGAAGCTGTTTTCCCGGAGTGTTTATGCACACAGAATCGGGAAAATGCCTCCCACTATTTTTTCCTCTAATTGCCACACCTTCAGCAGCCCCTAGGGCARACAAAGCCACGGTTGCCTGTTCTCCTGCCCTTACAGCCGGAGTGCCGCTGACTCCGTGGCTGCTGCTGAGGCTTTTGCTGTCCATCAGCACCGAGTGCTGCCTGTCGCCTCTTACCTGCCACCATCGCACTGAGTCTGGCTTTGCCAAGTGACAGTTGGAGTAAGCACTCTGTGCTACCACATCRTTACTGACACAGCAGAGGTGTTAAAAATAGGTTGGAAACTGTTGTAAAATAGTTGATAGATCGCTAAGCATGTASTGTTAGTTTGGTTGTTATATTGTAAAAGGGGTTAAAAGGGKARYTRTAAGAAATCCAGCTCTCAAGGTACCATAACACAGCTCAGTGAAGTGCAGCAGGAGCCRGCCTGGACAGAGCTGTAATGGCCAATCAAGAGCCTTAAACCTTCACACAMATGAAGGATCCAAACAGAAACCAATCCAAAGGGACGAAAAGCAGGATAAAAAGGGGGATCTGACCCAGGGAAGCTGKGCTGCTCCCCTGGAACCTCGGGGCCATCGCTGCTGAGCAGCCCCAGCGCCGGCGCTGCTCCATCCCCGAGGGAACGCTCCCGCTCGGCCCGGGCCCCTGCTGTGGGCCTTCTATTTGTTATAATAAATGCTGAAATCACTTTAGTACTGGAGCCTGCCCTCATTTTTATCAGAAGGAAAAAGGGGTTTTCTATAAATCTTGAAAAATTAAAAGCCAAACCTTGCTCTGTTAGGCATGGGAATTAGGTTCAGCAAAAATATTCCAAATTTGTGTTACTCTAAAGAAAGGCAGAATCCTTCCCTAAATCTAAAAGTAAAAGGCTTAAAACCCATTAGTACAAGTTCCAGCCTAGCAACCATATCCTTCAGGTGTTGTTTTGCACTCACACAGCAGTGATGGGAGTAAAGGGATTCACAGCCACAGTTGGAGATCAGARCTTTTAGGACTTAGATCAGCACCCAAATCACAGTTGTCAGTAGCCTGAAATGTAATGTATAAGGCTTAATGTCTAGGATGAACATTTTGGTTATAATGTTTACCTGCAGGAAAAAAAGAAAAGAAAGGAAAGAWAGATTTCTTTGAGTATCACTTACTGTAAAAATACAGGCTAGATAGTRTTTGGTATGCCATAAATATAAGTAAAACATAATTGCAAGCTGTGATATATTTTTAAAAAATTAGACGTAGCTTTGGACTAACCTCCTATAGATTGGTATTATCCAAAAGAAAACAAGAAGAAATAGACAACTGGAAAGTGTAAATTATAGAAAATTTGGGAAAAGAAGCTGCAGTGAATGCAGCCAATGAAACAGACTTGTTCTCAGCTCTTGCACAGGAGAGAGATTACCTGGACATCCTTTGCTTTGAATATTTGTATCTGCTGTTAGTCTACTAGTTCCAGCTAGGTTCTGTTCTTTGGCTTGCAGAGGAGAACCACCAATACAAAGAGTTCTAAGCATTTGTATAAAATTTGTTAATGCTCTTTTGTAATGCATCAGCAGGAATGGCATGATGAGCCAGCCAAGATGGCACTGGAAGGAGCTTGTCACCTCCTGCTTTAACCCAGGCACCCTAAAAACAGCCTGAAAACTCAAACTTGACTGCTTTGAGGGAAACCTCAACAAATTAGAGAAATTAGAAAGCAATCCCCAGCCATGGGAAGCTCAGCCCAGGCAGTGGCAGAGCAGGGCAGTCCCAGCCATGGGAAGTTTCCAGGCAGTGGCAGAGCAGGGCAATCCCAGCCATGGGAAGCTCAGCTCAGGCAGTGGCAGAGCAGGGCAATCCCAGCCATGGGAAGCTCAGCTCAGGCAGTGGCAGAGCAGGGCAATCCCCAGAGCATGAGAAAGACATGAAGGCACTGGAGAGTGCCCAGAGGAGGCCACGGGGGTGGGGAAGGCTCTGCAGGGGAAGCCTCAGTGAGGAGCAGCTGAGGGCACTTGGTGTGTTCAGCCTGGAGGAGAGGAGGCTGAGGTCAGACCCCATGGAGCTTCTCAGCATCCTCACAACGGGCAGCCCGGGGGCAGTACCTGGGCACCAACCTCTGCTCTGTGACCAGGGACAGGAGCCGAGGAAGCAGCATGAAGCTGAAGCAGGAGAGGTTTAGGATGGCTATCAGGAAAGGATTTTTCCCCCACTGTGTGGTCAGGCACTGGAGCAGCCTCCCCAGGAAAGTGGTCGGAGCTCCAAGGCTGTCACAGCTCAAGGAGTGTTTCCACAATCCTCTCAGGTGCAGGGTGGGATTGTTGGGCGTCTGYGCAGGGACAAAATCTGGAGTCAATGATCCTGATGGGTCCCTTCCAGTTCATCAGCATATTCTGTGATTCTATAAAACTGTTTGAAGGGCAAAATCAGAATCTGAATTGGTTCATGAGCACAGACCYGATTTGTCTGGATTTTGCAAGACTCTGCTTTTATACATTAGTCAGAAATATAYGGCCCCAGCTTCTGTAAAGCCCCATCTTCTGAAATCCCCAAATTTATAGGATTATCTAGAATACTTACATCAGAATTAATCCTATAAAACAATATTTAAGTAAATTGAGTGAACCAAGGCATATTTTTTTTTTGCCTAGATTGAAGGATATATAAAAACATCATACAGTTGCTTGTTTTGGCTCAACCTTGGACGTTTTAAAWATGTATTTATGAAATGCCTTCATCTGAGCACTGAGCTTTTTCTGACTGCCCCAAGTGTGTGGTTGAAGGGCCTGCTGGGCTGAGCACTGTGCTGTATTTCTTATTTAGCAATCAACACTAATGAGAAATGTGACACTCACTTCACTGTGCCTGTTCTGCTGAAACAACATCTCAGTGTGCAGTTATTTCCAGGATTTGTTACCACTCTTTTCCTTGGAGGGGGAAAGGGTCCTTTCAAACTGCAATCTGTCAGCCTAAAAAGGTGTAAGTCCATCTAAAAAGGTGTAAGTCCATCTAAAAAGGTCCATCTGCTTTCTTCATTCATTTTTCCCCATGTTTTATACTACCTCTGTGCAAACTGCAAGGAAAAAAGGGTAAGTGCTGTCTAACAAATGGCAAAATTCCATTTTCTCCAAAAAGATTGGGGGTTTTTGGAGTATCCTGAAATGGGGAATATGGGCAGATTTCAATTTGCAAATGGAAAGGGTGTCTRTGCTTGTTGAACTAGGTCCTGATTTTGGCTGAGCACAACATCACTCACTTGTTTTCCTTGCCAAAGTGGGCAACTGGACTATTCAGTCAATCCAGCCAACCTCAGTGAAACCATTCTTGGACAATTTTTTGAAAGAAAAGATTTTTTTTTTCTTTTTCCCAGGATCAAGGCTTCAGGTGTCCTCCTTCTGTTACAGGTRATATTTAGTTCCTAAGATGAGAGTAGAGGGAGCAAGCCAAGGATAACACTCACCAATGGGGATTTTGTAAAGAGCTTTAATGCATTTGATTAAAAAAAACCTCTGTTAAAACATCAAAATACTAATAATGCCAAAAAGATTTGGTATTGTTTGTCATTGGACTTTCTCCAAAGTTTTTTAAGGTAGTTTAAAACTGCTAAACAAATCACTAACTCTTAAGCTAAATGCATGTGTTGGGTGTGTATGAGGATTTTTTTCTTTTCCATTTATTTGTGGAAATAGAACAGAAGAAGGCTGCTTAACTCTAAGTMGAATTGTAGTAACAAATTTGTGAATGTTGTTATAATTGCATTAAAGCTTATTTGTGCTGTGCCAGGTAGCAGGCAGTTACAGCTGTCTTTGCATAAATATTTGCTTTTTTATTTGTAATGTGAGCTGAATAAGCTTCCTTCTCCCACCCCTCACCCAGATGCTTTGCCATCACATCACTATCCAGAGASGTAAAGCAGTTGAACTCTGTGTATAATTATATTATCAACTGCTCTAAAATACAGCATGCTGTGCTTATAGGCCCTTCTGCTACTGGTATTTGCAAGGCTATATTTGAAAATCCTTATATGCTCTCTCTATATAATATATATATATCCATATATGCTCTATATATATTGCTCATCTATTGCTCATATGTGATCTATTTAATTTCCAATGAGCAGGARCACCTGGTCAGAGTAGCCCAGTGCACCATGAGGCCTGTCCTGGTCCCTCAGCTGCTCTTTGGCTCTGCACACTCTGCTCTGACCTTTCCATCTCTTCTGCCATCTGCAGAATGCCCACAATRCCTACTGCTCTCACAGAGCTAATGAATGTAGGATGAAGCACTCTGAGCTCTCAGATAAAATCAATGTTATTAAAGTCATGGTTTTGGTTTCTCCTCAGTGAGTTCAGGTCATGCTGGGACCAAGCCTTTTCAATAATGCTGGCAGCATTCACAGATGCATTTAGATTGTTTCTGAGAAAAGGGGCCTGACTGACCTCATCCACTGATGAGACAGAAAAACAACTTGCAAATAAAACTTTTGAAGTTATTAAATTGGGGAGTTCATTGAAAATTTAGCATGTAGGACTGTTTTAGCCTTCTTGTTGAAGGTGCTTATTAACTGTTATGATTATTTTATGTTTATCCACAGAAATATATGTAATACATGTTTTTACAGGCCAGTATTTTTCTGACAAGATACTTCTACCTTAATCTCTCAAAATATTGCAACGTTCTACGTGAAGGTCTGTGATTATGATATTAATACATGATTGATATTACTATTACTATTATTKGTATTACTATTATTATTATACATGTTTTTACAGGCCAGTATTTTTCTGACAAGATACTTCTACTTTAATCTCTCAAAATATTGCAACGTTTTACATGAAGGTGTGTGATTATGATATCAGTATAAGACTGATATTACCTGAGAAGGGTTAAGTGTAATATGTTATGATGAGATTTAAGAAACACTTTAGAATCTTCCAATTGTAACATTTATTGATGCCAAATGCAAACCAAATGGCCACAGTCTGTAAGAAAGTAGGTGAATACCCCATTTATGTTCCCATTATGACTGCCTCCTTCAAGTGGAAGCTTAAAATGCTCTCCATTATCTGTCAGGCCTGGCTCAGCAGGGAGGTCCCAGAGGTGCCAGTGTGATGCCAATCCAACAAGAGCAGGAAGGAGGCTCTGGGAACCTCCAGCTCTGCCAGCCTGACCTCCAAGGTTATGGAACAGATCATCCCGAGTGCCATCACACAGAGCCTACAGGGGATCAGAAACAGCTGGCACAGGTTTGGGAAGGGCAGGTCCTTCCTTGCCGCCGGCTGGGGTCTGTGTACAAATCACAAACAGGATGGGGCTGCTGTGGAACTGCCTTGAGCTGTTTGATTTTCCAGCATCACTCTCATTACATGGTTATGACAATGGAAGATGCCACCAGCTCACATCCCAGGCAGCAGACCAAGAACTTCATGTTACAACTCACTTTATGAGTTTTTTGACCAATTACACAAAGCAAAAGCACATTGACAGTAGTTCCATCCAACCCCTATCAGCACACGTACCTTTGGTTAAAACAATGCTTGCTTATTTTGGATACAATACCTGCTTGTAAGCCTTAAAACACAATGCACAGAGCTCCATTATTAAGCTTAGAACTTCCTAATATCTCACTAGATATATTTTTCTGCAGCTTAGAGAGTTATTCTAGACAAGTGTTAATACACAGACCATTGTTCTATTTGTCCTTACTTTCTACTTCTCATATAACTTTTCTGCTGACCAATCTCATGGCTGCTGCTTAGCTCYAATCACAGTTCTACTGCCTCTGAGGCCTGCCTTTTGCAGCTTTCCCAAAACCCTCTGATTTTGTRGATTCCCACAATTCCTGATCAATCTGATCTTCTTTTGTGACCAGGGGCCTGCTAATGGATGAGAGACAGGCTGTGGATGTGTCTGCCTGACCTCAGCAAAGCCTTTGGTACTGTCCCACTGCATTCTCCTGGGGAAGGTGGCAGCTCATGGCTTGGACAGGAGCATCTTCACGTGGCTACACCTGGCTGAAGGCCTGGCTGATGGAGTGCTGGTGGATGGAGTTTAATCCCGTTGGCAGCTGGTCCATACTGGAGTCCTCCAGGGCTCAGTAAGGGGGCAGCGCTGTTTAATGTCTTTACTGATGATGTGGATGAGGGAATCGAGTGTGCCCATGGATGATGCCAAGCTGGTCAGAGGATGGATCTGCTGGAGGGCAGGAAGGCTGCAGAGGGCCCTGGACAGGCTGGATCCATGGGCTGGGAGCACTGGCGTGAGGTTAAACAGGACAGAGTGCCTGGTCATACACTTTGGCCACACTAATCCTCTGCAACTCCCAGCTGTGGAGAGTAGCTGGTGTGAAAAATGTGTGTTTTATGATTGGCTTTTTGCAAATATTAAAATAAATATTATATGCGTTGTGTTTGAAAGTCATACTGTATTAATTTTCTTAAGTAGTGTKTTAAATATAGTTTTAGGTTATAACAAAATGTTCAAATAGAAACTATGCTGTGTAAGATACTTTTTTTAAAGAAAGGACTCACAGTGAGATAGCAGCCACAGGACACCCAAATCTTTCAGAGAAAGAGAATTTGTTGCTCCATTATCAGAAGAAATGAACTTCTTCCAGCCTTGAAGGCGCTGTTAGGATTCAGAGGAAGAAGCTGACTCTGACCAGACAGAATCCTGTGTTTGAATGGAATTTATGCATCATGTATGAGGTGTATGAATATACAACAGACTGTTGTTTTTAAGGGTTAATCCTCTGTTAACGTGGGTCCTTTTTTGGGCTTCTACTGCCCAGAAAAAGGTACCCAGACTGTCTGTAACTCTTTGTTTCTATTGTCTCAAATTGTCCAAAATTTTTATTACTCTAATTATATTGCTATTTTTATAACYATTTTATTAGTATTAAACTTYTAAAATTTTAAAAACAAGTGATTGGCRTTTCTCACGTGTGGGAAGCTGATTGAGAGCAGCTGAACCTGAGCCCAGGTATGCCAGGGAGGTGAAGTTGGACAGCAGGAGGAATTTCTTCACAGAAAGGATTCTTAAACACTGAAGGCACTGCCCAGGGAGGTGGTGGAGCCACCATCTCTGAAGGTGTTCAGGGACCAGCTGGATGTGACACTCGGTGCTCTGGCCTGGTTGACAGGGTCCAAAACTTGATGCAATGATCCCAGAGATCTCTTACAACCTGATTGGTTCTGGGATTCTCTGAATCTTTGAATAATTAGGGTTCTCTGGGTTCTCTGATTCTCTGAATAATTAACACCTGGTAAAGACAGGGAATCCTTTCAAGTTAAGAATGATAAACTCTAACATTTTGTAAAAGGATTTTRCAGGAGCTCACATGTTCCCCTGACCAATCTATATGATAGACACAAATCCCTAGAATTGTTAACTGTTCTCTGGTCTTTTTACCCACAAAGCACACAGTGTTCTACAGTTTTGGAGCTACAATGAGTCTTTGAAATCATATTTAGGTGGAACCAAATAATAGTTTAATTGCCAATAGCAAGAATCCTGTTAAATTATTTGAGCAGGAAGAGCAAATCTATCTGCCTGTGAAAATTTGTGATAAAGTTAATGGTGTGAGCTCTTCAGCAGCAATTGTTTGGATATAACACATGGCTAATTTAACCATGATTTTCTTGAATGGTTCCTAAATTGCTCTGTGTTTTCTTCATCATTGTGCATGTGTTCCTTAATTTTCTAGCTYGTGTGGGCAAGGACAAAATACACAAGATACAAATCCATGAAGAATTCAGGAGGTTCTGGATTGTTCATGCATCATCTGTGACCAGAGCCTCATGTCAGTCATACAGTGCAGTCTCAAGCTCAAAGATTTTCAGCTTAGAAAAAACCAGTTTATATAAATACCTATGTTACCTTTATTTATTTGGTGGCTATTTTTATGATGCCTGCCTTTGACTTGGTTTAAATGCAAGACACTCCAAATACATGCCAGAAGAGCTCACCAGGTGAGTCCAGCCTGAAGCAGTGCTCTGGCCAGAATCTGCATTTTGGTTTTTATGTGACACTYTCATATGTTACGAGTTGAAAGTGAAGTCTTGTCTTGAATTAGTCCAATAAAACATTTTCCATCTGGAATGGAAAATACCATAATTCCAATCTTTCATGAAAGCCTTACAAGTTAACTTAGGAACAATAAATAAAAGATCTTTTAATTTATGTAATTGGAAGAGAATTTTGTGTTCTAGCAGCTTCTGGWGATTTATCCTAATGATGGCAAATTTATTGAGATGAGAAAGAGAGGAGCAAGGAAATCTGCCTGCCTATATGTTTCCTCTTGTTGTCTAACAGCAGCTGCATCACTGGAAAATGTGTTCTAATGAGAATATTTATTTTTTCAATAGGAGACTAAACTGCTTCATAGAGTTCTGGATTGAGGCAAATGACTTTTAAAGCCCAGAAATTAAATTTTGAAATGTGTCAACTTAGATTCTAGCTTTGTTTTCAGCTGGTACTGCTGCAGGTTTTCTCTTTTGCTGTCTAACTGACATAGTGTGTGAACACTTAATAAATAAGTTGCACATRAGGTGRTAGAAAAAGATTATATRTTGCCATACTTTCTTTGACTTAATCACAGCCTATGCAGTATCTCTAAGGATCTGTAGGGAATAAATTTAAGTTATCCAAATAGGTATATTTTTWATAAGCTTTTATGCTAGACAGTTGCCAGAATGTGATATGTATCTGCTATTGATTAATAGCTGAATTAGGAACATGAAACTAACCTATTCTTGAGAATCAGCTCCTGGGATTCTGCCAAGCTGCYATGGAAGAATAGCATGTGCAATTATACATTAGCAACTTAGTATTTATACAAAAATATGAAGTGGTGAAATAGAAAGGCAGTATCTGGCACTTGAAAGAATTCTTAAAGTGCCAGAATTGCTGCAGAAGATCTTTAACTCGTGTGCTGTTGTGATTAATAATTTTCTTAGCATTTCATAGCTTGCTCTGTGAAATTGTACCCAGAACTTACCACAGTTACAGTAAAGTATTACTTAACAGAAGAACCTATCTAGAGTCAGACTGAATCAGAGTGACAGTGGATCTGCCCAGTGTCCTCTCTAATAACCATGGCCAGCAGCACATGTCTGGGGCAGAGCATAGGCACAGGGCAGACAGGCAGCAATATTTGGCCAGAATACCCTGCCAGCCCCTGGAGATTTCCAGCTTGGGGTCCTGAACCTTCAAATACAGATCTGATCAAATTGAATTATTCCTTCCTCCATGTCTGTGAATAGGGAAAGTGAAGTGACTCCTGCAGGCAGATTTGCTTATTGGAATATATTTTATCAAAGTGGCAGTTGCCTAAAGAAGGGAAGTTAGAGGCTGCCAAATGTTTAGTGGCTGTTTATTGCAACACTGACTGTAGGCTTGGGGGAAGAGATCTCCACGTTGCCTGGGAGCTGCCATTGCTGCCTGCACCTTATTCACACAGACTTGGGTGAAAACATTTGACAGAAACATCAAGTGAAGCCACAGTGCCTGTTAACCCCAGTTTGTAGGACTGCTTTTTGTCTTTCCTGACGTGCTGAGCTGTGATGTGTCATTCCTCAGCAGGCATGTTCAGCCACATGTGTCATGGCTGTACAATGTGATGTCTGTATCCTGGAAGGATTTGCCACAGTGKCAGCTCTGGATTTTGGGGGAGAACTGTTTGGGATACTGCAGTCTGCATATTGGAAAACAAAGACATTTCCCAGTAATTCCTTTGCTGTCTGTAGAAAATATTGATATGGRTGGTTTAATTTGTAAGTAATTTGCAGAACTCATACCTGTTGCTTGTTTTAAGGTTTTCATTGTCTGTTCTTACAAAGTAAGCAATGGCATCAGAGTGTCTTACTGAGAGAAAAGTGACTTGCCTCCATCASCCAGCAGAGAAGTCCCTGATGCATTTTGCTATTGATGCTTACAGCCTAGGTGTATCAGAGATGGAAGTGGCCTGTGAACTTGGAGGTAGATATGGTGGATATCCCACAGTGTCACWTAAAAGACAAAAAATTCAACAGAGGCCAGGAGGAGAGAGAGCAAGAGGACAYTGAGCAATTTAGATTCTTTAGGACCTGTGCTGCTCCATTCTCCAGGCAGCCTAGCTCATAACTGCACCAGATTAAAAGAAAGAGTTTTTGAATGCTTCACTGTATTTGGGTTCATAATGAAACACAAGTTTGTTCAAGCTCTGAGTGTAGCTAGCTAATAAATTGCAAGTTGTGTGCCTTCCTGCAGCAGAATAGAACATTTTTCATCCAAAAGGCTGAAACCCATAGCCCCAAAACATGAGGTTCTGTGGGACTGATGGGAGAAGTAAGACGGTTTTGGAGGTGATCTTTGACATCTTTGAAAAATGTTTTTTCATTAGCTGTGCTTGGCTCATGTGCAGAATTTTGTCTTTGTGCAGCWGTTTTCAGATCTTATATTTTAAATGTCTATTTGCCTATCTTGGCAAATTGTGCTTGCATTTTTTTAGATGGTGAAGCCTTTGCACTTCAGTTTATTTTCAGTTTACTGTTCTACTCTTGTTCCAACAGGGAAGGAGTCTGTAGGGATTCAAATAACAAGCAGTGCCCTGCAGATGCAGGTGAAGTCCAGTGTACACAACTGATGTGGCTTCAGTTTCTGCAGAGTGCACCATTGCCACATCCCAACTCACTGGCAGTGAGGGTGTGCACAGAAAGGGAACCAGCAGGGGATAATTTGGTTGCCCCCCTCTGGTGAGATGAAGAAAGTTTCTCTTCTCTTCTGGGCCTGTGTCTCAGCTGTGAAAACTGTCCAAGTATCTTCATTTCCTCACTTCATTGCCCTTTCCAGTAAATAGCTCTTAACTCATGATTTTTCTGTGCCTGCAATTCTGCTCTCTGTCCCACGGCCGTGGGAGGGAGAAGCGAGGGAGTGCCATGTTCCATTGGGAACACAAAATCATTCTTAAATCATTCATAGGGCCTCCTACATGTAGCATTCCTGTTTGGCCAAAGACCCTTTCAATCCACAAATCAGTTCAAATTTAGTGTATTTTGAAGGCATTTATTAATGGCTGTGGTCTCTCTGCAGTCTCTGTACATCTCTTTCATTATGGTAAAGGTCRAGAGGTGCAGACAGGCTTGTGGAACCTGCAGCACAACTCGTGCAGGTTCAGGGCTTTTTTCTCATCCTGGAGATGTGAGATTGCACAGGTTGCATGGGCATRCAGGTGTGAGGGGTTGTGGGAAGCTCTGTTTCACATCCTGTAAGGCAGGCATGCATGTTTCCATGCATTCAGYAACTATCAGAGAGCCAGCAGCTTCTCTCTTTCACATCGTTTGAGAGATGACACCAGGGGGAAGCATCTGTCTTTTGTGGTTTTGCACAAAAGGACTTTTTTCTTTCAGAAAACTGTAGTTAAGCAATGATTAAGGTTTAAATATACAAGTTATTTTTAATACTATTTGGAGAGGTAGTCAAGCAGTGACCTCACTTGACGTGGATGGCACAACTCCCACTGACTGTGCCATAGTGAGGTTTTCATTCAATACAAAGGCAATAAAGAATCTGATTCATAATGAAGGGAGGAAAAGATGAATCAATTCAGGCTGTGTGGGCAGATTCTTTCCTGYGCTGTTAACTGTGCAATGCCATCAAAACAACAAGGTCTGTCCTTATCTCCTGTAGTATTTATAGTTATTCTTTACTTACAAATGACTAAACASAATTAGCCCCTATAATTAGCTCTTGTTGTCTATGGAAACTGTTGAATGATGGCTTTTTCTGAAAAACCCTTGTTAATACTTTAACATGAGAAATATTTTGAAATTGTCTGAATTACAGCTTTTTAAAAATTATGTAAGGGTTGACCAAATATTGTTTGTAGATTTTTTTTAAACAATGTGTTTTTTTAATATGTATACTAAATCCATCAGAAATCTGTCTTTTTGTCCAGTAATAAAATAACAGTTAAAAATATTGTAAGAGTTATAACTATCATAAAAGCAAATAATATGACCATTTATACATATTATTTCATTTGCCAAATCTTGCTGAATGAACATGCCAGAGGGTCATAGCTCAGAAATAATTTATTATAGTGTCCCTAATTACTATGAGTATGGCTTAATATTTAAAACAATTACTGATATAAACTATTCAATTAACTCTGCATGTTTATTTCTGATTAATTATACTATATATAGTGCTTCTCTATTAAAATAAATACTGACTGTCAGTAACAAAAATTGTCAAATAGTATGTTAACTCAGGTCTGTTTGGCCAGCCCTGAGTGGCTATTTTTTCAGTACTAGACTTAATTTTTTTTTAATTAACATTTCAATTTGCATGTCATTTCCAGGCAGAACAGAATCATTCCCTTTTTTTTTTCCTTCTTATGGGTTATGCTCTTTTATTATGTGCTTCGGACGGTGGTTTGAATTATCTTTATGTAACAAATATGTATTGATGCACTATCTTAATTKATCAGGGTACCACTATCCTATTATTTTCCTACCCTTAAAGCAAACCAAACCCAATCCTTAATCCATATTATCTATAGTGGCTCAGTTATAAAGTTTGCATATTGAATGAAAAAAGCCCTCAAGACTTTTACTTCTCAACACTTACCAGCTGAAAAGATATGCAGGTGTCTGTCTGCAGTTCTTTGACTACTCTCTTAGARAACTGAAGCATTGGGTGAACTTAACTGTTCACCTGAGACACCTGGTCAAAAGGAATAAACTGCCTTGGTGCCCATGGCCAGAACCTGCTGCCCTTCTAAGAACTGGGTGAACTTCATGTGCTCCTTAATATTGATTCCCATGACAAGTTGTGGTTTCTGTGACAACTGACAAGTTGTGATTTCTTCTGGCRTTCTCTCTGGCTGTGGTCTGTGGAAACAAACCCAGAAGATTAAGGGAGAATTAATGAATTAGTAGTTGCAAACACAAATTTGGAATTRTTAGAAGCTGTTATGATATAGTACATCTCTCAAAAAAGGTGCTAAAACCTGAGGCATCACTTGGACCCATAACACTGTTTAGATATTGTGGTCCAAATTCAGTGTCATATGACTGTAAGAGAAGGATTTAGTCACTTCTTTTGATGTTGTCTTGTTGAATCTCTGACTGAATAGTTTCCAAATGTTTTCACATAAACTGATTATGCAGCTGCTGCTGGTTCCTGTGTTTCAGCAGCTCTAAATGTGGGGCCCTTAGGAGAGCACTAAAATAGATTTGGGGCTGCCTTGGCACAATTGGTTTTAGGGCTGCCTGGCAGTGCTCACAGCTGATGCAGCTGCAGAGCTCTTGGTTGGTACTGTACAATCTGAAATGGAACCATTTATTTGCTCTGCATCTGCTCTTCCCTGTGAAGAACTTCAGGAAGAATATTACTAATGACCRTGGGAGTGAAAATTGCCCATAAGGAAGAGGAGCATATGTTATGCAGTAAATACAAATATTTCTGAAACAAAGTTACATTGTGGGAATATTAAGATGGTGAATGCTTGCACATCAACATTTACATACCACTGATGGGTTTTGTGTTAACTTTTTGTGCCCTTGAGAGGCTTTGCAGAAATCTGAGCCCTTCTGTGCTGGGATGCATCAAGTAAATTACCAGCAAAAGCAGTGAGATTGGTGCCAAGCTAAATGTGGGCTCTGCAATGAATATTTGTGTTTCCAACTGGGATTAATGTACTTTTAGTAGATGTATAGACACAGRATGAAATATTTAAAATTGCTTGACATTAATTAACAGTTAAATATTTGCTAGTGTGGCTTGCTTTTGAGAAGTAGGAAGCCTTTGTGATTTTTCCTTCTGTGTCACTGTAATCAATGGACACTGCTTTGCCATTAAGTTCAGCAAATGTAGGATTGAGAACAAATTAACTCATCCCTATGCACCAGTTCTGTACAGCAGGGGAGGCAAGAAGAGGTGAATTTGTGATTGCTGCACCTGTGGCCGTGGAAAAGGATCAATGCCATGTTGGCTAATGAGGTAATGGTATTAAATATTATCTCTTTGAATCACTATCTTTGTTCCAATGCCATTTTTATGGACATAACTACTATTTTTTCATAGAGCAGAAAAGCATGAAATAAGTAAGATTAAAAAACAACAATTGTTGTAATTACTATCATTTATGAAAGCTGGCAAATTACTATAGTGAAGGAATAGTTAAAAAGGAGTAGGTTTTCCTAAGTTACATGACAATTATATGTGAGCTGCCATACTTTTGGTAGTCAACAAAACAAATGCATACACATATTTTTGTTCAATTGTTCCAAGAGGGTCTGTGAATAATGATAGATTCATAAAAGCTAATTACAAAACAACTGGTTGTGTGAGATAGTAACTGAAAAATCTATAAACATCTCAAAAGCCTGTGAGTCTGACAATGTGAATACAAATTTAAATATAAATGAATACTTGGGTATTTTATTCAAATAGTTTTAAAGCTGGTTTAATCTTTACAGCACCTCCCCTGACACGGGCAGAACAATCACCATGGGGGAAGTGTCCTAATGCAGGGTATTGGAACACTGAGCACTGTAGATGTGTACACCAGTCTGGGGATCACGGGATTTTCYGTGCTATGTATGCTGTGTTACCCTGGAGTCCTCTCAAATCTGTACAAGATCAAAGAACTTTTCTGTCTGCTACTTTTWATTTAGGATTTGTGACCCCAGTGGTTCTATCAGCTTGATTGCTTCCTGTTTAAAAGAATTCATAAATGTGTAATATATAAATATAGAGCAACATATGGAACAACATATGTATAAATTGATTTTATTATTGTTGCCTGCTGCAGGATTCTCCCCTGTGCCCTCTGAAATATGATTTGTTCTGGGATTTCCCAGAACGAGAACTCTGTACAGAAATTAGTTATTTAGTAAAGTTGTAGTTACCTTCACTTAATTCTGATTTTAAGTAGGTACCCTTCTGCAGCATTCCTGTTCATCTGCCACTACAGGCACTCGTGGATACTATCCTAAGTGGTTTCACTGCAGTTTTCTTTGATTTTATTTCCTAATTTTTATTAAAATAATATTTTTCATTAATTTAGTTGGCTGCCCTATCTGGCACCTTTATCTTCAGCTGAGGAAACAGCTGGAATGTTTGACAGCCAGATGGATATTGGGGAGGGGATGCACCCTTGGGGAGCTCTGCATGCAGCCATGCCACTGCTGCCCTGGGGATAAATTAATGAATTCCAGCTCAGGGGAGCACCACTGCTCCCTGGCAGAGGCTGATGTGTACTGTCAGGGACATAGTTTATGAAAAATCCTTTTGTTAGGATTTTTTCCTCCTGAGAAGCTGAGAGGCCTCAGGAACAAAATGTAACCAATGGTTATCTGCTGCTGTGGAGTGCAACAGGTGCATCTGGGATTGGTCTCATGAGGTTGTTTTTAATTAATGGCCAATCACAGTCAGCTGGCTCAGACTCTCTGGTCAGTCACAAGATTTTATTATCATTCCATCCTTTCTATTCCTTTCAAGCCTTCTGATGAAATCCTTTCTTCTATTCTTTTAGTATAGTTTTAATATATCATTTTCTTTTAATATAACATATATATAATAAAATAATAAAKCAGCCTTTTGAAACATGGAGTCAAGATTCTCATCCCTTCCCTTGTTGGGGTTGCCTGCAAAATTCAACATTTGGGGACCCCAAATGAGTGAGGAACATTGGCACAGTGTATGAAAGGGGATCTCAGATGACTCAACCTTCACTAACATGGAAGTGCAAGGGCAGAAATTTTCTTGAYATTGTCTTCCAGTTTTTGAGAAATATCTCACTGCCTCAGGCATTGGGTTCACAGATGATGTTGTGTCCTAACAATATGTATGGTTGAAGCATTGTGAAAATAAGTACCAATGCTCTCTTAAAAGTTTTGATCATCTAAATCACTGATTATCCTCATACTCACTGCACTTTTTTTTTTTATCTCTAGGCATACTTACAGCCCACGTGTGTATGAATCCACAGGGCTGCCAGTCTTGTTCACTCATTGTTCAGCTGTTGGAATGATTTTCCCTTCTCGTTCTTCAACTCATTTATCACAGGCTCTCCTTTTATTTTCATGCTTTGGTTGGAACATGCAACTAGGATCCACAGCTCTGCTGCACAGACTGTGTCATAGTTAAAGGATATATTGGATTACAGGGTTTTCTTTATGCACAAGAAAATCTGACTTTTCTCGGTTTTAGACTCCATTGAAGCAGCTTTGATTATTCCACAAATTTCTGACAGTAGTTTTGTTCCATGGTTTATGATTATCCTTTTTTTTTCCTCCTCTCTGTAATGTGGTCTGAATTAGCATGCTGATTTGTGAAAACATGACTGGGTTTTATATTAATCAGATTTCACTTGTACACTTCAGATAGATTTTCGTTTTTAGAAATTTTGTACAATAATAAAACCAGCCTAGGCAGCATGGAACAGAGATGAAAACATTACACCTTCAGGGCAGGTGTAATTCCCCATCCCAGCTGTGAGCCCACCATCCTTGATGACATGCTACCAGTTTTTTACCATTCTGGCTGTTACTGTCAATAGCTGGCAGGACCACTGAGTATCCAGAAGGACAGTGTTTGTAGATCCAGTGGACAAACCAGAGAGGGCAGAGCATTTTGTGTCATGGAAATCCACCTCATGACTTAGTACTGATGGACTTGACATGTTCTGTGTCCTTTTCCTGGAGGTGTTGGCTCAGCCTGGGTAAAGATCAGACATCCACACTTTAGCACATGCTGGCATTTCTTCTTTCCTAGTGCTTTAAACTTATTTTACCTTTTAGTGAAATTAGCTAAACAGATGATTGTCCTGATCCACTAATACATTGTCTTTCCTTTTATTTACTTTTATTTCCTATTTATTTCCTTATATTTCCATTTATATCCTTTTTCACTCTCTCTGTGAAACAGTTTCACTCAGGCACAGTTCTRAATTCTTGCTGCGTTATCAGTCTACTCAGGTTAAGAACTTTGGGAAATAAGATGTAATTTGCTCTTTTATGAACACCAAAACCACTGTGCTATGAATGTATATTGAGAACATCGAGAAGAAAATGTAGAATTGTCAGTAATAATTATTCTAGTTGATTCCAAGGATACTTTCATACTGTAAAATCATTAGGACTTTTAAAACTATTTGGGGTATTGCAGTGAATAAGAAGTGCAACCCTTCATGCAGAATGGGTGTAAGAGAAATTTATACTCCAAAATGTACCATTGGAACTAGAAAAATATAATTATACTAGACAAATAAGGGAAACAAAGCCATACATAAGTCTTAGTGACAAGCCCTGAGACAGATGAAACACAAATTGCATTTTCTAGGACCAAATAAAACCTTTAAGGAAGTAGGGCCAAATTTTAATGAAGACTAGCCAGAGATGCTAAATTTTAATTACTGGTAACACAAGTAGTAGGAAATAAAAAAAGAAAAAAAAATTGTTGATGAAACAGGAAAAGCCTGGTTATCCTTACCCTCTACTGTGCTTTTCCTGTTCAACTGGTAATTAGGTGTAAGTAAAATGGCAGTCCATAATAAGTGTAGTATAGACTGCAGCTATTACTCAGTTGACAGTGGAATTGCTGCAGTGCTTGTAGTCTGGTTCAGAGCTGCTGTGTCAGTATTGCTGTGATTGTTAACCCAGAGCTTCTTGGTGAAATGGCAGAGCACCAGCTCTGTGGTATTTTCTGGGTCTCCCATCATTGGGAGGAATGAATGAATCTGATTCCAAGTTTTTAGAAGGCTAATTTATTATTTTATGATATTATATTATATTATATAAAAGAATGCTATACTAAGCTATACTAAAGAATAGAGAAAGGATACAGACAGAAGGCTAAAAGATATTAATGAAAAACTYGTGACTYTCTCCAGAGCCCTCACAGCTGGTTGTGATTGGTCATTAAGTCAAACAGTTCACATGAAACCAATCAAACATTCACCTACCTGTTGGTAAACAATGTCCAAACCACATTCCAAAGCAGCAAAACACGGGAGAAGCAATCAGATAATTATTGTTTTCATTTTTCTCTGAGGCTTCTCAGCTTCCCAGGAGAAGAAATCCTGGCCAAGGGATTTCTCAGAAAATGTGACAGTGACACCAGCTCTGAGTTCCTTGCTGCACCACTCCTCAGCCAGCAGCCTGCWCTGGCTAAGTTGTCTTTGCACAAGTTTCCCAGTTGTAAGAATGGATGGAAGTCAGGTCTAAAAATTATTGGTGTTCCCAGCTAATGGGTAACATTACACCAGAGGGCATTTTGTGGGCTGGGAGGGGGAACACTCCAGGGTGGTGTGACAGGGGAGCTGCTCTGCAGCCTCTGCATCTGCACTGCAGTAGTTTACAGCCCTTCTCCACAGTACAAAGAACAGTCACTGAACTGATCTGAAGTGTCTGTTCACTCCTAATTATATGTTTTGCATTTCTGTGCATGCTCCATTTTAGATAAGCCTGATTGTATGTAACACTTTAAGTAATTTCTAWTTTTTTTTCCTTTCTTTTTAACAGAATTGGAGGCTGGGAGCACATTGCTGAGCAACCTCAGGTGGCTATTTTCATCTGTTCTGATAACAGTATTTATTCTGAGCAAAGATATTTGTTCTCCCCCTAGGAGATAGCTTTAATGTGCAYTCATTCTGTGAGTTAGAGGAGCTTTCATGCTTCTAATTCCAATCTGTTTGATCTCCTACTTAAATTCTAAAATAAGTCTAGTAACTCATGCAGCTAGTATATGTTGGATAAGAATGTATTGATASTTTGTTCCATTTCCTTCTGTAGAAAAGAAGTAAAGTAATAAAGACTTTAACAGGCCCCACTGAGCCTGTTATTTCTGTGAATTTTTGCAGGTGAAGGGGAATCTGAAAACACATTAATTCACCTAAAATGTGATTCARCCTTATWTTTGTACYGCTCTTCTATAATTTACAAGCAGAAGAGACTTACTTCTTGAGTTACTTTAGCCCTCATTTACCAAACATTTTGTATGTCAAGGAAAATAGTAAATCCTTTAAGACTCCAGCTGCCAGAGAGAGTAAGTCCCTAAAACAACCAAAGCACAAAAGGATTTATCATAAACTAAACTAAATTATCCAAACTCATCTCATCAGTAGATTTGAAGGAACTGGCAGAAGAGGGAAGCCAGTTTAGCATCTTAGTAGATATGGGGTCTCACTATTGTCTTGCAATGCTTTCCTACKGAGTAGAAAATAAACCCCAGCATCACCAGTTTAAATCAATCCAGATCCAGTTATTAAAAGATAAAGTCAGCAGGGAGGGAGGAGATGTGATGCTGAAACAGCCTTTCAGTGTGGCACCACAAGTGAAACCCCTGTCCTTGTGCAACCTGCAGAATTCCTGCGMGTGCAGGGCACTGGGCAGGACTCAGAGATTCCAGGGCACAGGGGATGAGTGAGCTGTGCTGCCTGTGATGGATGGCAGCCTCCTGAAACAGCTGCCACCATCCCTGACATAAAGCAGCAACTCGAGATTATACTTTAAAAACCCAATCACACTGAAAATATTTAAAGCCACAAAGAAGAAATAAAACAGTGCTCGTTGTGGCTTTTTCTTTCAGGTGTCTGGAATGACTTGTTGTCCAGTGGAGCTCAATGATTAAGTGCAGCTTAAAATATGTGGTAAGGAACCCTGATAAACTTCCCCCAATTATTTCTGTAAGTATTTGAAACRCAGACAATTCTAATCCTCCTCTGTAATTATGCTGCATGTTTCAAAAATCTGATCATAGTAACACAATTAAACACAAATGAGACATAATTTCCTTAATGGAGAGGTTGTGTGGACCTTCAGCTTTGTTAAGAGAGCTAAGTTACAAGTATAAAAAAAAMCTAATATGCAATTAATGCTGCCTTGATAGTAGTTACAAAGACAACTGAACCCTTTCAAGAGAGAATAATTTTATTTTGTTTTTCAAGCAATTACCCTAACGTAATTGCTGCTCATAATCTGGTCTGCTTGATACAAGCTCAGAATTTCACMGAATGTTCAGAGTGTCATAGAGGAATATCACAGCTTTGCACTCTCTTYGCCTATACATTGGTGATGTTCTTACAGTATTTCTCCATCAAACAATTTGTATTTGCYTTCCTGTGATACCAAATTGCTCATATTTATTCCCATCACATTTCATGAAATGAATGTGAACTATAACAGGGCTTTTTCAGCTCTACACAGAAGTCATGAATAACAAATTCCTAAGGAAGAGGAAGGAAAATAGATCACTGTGAAGTTTAGTAATGATCTATAATGGATCAAGGCAGAAATAGTGTTAAAGTTGGTGCAGCAAAGTACCCTTGAGAATTTCCTTCTCTTTCAGGGAGAGTGCAGTTGTCACTAAATGTAAACCTTATTAAATGCAGCTAGAGAGTGCAGTGATGCAATAAACCCAGAGATGAACAGTGTGAGGCTRAGACAAATAATGTCTCACCACACCTAATGTTTTCTACCCAACTTTTCTTTAATGTCAGCTGTCAAAAGAGAACAGTGGTGATTATTATGGGATCACAGCCTTGCTGATCTGCACAAAGCTGTACATGCATTGAAACTGATACATGCTGAAAAGGAGATAAATGCATATAAACTACTTGTGGAACTGGTAAAATTATAGTCTTAGTTTAAAGAAATCTCAACCAAATTAATCCATGGATAYAGATGCTTGTAAAAGAAGCATAAGCTTTTACTAGTTACAGAAACTAGATACAGGGGGAACTGATGTGAATAAAGTAATAAAATTACATGTAATCAGAATAAGACAGGTATTACACACATGGACAGGCTAAGGTTCCAAGTTATTTTAATGTTTTTTAGTACTAATATTGACAGAATCCATAATATTTGTATTATTCTATGTCTTCATTTTTCTACTGAATATTAAAAAAAATTATAATATCTTTTGATTACACTCAGTAAACCTTTATCAAAATTTTACTTTGGTGGTGTTACACGACTTCTTTGTGATCCAGTTCTGTCAAAAGCATTAAAATGATGCTCCAGCATACATAATGTATAAGGTGTACTCCTAGAGCCATCTCTRTACCATGTTTTGAAATGGGATATGAAGGCTTGACACTTGGCTTGAGCAATGATTCAGTTTGGCACAACTCTTTTAAAGGGATTTTAAAATAATCTGCAAATCACTCTTGAAGTAGAGCACCTAGGATGGSTTGTGTTTCCAAGGTGGATGTTGTGATGTGATAATTAATTCCCCTAGGCCAGCAGATGCTGGAGCATACACATGTATACATTCACATATAAGTTTTCTAAAATATACATATATTTATGTGAATACTAAAGTGGGTGACTCAAAATTTTAAATTAGTCCTATGTGAACATCCAAGTATAACTCTAAACTGAGTGGATTTCATCTTAACAAGTTAGTGGCATGGACACAATCTGTTAAAAAAGGAGTCTGCAGCCATCATTTTGCTTTCAATCCTATACAGTGTACTGTTTTGGTGAGATGCAAGGGTGTTATTTAATGGAAATGAGAGATATAATTTACTCATAATTATCACAAAAAGGGTTAATGCAGAATATAGAAGTGGCTATATGTTTTTCAAATTACAATTATAGACTCATCAAGGAAAAATTCTTTTATGAAACATTCCATTATTGCTTTTACAGAGCCATAATTTGAGGATTACTGCTCAAAAACCCAGACGAAATGATTTTTCAATCATGGGTCCATTAAAGGTTTAAGAATTGTCTGGTTAGATTACAAAAAAATTAGTTGTGAAAAAAAAAGTATGATTTATTATGCTATTTAAAATTGCACAGACACATGTGAAATATCTGCAGAACAGGCARATACTGCTGTGCTGAGTGTGGGGCCTTCTCACCTACAGGTAAACTTTGTACCACKTATTATTTCTGCATCTCTAGCACAGTAGAAGCATTTATTATGACATCCATTTCTCTCATTCCAGGTGCACCCACATGATACTGTTGATCCTCAGGCCAACCATCCATTAGGCATTCATTAAGAGCCAGAGTGATAGGCAAATGCAAATTACAATTATAATAATTCCAACAAAGGAGCTGATAAGGAAAAGGTGAGGCACAGGTCTGTAGCTCAGYGAGGGTAAGGATCTCAACCACACATAGCCACACATTTATTGTTGAAATAAAAAGGCCTAAAGCACCGGTACTGGTTCTCAGAGGCAGTACGTGAGCATCTGCAAATGGGAAAACAAGGGAAAGTTCAGCAAACATGTGAGGTACAGCTGGTTCACTGTAGCTGTTAGGGCAGCYTGGGCAGGGGGTACCTGTCCCCTTGCACGGCTCTGCAACTCTCCTCATGAAGTTCCCAGTTAACTTCTGTCGCCTTGCTGCTGGTAACCACATTAAGCTTTGTCCATTTTCAGTGGGAGAGGATGGGTTTACGTCGTTTATATTAATCCGAACTGCTGCCTTGCTGTGGATACGTTACCTGTGCGATGACAGACGAGCTGTTTCACGGTCGGCAGGGCCTGGAAGGGTTCGGGCCTGGGTCCCAGCGCTCKGTACGGCTGAAGGCGCTGTGAGCTCCAAGGGCAGCCGGGCTCCTGGGGAGCTTTTCTCCAAGCGCCCATCACCGATCACAGCGTTCACTCTCGACAGCGGAGCCAACTCAGCGTAGCTCCGGAGGAAACTGCCGGGAAAAGCCATCCGGGTGACRCGCAGGGCCGAGGCGGCTCCCGGCCGGGGGTCCGCCGGCGGCGGCACTGGGC
>JACDOX010000248.1:835976-916559 GCA_014549065.1 Cardinalis cardinalis | reverse complement strand
AGTTTGTGTGTCTGTGAGGGTGTGTGTGTCTGTATGTGTGGTGTGTGAGTTTGTGTGTCTGTGAGTGGTGTGTGTGTCTGTATTTGTGTTGTGTGCCAGTTTGTGTGTCTGCGAGCGGTGTATCTGTGAGTGTGTTGTGTGCCAGTTTCTGTGTCTGTGAGCGGTGTGTGTCTGTGAGTGTGTTGTGTGTGAGTTTGTGTGTCTGTGAGCGGTGTGTGTGTGTGTGGTGTGTATGAGTTTGCGTGTCTGTGAGCGGTGTGTGTGTCTGTGAGTGTGTTGTGTGCCAGTTTGTGTGTCTGTGAGCGGTATGTGTGTGTTGTGTGTGAGTTTGTGTGTCTGTGAGCGGTGTGTGTGTCTGTGTGTGTGTTGTGTGTGAGTTTGTGTGTCTGTGAGCAGTGTGTGTGTCTGTGAGTGTGTTGTGTGCCAGTTTCTGTGTCTGTGAGTGGTGTGTGTGTGGTGTGTGTGTCTGAGAGGTGTGTGCGAGTTTGCATTGGCGCGCGTTGTTCAAGAGCTGTCCGAGCAGCCTCTCTGCCCCTCGTGGTGGCAGGCTCGGAGATAAGGGAAGCTGCAGCGATGCCGTTTCTAGCCCCAGGCTCGGTGTGTTCTCCTCCGGCCGTTCGAGAGGAAGCAGCAGCCATCAGCCATTTCCAGCCCTGGTGTCGGTCTGTCCCCTCCCCGCGSTTTCGGGCGCTGGGACCCCGGGAGGAAAGGGCGCTCGCTGCGGTTCCAGCCCTGCCAGCCGAGCGCATCCTGCCCAGCCGCCCTCTCTGACTGCCTGTGCCTCCAGCAGGCATGAGCTGGCAGCCCCTGAATCCACAGAGCTCCAGGCAGGGCTCCACCCGACAGGAGATAAGCCAAGTGAGAGATAGCAGAACGGAGAGGGGCGGTGGAGCAGACTGACACCATTTCCCCTTTGTCCTTTGACTGCATGCGCGAAATCCAGGGCACCACCTTGGGGGCTGTGCCTGGCAATTTTTGTTTGGGGTCTCTTTTTGTTCTGGGGAGTCCACAGGGTTCAGCGGTTTTGTATTTAGTTGTTATTTGCTGTTGTTTCTTGCTGTCGTTGGATTAGGAACGGTGAGAAGCAAAGACTTTGACACTAAAACTCAGGAGGCATGAAGTGAAACTTTATTAGGAACTTCAGATATTTATAGGCAGGATCGTTCACCCAGAACCTGACTGGTTCTCAAACAMCACCCCTCTCAAAATCGGTTTAATTAGGAACAACACCTTCTTGTTCTCAAACAGCACCCCTCACACAATTGGTTTAATTAGGAACATCTTCTTATCCATAAACATCACATACAACATTCCACATGTTCAGAAACASCTGGTGTACAGACTTGAGATAAGAATTGTTTTAATTCTTTTCTCTGAGCTTCCCACAACTTCCCCAGGAYGATGCCTGGGAAAGTTGTCTGTTTCTCTCTCTGACTAAACTGTTGCATCCACAGTTTCTGACTGTTGCTATTCTGCTTTTTAGTAAAGGGTTATTTTTTCACTTAATCTACTTACATTCATTACTTATTTGGGCCCCTGAGGGAGATAGCTAGACCCAGAGGCTTCTCCTTTAAATTGTCTTGAACCAAAACAGATATTTATTCAGATTTGTGGTCCATTCAAATCAGGACCCTTTGCAAGAGCTAAGCAATTGTCCTTTTGATTGTGAGTAGGACAAGTCTGAAAAGCTTGGTATGTGTCAGAGGGKATAAGGCCGTGGTAAAGTATTGGCAACAATAGCCATTGTCAGAGGAGCTGCCAAAAATGGCATATAGTGTCAGTGCAGCCCTTTCCTTGCTRTGTCCTTAGATTTGCACAGCTACAGTTCTTCTGGTGAAAGGAGGAATCTGTTTCTTTTGTCACTTGTTTTTTTTTCTTGCCTCACATTTATATCAGATGTGCCGTGTTAGTAAGAAAAAGCATTTCTCACTGAAGACCCGAACTGTGATGTTACAGCAGATCTTCTACATAAGGAAACGAWGTTATTCCAAAAGGAAAATATGTGGTGATATTACTTAAAAAAAGCTGGGATACTAAAGTAACTATTGCTCAGTCTTTGTAATTACTTCCTAAAACTGAGAAACAAGTATTTGGGAGAATAATAGCTCCCCTAACTGCACTGATGGATGTGTGAATGGAAGGGCTCATGCAGAACCATCAGCCTGTCAGTGGGGCTTCCTCAGAATAGAAACTAAATAAGTTTTGTGTAATTTTAACTCTTTTTTTATTGCAAGTACTGTGAATAAGGGATATTAATCCAGAACATAATATGGTACAAGGGCAGCAGAAATATTTGCACAGGTGTTACTGGAAGCCTCTGGGTAGTGCTGTCTGCTGTATTTGTTCTTTCACTTTGTGGATTCTGTTTCCTTCCCATTTTGAAGTGTTATTAACCTGGCAGTTAGGAGGTGTAGCCCTTCCAGCTCCTTTATGTGTTTGCTACCTCTTGGTCCTCTTCTGCTACTGTGGTATGTTGATGCAATAACAAGTATGTGGAGGAGCACAATTATGGACCTAAAGAAACTGAGAACTGCAGTTGAAAAGTCCTGTGGATCTTACATTTGCTTTTATGTTTCTGTAATTGCAACTGCATCTCAGTATTTGCCAGCACCTGGCATGGAGCCGCTCTGGTTTTAGAAATGTGATAACAAAAATCTCGTTCTTGTTTTTGTAACTTCATTACTGCAAAATATTTGTTTGGAAATAGATGTTTTCATGTATTTATGTATTCTGTATATTTTTGTGGGCTTTGAAACTAGTAGGAATTATATACTTGTATTTCAGTGCAATGCTCTACCTGGAGAGTAAAAATAATAGCATTTTTATGTTTTGCCTCAGGTAAGTTACTCACCTGATGCTTTTTGTATTCCTGTGGCTCTCACTTCAGAAGTGCTTACTGTGAACACACAGAATAGTTCCAGCCTAGGTTTCCTGGAGGGGATGTGCTGCAGCCCTGCCACCTGACCTGACTGCAGCCAAGTAGCCTTGCTGGTTTCCTTCCCTCCATCCCTCCAGGTTTAGTGCAGCTAAATCYGATCCCAGCTGGGAATTGAAAGTGGTGTATTTGTGTGGCTGGATTTCAAGCAGTGCTGTAAATCTTTCATTTATAATGCAGTGTATTTGGATGTGTATGAGGTGACAAGGTATAGGCAACCTTTTTTTTCCCTTCTTACATTTTTCAGCTACAAGAATGTAAGCTTCTTTCAAAAATGAAATATTCAGCTGCAGTCCAGAAGTCATGCTCTAGATAGTAATTTGTTTTAAAAATAGTTTAAATAATATTTTTGGAGAATGTTCAGAATAGCTATTGCATTGCAGAGAATTTTCCCTCTTGTAGTCTGCTTGGAGTATGTTTTCTTATCAGAACAGCTTTTCAACTTGTCCTCAGAACATTTAATTTTCATTTTTGAATTGCTTAATTACAAATTATAAGTATTTGATATAGCCTGCTGTTTTCCATAGGAAGAACTAAATGTGCTTTGAAAATGCTGAGCTTTATTTGGCCTTGTTTGCTCCTTTCCCTATCTTGAATTTTTTTCCCGTCTATGTGGGCTCAGAAGGAATTTAGAATACTTTAGTAATGCTCAGTGAAAATACTTAACWTTGGACTGCAGTTTACTTTTTTGTGGGAGRTGTGGGGGTATGGTGGGTGGTGAWAWTTTTTTAACCCTTACAAACTCTTTMTATGGTTAAGAGAATAAACAGCATGTCCAGGAACATGTCACAACAAAATGAGTTCCTAGTTACTCTACAGTTAGTACAGATCATCTTCACTTGCTGGGTGACCTGCCCAGGCTTTGGGAGGCTGGTAAGAAGGATTTCTGTATTACATCCTCTTGGCAATCCATGCAGTAATATTGATTGTAGCCTGTGGTAGATTCATACAAGATTATTGATTGGTCCTGCATTGAAATGCAGGTTATGCTTACCTACACTTGGTGTGGGTGTCTTAATTAAGAAACAGGGCAGGGAAGAGAGCAGTAAGAGGATAAAACTTGACTCACAGTCTCTGCAGTCTCCAGAAACTGATGAAAGCCCTTGAAGCTAATATGAATTGTTGATTAGGCAAAGCATTAACAATATTATTTTTCTCTTATTAACAGCTGCTTGCAGTGGAGAGCTGGAACAGCACACAGAGAGACGGGGAGTCATCTACAGCCCTTCCTGGCCATCCAACTATCCTCCAGCCATAAACTGCAGCTGGTACATCCAAGGAGATCATGGAGATATGATAACAATTAGGTATGCTTGGAGATATGTGGAGGTAAAGGATTGCTTTGCTGAAACAAAACAAAATGGGAGTTTACCTGATAGACCAATGTGAGGCTGTCTTCAGAGGCACTGGATGATCAAAGAGAGCTGAAATTGGTTACACTGGAACATGGTTGGGCACCTCTCTCTGTTTAAAAATGTGGCTTGTTCCTGTAGGCTACTTCTGACATCTGTGATTACAGAAGTCACTTGTGGTCTTTTAATGTATTTATCTTCACAATGCCTGTGTGAGATTTCATATACCCCTGACATTTGAGGGAGTGGGAAACAGCAATATATTTACTCATGTTATATAGTCCCCTTTCCCTTCATTGCTTATAAATAGGAGTAGGTGAAAGCTAATAAAACCTGCAACAGCTTCAGTGGGCATGTAAAATTCTTAGGAAATAGCATTTTCACTCATGTCTTGAAATGGTGCTATGCTTAATAGACAGTTGAAGATAATTGTTGCTTATTGGTACTTGTTTACCAAAAGACACATGCTTTTCTGCTTAATATTTATTTCCAACACATCAAATAATAATTAGTATTTGTGGTACAATTTCAGTTCAACTCTAGAAAAATGCTATTCAATAAAGACTAAAATGTACTGCAAAGGGTTTGTTAAGAATGTTTAGGGTATAATATGAGCATGCTGTGAATGTCCCTAATTTCTCTGGGCTAGTGGTGGGATCCATCATGAGCCAATAATTTCTTACTTAAAAATTAAAACCTACGAAAAGTTTTTTTGGGGGGTTTTAGCACTGTTACATTTGACACCATCTGCTCATTCTTTGCTCAGCTGCTTAAAAGGGCTGCAAAACTTCTTCAAGTGCAGGTGCTCAGAAATTGAAAACAAATCTGCCACAGATGGAATTATAGGAAGGCTCTACCATCCGTAGTTCAAAATAGGAACTACTCACCAAAACTCATGAAGTAAATACCTGCCAGCGTTTGAAATTCATAAATAGAAACATGCTTTTATACCCCATTACATTACATTGGATGTGGGGAATTTGTTTCAAAGCAGAAATTGTTGGAAACTGAGAAAGCAGACGGGCTTGACTGGAGAATAATGCTGCAGTTCAGGCTGTGAAAATGTCCCAGAGCTCCAGCTGGGATTAGGACTCTCTTCTGCAAGTGTGAGTGTAACAGAGGCTGGAGAAACAACTGGTAATAATATGTGTGCAATTTAGATGTGTGCACAGCAATATGACTTGCAAGATTTCTGAATGGGTTTGTTTTCTCTCACTGAATGCACAGCCATATCCTGCCCTCCTCTGCACATGCAAACAATAGAAACAACGTGTTTACATCCCAGGGACTGGTGTTGTGGTGTTGTGTTTGTGACTATAAATGTGCTTGGAATGTCTCACTCCAGGGTAGGAAATGTAAAATGTTACAGCATCTGAGGATTCCTTTACAAGGCTGTTGCCCTTGCAATGGCAAGGATGTAAAAGAAGGAGCTGCCTTGCCTAGGCTAGGGGGTTTCARATGCAAACATGTTTTCTGCTTTCCAATTGGAAATGCTTCTTATTCTAACAATGTGTTGGTAAGGGCATAAGAGTAGCTTTTTAAATTTTCCTAGGAAAATCAAACACAGTTCTTGTGCTAACATCTGCATTTTGAAAGGTTTCAGAAAAGCCCATCTCCTTTGTGTTGTGTTACACAGYATGCACTTCCTTTGATCTTGAATTCTCGTTGACAACAAGACAGCAGTGTTATGTAAGAGATATATAAAATGAGATACTGCAGGAGTCATTAAGGGATAAAATTGCAATTGAAAGTATTTTTTATTTCTAAACTGTTTGCACTTGGTGGTTATTTTTTATAAGCCTATTTTTCAGCAGCTTTCAGTAGAGCAGTGGCCAGATCTACATTTGTATGTAAAATGCTGGCTTCTRTGGCCATCTCCTTTAGAAGCTATGTCTTAATGTTTGTCTTTTATGTGTTTTCTTCATATCCTCACATTTCCATGCCTAYTGTTTTGCGTTATAGTTTAATTTTTAGAAATCCTTGAGGGAGCTCTCCCATGAACAGGAAGTATATGTTCTTTGTGCTTRTACCACTCTGTATGCATATTTCAGTACTTTCTTTCAGGCGTGTGTGTCTGATGGAATGGTTCTGTTGAGACTGTGAACAAGCCTGTAGCCACTGTTTTCCAGGACTATGTTATGTCTCTTTAAATTCAGGCGATCAGTTGCTAGTTATTGTTTTGGAAACTACTTGATTTTCCCACCCATTTTCTCTATTTTTGTCCTTCTTTTCACACAGGATTACATAAAACCATGTAAGATCRTATAAACACATCATATGCAGTAACTGCCTCTGTACCATCATTTACAGRCTTTATAGGTTTATGTTTCCTCATATCTGTGAAAAAAAATTGCTTAGCAGTTGCTGTTACTTGATGGTTGTAATTAACCCTGGTGTGGGTGGAGTATAAATTTATTATTTTATTACTGGAATTTAGGGGACTGCAAGTAAAATGTTCTCCATGTTCAGAATTCAAGATAAGAATATTGAAAAGCAATCTACTTAGAGACCTACTCAAGCTGTCTCTTATTAATTGAGCTGAGGGGATCACCTTCATTGGCTTTTACTTCAGTGGCTTTGGAAAAAGAAATTGTCAGATACCATTTGAGTTTCAATTTCTGCATAAAATTGATGTCTGTTCATGTATTCTTGCTGGTCTGTAATTGTGTGAAGAGTTAAAGGGACTCTTCACAATCTGTTTACCAAATTCATAGTGTTTCAGAACTTGACATTAATTGGAGAAAACCTCACAGTAGCCATTTACTTGCTCAGCCTTTGAAGAAGTAGCCCCTACTAGGCAGGGTCTCTYGTCTAAGGTTATGCAGTTAGCTGCTGCTTGGGAGCTGGGAGTAGAATGGAGCTTTCCTGACTTCAGCTCCTTGTGCTTCAGTGGTTAAGCAGAAGTTTTTAATGAGCCAATTAAGTCATCAGTTGTTCACAGTCTACAYTGTCTGTGAGAAGTTGGCAAATAGAAGTAACTTTTTTTGCTTAATTGGTTGGTTGATTTTATTTTGGGACTGTGTTTTACTGACCTATCCATAATATTTATTCTCCAATTTTAAAATTAGTTGAGAGGGCCAAATTGGACATTTACTTTTTTATTTATTTACTAATTGCTTTCATTCAGATTTTGCATCCCATGTTTGTCCTTTCCCAGTTCCTAAGAAAGCTTTCTTTTTCTTTAATCTGTCGTCCCTCGTGCCTAAATTACTGAAAGGGTTGTGGAGAATTCCCTACATTATTTATAGAAGTACTTTTTTTTCCCTAGCTGCTGCTGTTCCTTTCAGTGCAGATGGCAAAAAACTAAGCTCTGCTAAGCATTAGTTTTGCAGGAAGCACATTTTTCTCATATATATAGATTATTAATGTGTGTTTATGGTAGTCTGTTTAATGAAATACTTTCCAGCAATGTAAAACTAGGAAGATACCATGGTAGGCTGTTACTTCATGTGAGTACATAGGCAAAAACTGATGTATATGACTAATACAGTAATTTCCTGTAAACTCCTGGAGGTCTGCTCACTGTTGGAGGTAACTTCTATTTCAGTATCATTCACTGGAAAAAGAATCACATGAATTTACTGATTTCTGCAGAATTCAGTAAAAACAAGACCTAGTGCTGCATTTCTCAGTTCACATTGAGTTGTTCTGATCCTCAAATTCTGAATACTTTAAGTGTTCCATTGGCTATTGTTGTACTTCTCTATAAAAATGTGGAAGAGCAAGACAATAGCATCTTTCAGGAGAAACAAAACCTGCAAATTTTGGTCCAATAATTTTGATCTTGTACACCAGTCTCCTGCTATATTCCTGTATTGTTTTGGTGATCCACAKGTAGCAGTGAGAACAGCCTAAGGCCAGGCCATTTTAAAGGATGTTCTGTGATGGGTGTTGTCTTTTGTTTACATTGTAGTTCTGATGCTGGAAATACCGATGTTTTACTGCTTTTCCCCTCCCTGCCCTGTGAACTAAGGCTGTGTGCTCTGCTTGTGGAGAGTACAAAACGCCTGGAGGAAAGGCAGGTTCTCTTTATCACCAGGTGCCAAGGGTGCATTTATCACCAGGCAGGGGAGCATTGCTCTGGAAGTGAAGCCCTTGGGTGGAGGAGCACGGGTTGCAAGGGGTAAGGCTGTAGGGCTGGAGTTTATTTAACATTGCATGGTAGGATGGACCCCTGGGTCCCTGTTCCACTCCTGCAGAGCTGTCAGAGGGCTTTGCTGGGGGGGATTAGTGACTGAGCAAACTGTCTTTGCTTTTCCTCTCAAATCCTGTGCTTCCCTGCCCAAGGTGTTTAAAAATACTGTGGCACTGGCTGGTGGTGCATGAGATATGAATGATGTTACATATGAGTACTCTCTGTTTCAGTATGGCTCTTGCTTCTTGTTTTAGTCACAAAAAATGTAGGGTTTTGATATAAAAGGTCTGGGACTTCCCTCAAGATCAGTAACTACAGGCTTGAGTACTTTTCCAAAGACCGTACAGTGGCTGTGTAGTCCTACAAGCAGTACAAGCTCAAGTCTTTGTCCTGTATTTCCACTGTATACCAATACTCCTTCAACCCTATTGACAGAAAAATTTGCATTCCAGTTTGACAAAGCTCAGCTGAATAAATAAATGTTTTGTGGGTGGCAGGATTAAGTTATTCTTCAGAGGATATAACAGAGCAGCTCTAGATCTAATTAGAGGTGATGAAAGAAGTAAAGCAATAGAGGCTGAGTGCAGTATTCAGGAGTCTTGGCTAAAATAAATCAGTTGGCTACTTAATGTCAGAGTAGAATGGCAGAAACCTCTGACACAAAACCTTGTCACAAATGCATTATGAAGTGAAGCCAGATTTTATATACTTCCAAGTGCAAACATATGTATTCATATTGTTTTCATATTTCTTTAGAAGGTAGTGTTTTTTGTGGTGAGGGCTTCTTCAAGTATATAATGCTTTTGGTGTTGTAAAATCACCATCAATGTAAATGAGGAAAAATATGCTTCTGGTAGGGGCAATRTGACTTAAAAGGTGCTGAAATAGTGACAATTCTTTAATCAAAGGAAAGTTWGTTGAAAATACATCTGTTGATTAGTTTGCATAAGGGAGAACATAATTGCTTTGACTTTGCTTTGTCTCTTAGCAGAAGAAATTTTATAACTGCTGTGGTATCACACATAAAACTTCACATTGGAACTAGAACATACACAGAGAAATTGTGTTTGAAACTTCTGGGCACTTGGGATTAAGATGTTTGTTTTTGTAACAGAGTTTGTTCTTGTGAATATTCTGTATTTTCCTTTTTGAACACCAAGGCATTTCTTCCAGTAGCTTGTGTATTTCTGAGAGGCATGGTGTTCTTAGGGAATCTGTTAAACACAGTGTTTCCTTGCAAGTCTGTTCTGCCTCATCACCCTTGTACTCTGTGGCTGAAGTTTGGATTTGTCAGTGGAGAAATGTGGGATTCTGCTCTGAATCTGAGATCTACAAGTGACACTCAGGAAAATCAGTTATCCTCTCTATGCCGGGGCTTCTGCATTGGAAACTGGAACTAAAGGTTCTTCCCCTTCCACAACCAGAAAAGCTGTTTATTAGCAATGTACAATACTAGACTTCCAAGGTGCAAGTAAAAGATATAAAWTGTACACAAATGCAGGCTCTTGAGAGGTATTGCTGTCATCTGCAAAGGAGTTTGTAAACAAGGTATTTGGGTAGCAGGATTATGTAGCTGACTTTTCTGTACTCTTCCTTTGTGTGAATCTTGAAAGTGTTAAATATTTTTCTTTTTTTTTCTAGAAAGAAGTGCTTTTTAAAGTAAGTTATAGACAGCTTATTGCATAGGCAAATTCTCCCTTTGGGTTTTGCAGTCGGTGTTGTGTACCCATACTGTGGCTGAATTATTTACTTGATAGACAAAAGTAGCTCTTTTCAGYAGAGTGAGGAAAATGAGTGGCTGTGGGACCCACTTGGAGTGCTGGGAGCTGGGTAAGATAGGAGAACAATTTGTTTGCCTCTTTAAGGTTCATCATGGCACATCTAAAATAACTACAAAAGTAAAGCACCAAAAGATGTAGAAAATGAACTTGTTTGTAACATACAAAAAGAAATTTTTTAGTCATTCCCCCCCCGCTCCTAGTTTTGAGTTTCCATTTCTTGATTTAGTGACTGTTCCCTTTTCTTAAGAGCTTCTGTTGTTGGGATATAGGTATTTCTAACACTTAGTCAAAAAATTTTCATTTAAAAATTCCTATGAACAATCCTCCATGTAGAYGACAGAAACTCTACATTATGTGTGGTGCCAAAATGAGTTACAGAGAGCAAAATTGGTGTGGTAGCTCAGTAATGCTATCTCACATAACAAACTTTATGTGAGTACCTATAGCTTCCCTGATGCTTTGGAAAATTCCTTTTCAGGTGCAGTGGCTGTTCACTTCTTGGTCATTAAAAACATTTTATGCAGAACACCTGTAACAGAAATACTCTGGTTTATCTTTGAATGGCTGAGTACTTAAATCTTTTTATTTTGGCTGCACAGTCATCTAAAACTTCCTTGCAAATTATGCTGTTTTCAGAAGCTTGATGAGATTGCTTACAGCAAAGAATTAAGTGCTGTGGGAATATTTCTTCACAGCTGGGAAGACACAGAAGTTGGTGGGAGAAAGAGTTAGAAGAGGAAGGACATTTCTGGGTGGAATGTCCTTGCACATATGTTGTTTGTCATCTCTTAATTTCCATTTTAACTTATCACATTCAGTGTTCTCTTACTTCTCATGCTCTTGCTGATAACATTTTTTTGAGAGTTATTAAGCCAATGTGTTTGGCAGGACTTAGAGGTGTGGGTAGGCTGAGTCTCCTGCCTAAATGAATTAGCTAGCTTATATACTTGCTGTTCTTTCCCTTTCAGCTTCAAAGGTCAAGATCTGGCAGGCATTGACAGCCTCTTGTAAATACGCATTGATATCAGAAAATTCTTTCCATTATCTTTTTCAAAGCATTTGTCTTTGATGTTTGTGAAAAAACATTTAGGGAAGGAGATCCGTATTTTGCAACAGCTTTTCTGCCTTTCTGAAAATTCTGGCTAGATATTTGCATGGAGTATGCACAAACTTCTACCAAGTTAATTTGGTGTAGCTGAGTTACATAAAAAAGGACCAAAATTCATTTCTAAGTGTTCTGAACAGTGTGCCCTTTCCTAATGAGTATCCTTTTCTGTGCAGTCTGCAATCTGCTATTGTCATTGCAGATTGCTGAATAGAAATGCAATCTGTTTCATCAGAGAACAAATACCACATATGGTTCCTGAGCCACAGGTAGGGATTATTATCCAGTTGTGTTCAGTGTTCTGCAAACAGTCAGGGCTCCTCTTTGCAYCAGATCAGCTGCTATTGAATAATCACTTGGGTTGTGTCAGCAGAAGGGCTGGAAATTTGTCTGTGTTCTAGTCTTGTTTGCTCTGCACTTGCACTCCCAGAAAGGGAATATTTTAATCTTTGAATTAAAGGATAAYGATGTTAGATTTTAGGTTCCATTTCCACCCCTATTCTCTTCTTGGTCTCTCCTTGCCCATCCATGGCTCAGAGTGGATTTGTCTCTCATACTTAGCCCTTTAGGATTCTTTGTACTGCTTTCTATTGTTCTTTTTCCAAGACAGTGGTCAACCCTGTCATCCCTAGTTTCATAGCTTTTACAGTGTGAAATGACTGCTGAAATTAATCTGTTTTCTGTATAATGTATTCTGGAATTTTGCTTTTCCTCATATCTGTATTTTAGGAAGCAGTTTTATTTAAAGACTGAGTAAAAGAGGACTCATTCTTTCAGCTTTTGGAGGTACTTTGGTGTGATGTTTATGCTTGTGTGATGGGTGCTTTTCCAAATCAGGGGATGTGCTTTGTTTCTGTATACTCAGGGTGGTATATAGAAGGTAGATGTTTCATTATCTCTGAATTGATACCTTTATGTCAGCCTGATGCAGRAAGTCAGCCATTAGAGTCTGTTCATTCTCTGTTAGGTTTTGCTCCAGATACATGTCCTCTTTGTAACTTGTGCTTTCTTTTGTTCTGAACAGTTTTAAGAACTTTGATTTGGAAGACTCTCAGAAGTGTGCAGTAGACTGGTTGATGATTGGCCCATCTTCCAAGAGGGAGGAGTACAAAGTGTGTGGATCATCCATACCTCCATCTTTCATCTCTGCAAGGGACCACGTGTGGATATTTTTTCACTCAGATGCATCAAGCTCAGGACAGGCTCAGGGATTTCGCCTTTCTTATATTAGAGGTAAAATCTTGTGGGTTTGTTTGCTTCACTTCATACTCTCTCTGGCAAAACTTGGAAGATAYGAGTACTTTTTTTTGACAGGCATCTTGAGCCATTGATGACTGTAAAGTAATATCAACACTGATATTATTTGCATGTGGCTTTTTAACTGTATTGCTGAAGTGTACTGGCCTGACTAATTAGCTTGTGACATGCATGGTAGTAGATGTTGAAAAGTGATATCAGATAGTTCCAAAAGTTTTGATACTGATTTTTTTTTGACACTGATTTTTTTTTTCTTTCACAGGAAAGATAGGTCAGTCTGCGTGCCAGTCAGATGAATTCCACTGTGCAAATGGGAAGTGTATTCCCAGTACCTGGAAGTGTAATTCCATGGATGAGTGTGGTGATAGCTCAGATGAGAAGAATTGCACTGTCCCTCCAACAGACCCTCCATCCAGCATCTGTCCCTCAGGAATGTTCCAGTGCAGCACAGGGCACTCCACCAAATGCTTGCTGAACGAGCTGAGGTGTAATTCAGTTAAAGACTGTGGGGATGGTTCTGATGAAGATAATTGTCCTGATCTTTCCTGTGGCAAAAGGCTGGGGAATTTTTATGGATCTTTTGCTTCCCCAGACTTATTCCGTGCTGACCACAGCAGGTCAGACCTTCGCTGCACGTGGTAYGTGGACACGCAGGACAACCGGCACGTTCTGCTGCAGCTCGATCTGCAGCTGGGCTACAATGACTATGTGAAGGTGTATGATGGCATTGGAGAGAGAGGTGATAAATTAATGCAGACATTCTCACACCACAACAACAGGCACTCTGTGAGTGTGGAGTCATCCAAGGGCCAGCTCACTGTCTCGTACCATGCCCGCTCCAAGAGCACTGGCCATGGATTCAATGCAACGTATCAGGTGAAAGGCTACTGCCTTCCTTGGGAGCACCCTTGTGGAAGTGATGAGGAGTGTTTCACAGATAAGCAGCATTGTGATGGCTGGTGGCATTGTCCCAATGGCAAGGATGAGGAGAACTGTCCTGCTTGCCAGAAGAATGAATACCCATGTGAAGGAAACAGTGGGCTTTGCTACTCAATACTTGACCGCTGTAATAACCAGAAGAACTGTCCAGATGGCTCAGATGAAAAAAACTGCTTTACTTGCCAGCCAGGAAATTTCCATTGTGGGACAAACCTGTGCATCTTTGAGACCTGGCGCTGTGATGGCCAAGAAGACTGCCAGGATGGAAGTGATGAACGTAACTGCCTGGTGATTGTCCCCAGGAAAGTCATCACAGCTGCTCTCATTGGCAGCCTCGTGTGTGGCTTGCTGCTAGTCATAGCACTGGGTTGTGCATTTAAATTATATTCTCTGAGGACCAGGGAGTACAGGTAACTGTTTTGCTTTGTTGATGTTTTTATAGCTGTGGTGGTTTTTTTCTGTTTTATTAAAAGGAAAAGAGAGTTGATTCTTAACCAGAGAATTTGCAAAATACTGTGAAATCATATCCAAGGACCTGATGACAGCTAAATAGTTTTCACTGCATTAGGCTTAGAGAAGATTTCTGGGAGTAGTGAGCAGAAATAGCAGCTCTTCTGTGGTCTGTGAGAAGTACGTGGTTATTGTGCAGTGTGGCAGAATCTGTTTGTGACTTAATCTGCCTTTTACTTTTCATCTCCTTGCAACAAACCGCTTGCCCCTGCCAAAAACTGAATGCTGAACTGCTACAGTGAAGTCTTCACTGAATCTGAATTGAACAACCCTTCATCCCTCCCCTAATACTCCAGTTCTCAGTTCTGCTTAAAGTGACGTCCTGCTCTGGTGGGGCCTATTCTCAGTGGGAGTTGTCCATGGTAGAAGCTGTGCCCCTTTTCTCTGGTTCTGAATGGCTCATTCTGGGTGTAGTGTGTGTGTGYTTCTTTGCCTGTGAGAAGTGGGGTTCTGCCTTGTAGGAGTCATAAGGGACTTTCTGGTTCCCATCTCATCACGTGCACCAGCCCCGTGCTGTGCTGCTGGCACTGTGTTTTGAACAGTGTGCTCTACGTTCTCTCCTAATCAAATCTGCATGATTAAGGACCTGCAAAAGAGCTGTTGTGCTAAGGTGGGAACTTCARTGCCTCTGTTCTGGCAGGACTGGCAAACCTCTCTGCAACTGCAAGCTGCCCTGTTGTGAGATTGTTTCCAGTTCCTAATGGCTTTTCCAAAAATAACTTTTGGGCCCTTGCTGAACAAGTTACTGCTGTTACTGGCACAATTACTAGTCAGTTGAAAAAACTTCAGTTGCCACAGTGTCCAACCTGAGACTGCACTAGAGAGTTTGCTAGTTTGATTAATTTGTGTTTATACCCTGTACTCTTAGTCCTTTTGTTTATTTTTGCATCCTGATAAGATTTTCATGGAGCTTAGTGGAAGTTCTGTGGTTTTACTCCTGGCATGAGCCCTTTGGCAGTGCTTTTATATATAGTAGATATTTTTGCCCCTGAAGGAGACGAATGATGAGGAGRACTCCATCTTATCAGAAGGCTAATTAATTACTTTGTTATATTATRTTGTTCTATATTATATTACATTAWGTTACATTAYATCTAAACTGAACCTGCCAAGCACTCAACTCAACTCCAGCTGCACAGCACCCATGACTGTCAGCTGACAGTCCTGACATACCTGGATCCAGTTGGTCAGTGAATCAAAACACTCACACCAGAATCCAATTACCAATTCCCTTCAGGTAAATAATCTTCCACCATGCATTCCACTTGTGAACAAACACAGCMGCAGCAATTGAGATAAGAATTGKTTTTTCTTTCTCTGAGGTTCAGAGAATGTGAAACCCAGAAATATTCTTGGGAAGAATTGTGCCTTGCTTTTCTGTGTGAAGAGAAACATGGCAACACTTTTATACATTAGTGTCAGGGAGGCAGGACAAGCTGTTGTTGTTTCATGTTTTCTGTGTGGTTCTGTCCCCAGAGCCTTCGAGACTCAGATGACACGGCTGGAGGCAGAGTTTGTGCGGAGGGAAGCTCCACCCTCCTATGGCCAGCTGATTGCACAAGGACTCATCCCCCCCGTTGAAGACTTCCCTGTCTACAATGCATCACAAGTATGCAGACACATGCCAATTAACATTTCAGCAGCCAAACTGCTATRAATTAGATACAATCAATCTGGAACTGTATTTCAGTGGCTAATTATATGGAAGTAATATAAGAATGTGTACGTGTTACATGGAGCTGAAGAGMCGCAGTTCTTGCTGTGGGTAGTTTTGAACACATTTATATATTTTTTATWTATATATTGAATGTAATTGTTGGGAAGCAGCAGTGAGATAATCAGTTTTGCTGTACATCAAGACAGAATGAATAGAGACAGAGAGAAGGATCACAAAGTAAATAGAAGAAAAAGGCTTTTCAAGCTGAAACTGTAAATACACCTGGAATGATAAGAAAATAAAGTCTCTATAGCAGGATTTTTGGAAAATTGTTAATTTTCCAAAATGATTGGTTTTCATTTACAGGTAAATTACACTGGCAAGCCGCTAAGTCATTCTATTTCATTGCTAAGTACTCAGAAAACTCCKTTATGGTTCAGAAGTACCCATCTGAGATACAGTTCCTAATGTGATAAAGCACTTGTACTTTGTTACTCCAGTGGAAAATTAACTTCCTGGGCAGACAAGCAGAGCTGAAACTCATAAAGGAAACACTGTAAGGAACAGAATTTGTGGCTGCCCTTCCCTGGCAGTGTTCAAGGCCGGGCTGGATGAGGCACTGAACAACCTGGTCTAGTGGGAGGTGTTCACAGCAGGGAATTTGGAATTAGATTATCTTTAAGGTCCCTTGCGAGCTAAACCGTTCTATGAATCTATGAGAGTCTTTTGGTACAGGCAGAGCTGTCTTTGGTTATAGAATGCAGGGAGCCCCTGATGCARGGACTGGTTGGCATCTGACTCCATTGATTCAGAAGGCTGAACTTTATTGATAACTTATAACTAATATGTTATTAGTTATTATATTAAATAACTGCTTTATTAAACTGTATTATAATACATTAATACTATATTATATTAAAGAGATAGTATGCTATGAAGAATATTAAAGAATACTAAAGAAAAACCTGTGACTGTCTCAAGACAGCCAGAACACAGCTTTGAGTGATTGGTTAATTAATATAAACAACCATCACAAGAATCCAATTACCAAATCCCTTCAGGTAAACAATCTTCCTAACACAGTCCACGTGTACAAGAACAACAGGAGCAGCAAGTAGAGATAAGAATTGTTTTCTCTTCTTCTCTCTGAGCTTCTCCAGGAAAAAACCTGGGAGAGAGAATGATCTCTCTCTCTGCTGAGAGGATGTGAATGCCACATTTGGTGTTCTCCAATAGTTTGTTAGATAATACACATTTAAGAAGCAAGCACAGGGATGGAGTCTGAGTATTGTAGTAAAGTGGAGATATTCATGGGGAGAGGAGGCTGTAGCAGTCTTTGGAGTGTGTGTGAAATGCTGGTTTYTCCCTGTGTGTTGCAGGCCTCTGTGCTGCAGAACATCCGCACRGCCATGCGCAGGCAGATGCGGCGCCACTCGTCGCGGCGCAGCTCGTCCCGGCGGCGCCTGGGCAGGCTCTGGAGCAGGCTCTTCCACAGACCTCGGGTGAGAGGACAGATCCCCCTGCTGACACCTGCCCGCACCTCCCAGACCACCCTGGGGGATGGCATCATCAGCAGTGCTGGTGGGACTGCTCGGAGCCCTCCCCCTTCCCCAGCAGGACCCAGCTCAGAGGCCAATGGCCAGGCCAGGGGCCCACAAGAAGCTGGATGTAGCAGCCTGCAGCCAGAGACTGAAATTACAGAGCCATCGCCTTCCAACACCTTCCAGCCAAATACTTGCACAGCAGCACATGCAGAGCCTGAGGCTGGACACACCAATAAATCTTTAAATGCTGACTCTGACAGAGAGCTTAAGCAGTGCAGTAAAGCAGATACAGGAAAGGCTTTCAGAGATCCTTTATCTGAAAGTGTTACAGAAACGATCCATGGAGGGTCAGTATCCAGGAGGACTGTCCCAGAGGACAGTAGTTTAAGTGGAAGTCATCCACTGAGTGAAGATCCATGTAGATTACCCTTAAAAAAGTGGGAGTCTGGTTATCCAGACAGCCCTATGAATGTTCAAATCCAAGTGAATGGACAAAACCAATGTTGCCCTAACTCATACCAGGAGGAGCCTTTGGGTGTTCATGCAGCTTGTTGCCATTCTGTGGAAGTGCCAATGTTACAGTCATCTACTTCCCTCTCTGAAAACAATACCAGTGATGATGAATCTTTACTTGTTTGCTAATAAAATTTTTTGTTTTGTCCATGTAAATTTTGTAGCTTCATTGTTTTTGTGGCAGTGCACTTTGATGGTAGGTGGTGTGTTTGTGCTCCCAACTTGCTCACTAAAAATGAGTGTGCTTTAATGCCACAGAGAGTGCAGTACAGGGCTAAATGGGACGTGTTTATGTCACTGTTGCTATTCCTGAAACTGCAGTGGGGCAGAAGTAGGCCAGTATGTGATGTTAGGGGCTGGGAGAACAGGAATGTGTCACTGCGGTTTGGAGGCATCTCATCCTCTGCTATTTCTTTTGTACTTTTACTCACTCTGCATTYAGTGTTTCTTTGCCTCTCAGTGGTCTTACTGAACTGGAGGACTCTGTTGGAACCTGGGGCAGACACCAGTCATTGTAGCTCTGACTGCTAAGCTAAAAAATAACATTGTCTTTTTAGGCATAATAATTTAATTAAAATTTAATAATTTTAATTAAACATGCTTAGGAGGAATTACGTTCCCTTATAGCTTCCTCTTTTATAGAAGCTGCTCACTTCTTTTGCTCCTTTCAGAAATGTTTTGATGGCCATATGTACCTTAAAGCATCCACTAAATCCAAATTTTATGTGTGGAATACCCAGAATGACACCAGGTGTCTTAGCTACTAAAGCTTTGTAAGAGAGTGTAGCAGTGTTCAGTATAAGTGGGGATTGCATTGAATCTTAGTTGCAGCAATATTTCTTTCTTGTATTGTCATGTGTTGCATTTTCTTCATGGTGATGTTGGGAGTGTTGCAGAATTGTTTCCTCCTTCTCTACCCTTTGTTCTCTCCTCCCTTGTGTTTCCAGGGACTCTCTGCTGGTACCACTTTGAGAGTGCCTGAAGGACCCTGAGGCTTTACAGCTCCTTGAGGCTGCACTGGGAAGTGCTGAGCACTTGGTCAGGATCAGACTTCTGGTTTATTTTGAAATAAAATCTGTCTCACAAGTTTGCTTGTAAGYCTGCTACCTCAGTGCAGATGTCTAAGCCAGCCATTATTTATCTTTTATTTTTAGAGAACATTATTTTGCCTTTTTTTTTCCTTTGAAGAACTGAAATACATCAGTGCCATTTTTAAAGCTGATGTTGTGTAGATTGTACATACTTAAATGTAAACTGGTGCCTTTTTGTTTTTTAGAGTGCAATTAAAAGTAAGCAAGTTATTTACCTGTAAGAAGGTGGCATTGCTTAATGAGGAGTCCCTGCAGAATGCCAGAACTCTGCTGGGTGATGGCTTGGTCCTGTTGTGGTGGCCAGACTGTCCCTGCTCTGACAAGAGCTCTTCAGTTCCCCCCTGACAGAGTGACACACAAAAATGCTTTATAAAGGAGGTAACAAGGAGGTTGATGCTGCTGCTCTGTAAAATCCAAGTGCTCCAAAACCTGTTTGTTGTGGGAATTCAAGTTGTGCAGAGTTATTAACTGAACCTGTGAAATTTGGCATCTGTGGGCCTGAGTTGTGCTGCTGACAGGACTTTCCTGGCTGTAAAGGCAAACAGACTTCTGCAGTGATCAGTTTACATCAAAGTGTCACAGATTTTTTTCMTTTAAATGGGCTGTATTTTGCCCTGGGTCTTTCACTAGGACTTTCTTTGGGGGAGTGCCTTGAAAAAAACAAGGAATAGGACTTTGGCCTACTAAAATGGAATACAGAAGAATTAAATAGAAGTGATTTCTTTTTTCCTCTTCTRTTGCAAATTGGTTTCATACTGTGCATTCCAGAGTTAGAAGATTCAAATTCTTGAGGGCATTAAGAAGGGCTTGTGGCAAAAYACATAACAAGAGTTGTAGTTGCATTAAATAAATACTTCTCAGTATTTTTTTCCAGGTTCTTCTGTGAACAGAACTCATTTCATGAAAGAAAATGCACTTTTGAAAGAGCTCTTGCTTTCYTAGCATTTGTAAATGTTTTGGGTACATTCCACTTTTGCAAGGCCRTGAACTGTAGTCATTGCACTGCCAGAGTAGTTGTTTCCATCAAAGGCTACAGGTTTTAGTGTCTTTATTATTTTTGTTTTGTCTAGAGATAATTTTAAATCCGTAGCCTTGTATGTGTAAGGTAGTTAAGTACAGCTGGGAGAAAGATTGAAGGTTTATTTTGTGTAGATATGAAGGACCTTAGAAATACATGTATATTTATTTCTGTTACAGAAAAATATTTCTATAATAAAATAATGGTGATCATGCCATGCCTTAAACCATCACCATCATAAGGCTCATAAAATTGAATTATGTACTTCAGAGTGCTGCTGTATTTTGGGAGCAACCCTGAACAGCTAAGATGGGTAATTTCCCATTATTTCTTAGGTGTATCATACATATTTTGTGTATTCATTCATTTGGTAACTCAGTGAAAATTTTACTGAGAAGGTTTTACTTTTAGAAACTTAAAAAAATCCAGGTTAATGAAAATTTGGTGTTGAACCATACAGAAGTACTCACAGCCCTCATTACTGGACTGTATACAGCTTTGCATCAATACAAGCCTGGTGCTCCTTGTAAGCACTGACTGCTGTGTGCTGCAGGGCTGTTTTCTCTCCTAGCTCACCCCCTGGAAGGGAAGAGCCACAAATTCAGTATTAATGTTACAGAAGAAATCTCTGTATTTGCACTGTGAGCACGAAGAGGTGCAGTGCAGTGCCCTGGAATGTCAATACCTGTGTAAATCACAGTCTGCCTTAGTGTGTGTTTGCCCTTCTGCCATCTCCTGTAAGTGTTAGACAGGGAATCAACCATCCTTGAAGGCACCTCAGTCCTGGTTCATATAAACTGCCTCCTTGTATTCAGAACTTCCTAAAATTAGAAAAAAAGTGGAAATACAACACTTTAAAGACTTTACAACCTTAAGTTAATCAGCTCGTCAACTTGTTAGAATTTTTGTTACTTTAACAATGTTTTTCTGCATTCTTTAAAGATTTTTGTAGACAGGAAACAAAGTGTTTAAGTTGTTCGGTTGGTTTTGGTTTTTTAAGATACAAAATTTCCCTGTCCAAGCAAGCCAAACCAAAAAAACCCAAACAACCCTTCTGAAAAGCCCCCTTTCCAAAAAACCCCTCTGAATAGAGAAGAATAGCCACTGGTTTAAAAAGAATGCAAACTCATAGGCAGCATAAAGGGGAAAAGTTATTCCCTTAATATTTCCTCTACTGCTGTTAAAGCAGGGAATATTTCTGTTAGAAATTCTGGTACCTTCCTGCTTGTCTATTACTCTGCAGCATCCTTTAAACAAACTCGTTCTCTATTCCTGTTTTCTGCTTTTTGGCTTTTTTTGTTTAATTTGTGTTGTATATATTGATTTAGTTACAGAATTTTACCATAGTGTGTGTGCAGGCAGATGATTCAGGTATGGCATCATGCTTGTCAGTRTCTGCTGCTGCTTCCTGGACTACTGAGCAAGATACTAAGCCAGAAAGATGCTGGGCATCATTGTGCTTTGCCTTGCTTTGGATCTCTTAATTTTTAATAAAATTTGACATGCCCAGAGCCTGTGGGTTCCTGACTGTCACTCTTAACACCTAAGCTTGAAGATTCCTAAACTCTACTCCCACACTGTTAGCTTGACCCATGACTCCATGTGTGGACATGAATTTGGCAGGGGAGGGTGTATTTCGGTTTAGTTTTGTATCTCTGGGTTTTTTTTATCATTTGCTTTTTCTGGTACCTGAAGCTGGTCAAAGGTATATCACTTTTTCAATAATACATGTGAAATCYTGGTTCTAGGAAATTCACTGTTGTATACAGCTGCCTTTGATGTGTATGTATGCATATATCCCAACTAAAAAAAATAAGAAGCCTTGAAGTGTATGACTGTTAGGGTGGTTAAAAAATAATTTCTGAAGTACAGCCTCTTCCTTTTCTGAGGCCAGTGCTTGTTTTGCTGATGCTTCTCCTTCCCTATATCTTTGAGCCACTGCTGGTTCTGTCCTGCTCTTTTTCAGGAGAAGGTGAAGGTTGAGTTATTTTGTGTTGACTGTATTCCAGACTTGGAAATCTGCATCTGTATTGAAGAGAATTGGACAGACTTCATGATGATTCCAGATTATGAAGGATGGAAGGACCCAGCTTGATGCAGAGGGATACCACCTTCTAGCCTAGCAGAAAGACTTTGCTGTGCTTTGGTTTTGTTTTGCCATGAAATGCTCATTCAGCTACAGTGGCAGAAGCATTAATGTTTCAAACCATACCATCATCCGCTGAYGTGAGGCTGAAATGAGAATAAGGCAGGTGATGGAAATAGAGTTGTAAATGGTACCTGAATGTTTTGACAGCCTGTGCAGTACAATAGATACRTCTTACAACAAACCAAGGGACAAACTTGAGAAGCCTGAGGGGAATTGGGTACTTTTTAATCAGACCTTTCTCTGAGAGGAAAAACTGCTTTTGCATGTTCAAGATTTTTGGACTTGGCTGGAAGTTGAGTTTTMATCTCCCAGGTAAGTGCCAGGATTTAAAATCTGGTTCAAATAGCTGTCTGAACCTGAGCCTTGCYGGCAGCACACCTGGTGTCCTGTCCTTGGTCAGTCTGTCACCCTAGCAAACAGCTCAGTGAGCTGTTCTTCCCTCTTCAGATGCTGGCTCTTGTGCTCTTGGCTGCAGGGATTAAATGATTACCAAGGCTGAGGTGAGGCTGAGGTTTACATTTTATTGCCTTTCATTCTATGTGGTCCCTGCTTTATGATGCCCTCTGGATCTCTCTCCCTTCTATCCCTGTCTCTTACTGTAGGACTTYAAGACAAATTTGGTTTTGGCCTCTCACCATCTTTTTACTCACTTTCTAATCTTTCTTCTTTGATTTTCCTTTTCCATTTTCCAAGTGCAGAAGTTTCTCATTGAAGATAGAGCACTGGTGAGAGGTGTCAAGGACCAAGGACAGGAGGTTTAAAAACCAGAGTTTGGTTTGCCTATTCTCACAGCTGGAGGTRGAGAGAGGACACAAGTCTCTGAACTCTAAAGCTTCAGGAAAAGACAAATTCTAAGCAAAGTTTACCCTTCATTTTTCTTTCARTATCTCTCACAGAACTCCTCAGCAGGTAAATAACTGTGAGCAATTTCTGATTTGGTTCTTGRTACAAAGGGGCTGGAAACCAAATGATTTTCCCCAAGGTTTAGCAGCAAGTGAAAYTTGAGAAATCCCTTGACAAAGACCTCTGAATATGAAGTGTGGGACAGCATGTCTGTTGGGGGCTGGTTGGTTGTTCCTCTGTTGTCTTTCCTTTGAAGGCGAGTTCTTTTTGTTTAACTCAGCTCTCAGCACGTTCTCTCACAGCAGTAGCTTGTTTGGAGCTGGGCTGTGGCTGTGTCCTGGGCCCTCAGCCCACCCCAGGCAAATATGGCCTCCCCTGGGGCCAGCAGCCCCTGTCCTGAGGCTGACAGCTCCACCAGAGGTTGTTCCTGTGTTGTCTTTCCTTTGAAGGTGAATTATTTTGTTTAACTCAGCTCTCAGCATGTTTCTCTCACAGCAGCAGCTTGTTTGGAGCTGGGCTGTGGCTGTGTCCTGGGCCCTCAGCCCACCCCAGGCAAGGGTGGCCTCCCCTGGGGCCTGCCTGTCCTGAGGCTGGCAGCTGCCCCAGGGCTTGTGCTTTCACAGCTGATGGAGCCTGGCTAATGAAATCTGCTCTTGGGGTCTTGCATTTTAGTTAAATGGTTTGCTCTGTCTCACCCCTTGAAAATGTAGGGTTTATTCCAGGTCTGTGATGCCCCCCTGAAGCATCATGTGTCTGTAACCCTCTGTAGGCCCAAGGCTTATTCCATGCCCATTTTGAATCTCCCTGTTAGGCTGTGGGGGGAGACCACAGGTCCTCTCTTGGCCCTTTGCTCTCTTGGCCCTTTTCTCCCCAGGCTCTCGCTCTCTCCCCCTCCCTCCCCTCCCCCCTTCTCCCTCAGGAGCCATGCTGCTCCCGGGGCGGGACCCCAATGAACCCTCAGCTGATGAGCCCCCTCAGGAGCCCTGTGGAGTCTCCTTTCCTTGCCTGCCTGCTGCTACCAGCGAACACACAGCCCCCCGGGGACCCCCTCAATCCAACTGCAACATGCTCTGCATGGTTTTGGATACATCTTTTGGAAAAGTGCTTCCAAATCAAATGTATTTTTAAATACACAGGGACTCCTGTGTCCTTAGGCTGGAGGAAGGCTCTGGACTGAATCAGAACTCTGAACCCAATCCCCACATGGGCCTGTTCCTTCAGAGCTGGGTTCCAAGTTCCTTGTGGGTCCCTCCCAACTCAGAATATTCTGAGATTCTGTGAGCCTCATCCCTTGATCCTTCTGAGATCAACTCTTCTGGTTTATGTACTAGTGTGAATGGAAGGCAATAAATTCCTTTATCAAGTTTTTGAAAACACTTGGGGGYGGCCAAGCCAGCAGCAGCTCTGCCTCATTCTCCCTGTGCTTCCCAACAGTGCCCACTCAGCTCCTGGAATTTTATTTTCTCCACTTCTGTCTTGCAAAGCATGTAGCACGTACAAAGCATGTAGTGATGATGTATCTGTTGCCACTGTTCTCGATCCTGTGATAAATCAGGTAAGAATAATCCAATCTATTTTTTACTGACTTTGCCTTCGGCTGACTTACAGGTGATACTCCCCAGAGTATTTTCTGCATTACAGTCCCTAGTATTCTATGCCATATAAATATAAAGGCTTATATAGTATTGCATTTCTATTCAAGCTTTATTTAAACTCCTTTCTGTTGGAAGCAGCTTGCCTTTCTGTATCAAGTATCACAGWACTCTCAACATGCTGGTAGTGTCAGCTGTTTCAAGGCTTTTTGTTCAGTGAGCTTTAAAATACCAGTAATTATGTCTCCTTTGGGGCTAGTTGCTTTGTCTTTGGGAAAAATCTCTCTTATATAGATTGARTGTGCTGCTAAATTTCATTTAGCATATGAATTTAAATTTCTAATTCTGTACATTGATTTCTGTGGTTAGAAATTCTGCACATTAGGCACTAACCTTTGCAAAGCCTTTAATGTATGTGATGCTGGGAGCAGAGATGAAGCTGTTCCTAAAAATGAAACATTGTGGAACACTTTTTGGAGATTGGCATGTAATTTAAAGATGAGGTCTAGTAAATCATCCTGTTCTAAATTAAGCCTTYTGATTTAAGGCCAAATGTTGTTACTTTTAAAGCACGTCAGTATAACCAGGGAAGACTTGAGCCAAACTCAATTAACAATTATGAGAAATTTGTTCTTTAATTCTGCTTTTGATTTCCTAATATARCAGCCAAGAAAAGCCTTGGTAGCTGTTGCAGCATTACTACTATTGCTATTATTATTACTTTTCTCATTATCATACAGACTTGTTTCAAGAGCTGCAAAGTTTTCTTGCTGGCTAATTTACATGCCTTAATTGTTTAAACAAAAAAAATAAACCCATGCCAAAACTTAGCAGTTCTGTAAGCAATCAGTATTTCTGATGCTGTAATACATTTAGTTTTTCCACTAGCTAGTAAAGGTATTGAAAGAATTAATCTGTTGGAAATTATACCTCAGAAAGTGGATTTTGAGCTATGGAAAAGGAGATTTAATCATGAAAGCCTCTGATATTAGTTAAGGATTCAGGTGCTGCTTAGCCACAGGGAGGTCTGCTGTGAACTTTTCTTTTAAAAGCAAGCTGAATATTTGTGATTTCCATTAACRAACAATATATTCATACTATTATTTAAAATGTGGAATCTTTCATTACATGTGTGCATATATACACACAAACCACACCTTTTTTCCTAGCTAAATATGTATTTTAATCTCTTACAGTTAACAGCTTTATACAAAGAGAAGAATGTAGGCTGTGTTTCTTTTTAGTGTCTACCATCTGAAAGATGGAGAGGAATAGAATTTTAATATATAGATATTATTATTATTTTATTACAAAAGTATTTCTGAATAATTAACTAAGATAATGAATCCTTAATTTTTGTGCCAGGGCCATGGAAAGATACTTTTAAAATTACATTCAGATGGCTGTTGCCAAGGCTACTGAATGTGATAAGTTYTGTTTTCAAATACTGTGAAAGAACAACAGCTCAGTGCTGTTCTCACATTTTGCATTTTTAGAAGATTCCCTGGTGTGAAAGTGGCCATACTGCTCCAGCAGCAAATCTCCATGTATTTATTAAGCGCATGATTTCTTTCCCCTAGTGTGTGGCACAAATAAAATATGCAAAACACTTTCTGAGGAGCGTCTGATGTGTGAGTGATACTTGGCTGAGCCCAGCTGGAAAGGGGAATTGGTCTCTGGAGCAGTGTGACAGCACCTGACACCTGTCAAGAGACAGGAGCAGCATCAGGGTCCTCTCCTGTGTTTATCTTGRGCTCCATGCTGAGCCTGCTGCAAACCTCTGCACATCTCCATCCTCCCCAGCTGGCACCTGGAGCAGGCTGAGCTCCCTGCAGGAGTTCCTGGGTGCTGCAGGAGCCCTGTCCCATCAGGGAGGCAGGAACCCCCTCCACCTCTRCATCAGGGCTTCAAAACTGAGATACTTGGGATTTACATCACTGCAAAACTGAGACACTTGGGATTTCCATCACAGCAAAACTGAGATATGTGAGATTTAGATCTCTACAAAACTGAGATACTTGAGATTTACATCACTGTAAAACTGAGATATTTGAGGTTTAGATCACTGCAAAGCTGAGATACCTGAGATGTAGATCACTACAAAACTGAGATACTTGGGATTTAGATCACTGCAAAACAGAGTTACTTGAGATTTAGATCTCTACAAAACTGACATACTTGAGATTAGATCTCTTCAAAACTAAGACACCTGAGATTTAGATCTCTCCAAAACTGAGATACTTGGGATTTATATCACTGCAAAACTGAGATACTTGGGATTTAGATCTCTTCAACACTGAGATATCTGAGATTTAGATCACTGTAAAGCTGAGATACCTGAGATGTAGATCACTGCTCTGTACCTTTTTCCTGTGTCCCAGAATGATGCTGGAGGGTGCAGGGGTTGTTGGTGCTGCTGCTTTTACTCTGCAGTCCGTGCTTGGTGCAGCCCTGGCTGTGCTGCTCTGCAGAGCTGGGCTGGGGGTGCTGTGCTGCTCCAGGTGTGTGGAGGGCTGATCCTTTGGGTTGTACCTTCCTGGGCACTCACCCCACCCAGGGACAGCAAGAGGTCTCCTTGCTTTCTCTTGATTTTTGCACTTTGATTTTGTGTTGGGAACTGCCCTAGTTTTGAAATGCYTAAATTTGTGTCTCTGGTGGACCCTCATGGTGACTAAAATCAGTATTCCAGAGCTGTGTCTGTGCTGCTTTCCCCTGCTGAGCAAGAACGCTGCCAGAAAAAAAACCCCAACCAGCTCGTTATTTTACATTTTATTTATTTTCTTTTTTTTTCTCCTTTTTTTTTTTTTAGGGAATAACTAAAAGCTACAGAGGCCATAAAGGATGTAGCTCATTTTATGGGCTTCACTATTGGTGCTCTAAAACAATTTTTTTTTTCCAGAAAAACTTTTTTTTCAAAAATCAGCATGTAAACAAGAAGCCACTTCAGCCTCAAAGGCCACGCTGGTGTGATTTCCTCACTGCTGTGTCGCTCAYCAGCCTCCAGGAGTGGGAGGAGGAGGAGTGGGAGTGCTCCTCCTCTGCACTTCCACACTGAGGGTACACCACAAAACACAGCTTCTGCCCCCAGCACGTCAGGGACTCTGCAGGGAGCAAATCACCAGGGTTAGTGGGGGTTAATGGGGGCTTCTAAACAAGAATGGGATGCTGGAGCACTGCCCCGTGGGGAGGAGCTGCACAGCCCTGCTGCCCCCTGAGTGTCCCTCCAGCCCTTCTCCCTCCAGCTCAGTCTGCAGAGTGCTCCTGAAGCAGGGCAAATGAAGGTGGGACACCTAGGGACACCTCTAGGGACATCCTTCCCCAGCCCCTCACAGAGCTGCCACTGCTGCCCATGGCAGGCTGATGGGATTGGGATGGGATTGGAATGGGATTGGCATGGGATTGGCATGGCTTGTCAATGGCTGCCAGCCCTCCTGGCACTGTGTCAGCCCAGCTGCAGTGACCACTGGCCAAGGGTTGCTGCTGGCACTGGAGCCAAGTGCAGCTGACAGAAACCCTCCAGAAGGCTGCAGGGTGCTTGTTTGAAAGTCCTCACCTTGGAGCAAAGTGATTAAAAACCAAGCACAACCAAAACATAGAACACTGCAGTTTCAATTTATATGAGGGGTAATGTAARTGTTTGTAAGAAACATTTGAGTATGAGATAGCTCATCATGTCACACAGGGCTTGGTGCACAGGGGAAGGAGGCAGGGCAAAGGTCCCACAAACTCCTCAGTCCCTTGGTGATTGCTCCTTCAGTCTGTGTGTGTATAATCCTGTGTACTTGCTGGGGCAGGCTGCTGTGAGCAAGCTGAGTGCATGGGCACTGAGGCRTGAGAGGAGTTAAATGTAGCCAGGAGTGTGCAAAATAGCTGCCCAAAGCAAAGYAGTGTCTGGCCACCCTGTGCCCAGGGGCTGCCATGGCTGGGAGGGGTGGCCAGCCTACTAAGGCAGCTCCCTGGCTGGTTTGGTACCAGCAGGGAGGGCAGGGAGGCACACAGTGCTGCCTTACCTATTAGCCTATTTATACACTTTGGTTTATTTCTCCAGTAGACTCCAAGGAAGAACACTGGCACTCCAGTTAGAATGATAATGAGTCCAACCCCACAGACAATGGGCTCGGAGTAGAGGCTGAAGACCAGCAGGAATGCCCAGAAGGCCAGGTAAGTGATGGGGATGAGGAGGTTCACCTGCCAGGAGAGAGCAGAGCAGAGCAGCACTGTGCAGAGCAGCACTGTGCAGAGCAGCAGCAGGGGCTGGGTGGTTTTGGGGGCTGCAGGCAGGGCAGGTTCCAGCCCCCCAGGCTGTGTCCCCTTCCCTCCACCTACTGTTCTCCTCTCTGCCCATCCCAACAAGCTCACACGAGATCTGACTGTGTATCCTTCTGTTACACTAATGACACTCTGGGACATGGTCTGGGAGGTGTTCCCACCCCACCCATTGCAACCAAGAGATTGAGCTCTAACAGTGTCACCTTGATAGGTCTGAAGATTTTGGGTTTCTTCCAGCGTAGAACAATCAGGCCAATAATTGTCACTCCATAGCAGAGGTAGTTAATGAAGGACACGTAGTTGATCAGTGTGTAGGTGTCTCCAACAAGCATGATGATGAGTGTGGCCAAACACTGCAACGAGAGGAGCATGGCCTTCTTCAGCCATTACTATAGAAAATAGCTTAAAAAAACAAAACCAAGCAAAAATTTCATTAAAGCATTAAAAATCCCTTTGTTTGTGGCACCTGCTAGGCATGTGCTGCTTCCTGGGGCTCTGTTCCTTATGCCAGAGCTGTGCCACCAGGGCTCGGGCTAAATGGGTATTTGGGGTGATTTGGGGCRTGCTGAAGCCAGAGATTTAAAAATACCCTGTGCTGGGTGCTGGCACAGGTGTCTCTGCTGCCCATGACCAGGCAGGCAGGGCTGGGAAGGCTGGCAAAGCTCCCACTCCACCTTTTTCTGTGAAGTGGTGTAAGAGCTACTGAACCTTGTGGTGAGGACTCCAGGTGAAAGGGTTTCTTAGACTTTACATGTTGTGTTTCAGGCACTGTGTTGTTGCAGGTGCTCTGTATGTTATAAAGAATTAGAAGTTTGCCCTTCTTCCTGCTGGCTCATGTTACAGCTGATAAGCATCATGAAACTTATKAGCATTACTACTGTTTGGTACTGCCAGATGGATGGTGGACATTTCCATGCTTTTGCTTCCTTTTTTGAGCTCTATGTCTGCCTAATGCTGATAGGGAATTGATTTTCACCTTTTTTGCTTTTAYATTCTCTGTATATTCTGCACACATACATTGTAGTGCTGTAGCCTATTCTGGTATTCATAGTTAGCTTTTACCTACTCTCTTAGACAGAAAGACAAAATAAATTCCCCCAGTAGCTCCAAGCTGGGGGTCCAAGTTTAGATTTTCTGGGAAGCCAAGGTTGAAACCAGCTCTCCAAGACACATTTTCATTAACAAAGTTYAGTTCCTGTCTAATTGAGGGGGGGATTCAGAAAGGGTTGAACTGAGAGGGAATAATCTCATCATTTATGCCTCTGATTGGGGTTTCTTGTCAGTTATGCTAATTTGCTAAACATACAGAAATTGTATGTACTTGATGTTATGTGTGTGTCTTCGTTGCTTTCCAGCAAGTTGTGCACCTAAGGATCCTTGTAAAGGTAACTCCTCTCTAGCACCTGTGTCTAGCTTGTAATTTTAGGACCAGCAAAAAGGCATCAATACTGCAGACCCAGGAGAGCTGACCTGGGGGCCAGGGCRCTGCTCCTTGAGCCCCCCACCCACTCTGGAACCCCAGGGGCTGAGCACTCACCTGCACAAAATACCAGCCTAGTGAACACTGGGGCCCAGAGGGAAACTAAATATCCAAATCCTTCCAGAGAGTGCTCAAGGTTGGGTTTTTGTTGATCCAGGCTCCCTTCGTCCTTCTGTCCCTTTTTTCTTAATTAGCTGTTTCAATAGTACATTCCTCCCAGGAGGGAAGGTTTCTGCACCTCCAGCAGCAGGAATTAAGCACCACCACAGCCAAACACCCTGTTGGTCTCTCTGCTTCCCTTTTCAAAGCCTTGCAGGCTTGCCTGGGGGATTTCAACGCCTCAAACTGTCTGAGCACAAAATGGATTTAAAATTGGGCACCATCTCATGCCACTGCCATACAACACAGTCTCCCCTGCAGCATTCAGTGTGTCACACAGCTCCCTGCTGCCACTGAGGGCTTTGCAGGGATGGCACTGGGAGTGGCACAATGCCACTGGTGTGTCAGATCACTCACAGGGTGGTGCCATCCCCTGTGGCTGAAGAGGGGGTGTGGGGGCATAGAATGTAAGAAAATATAGTGTAGAAGGTAATCTCACCCCTAAGGAGTTGCRGCTGTACTAATCACCAAAGATTAGGAACAGCCCTGCCCTTAATAGGCCACAGCTGTGTCCAATAACAGTGAGTGCTACAAAAGAGTGGGTTAGCTGGTTAAGATGAKAGATGGAGTTTGTTGGCTATGTTGTGAAGAAGAAGTTGTTAGTGCTGTGAGGAGCTGCTCATGAGAAATTACTGAGAAGGTRTGGAACTTCTGCAATAAGGTGACAATAAGGGGGTGCTGCCCTCCAGCTGGCCTGGCCACAGCCCCTGGCTGGTAGGGCACCAGCCATTCCCTGCCATCCTGCAAAAAACCTGCAGCCCAAATTTTACATTTGGCTTGGCCCCTTGATTTTTGGGAGTAAAATAAGAAATCCGTAAAAGTAAAGGTCTCACTGGTAGTGTTGAAATAGCCATTCTTGATGTACAAACAAACTGCTCTCCATGTAGAGAGCTAGGTGTGACTCCATGGAAGAGACAAGGAGCCTGATGTATTAATTAGGTTTGCCTAAAGTGTGGCCCTGTTTGCTGCTGTAGCTGCCTACACTATACTATTAGTAGCTTTCTATTTGTTAAGAATTAAATATTTCCTAGCAGCATTCGATGTGCACTGAGCTGCATTAAAACACCTTCAAATGATTAATTAATGTGCTATGCTAGTTCTGTGATTGGCACTGTGATTCAAGGGGGTGGCATGGCATGGATCAGCCAGCTCAACAGGCAGCCTGCTCTTTTTGGGGCTGTTCCACAGAGAAACAGCCTCTGACACTCAGCTGTTGTTTCAGCTGATGCATTTTTAAAGACAAAGGAGTTCTGCCCCTGTAGAACACAGGATCCCATCCCGTGATGGCTGCCCAGGGCAGTTTACCCCAAACCTTCAATGGGCAATATACAAGATGTTTGTGATGGGCCACTAAGTCTGAGTAATGCTATAAAACCTCAGCAAAATCCATATTTTGTCATAAAAGTAGAATGAGCTTTTATGGTGGAAAAAAGCTTATTTGGTGAAATGTTGTATGGGTGTATAGTGCCAGAATTGCTGTTAGAGCCAGGAGACACGTAAACATGCATCTCTCTAGTGCATCTGGGGTCAGAACCTTGTGGTTTTGATATCAGTGGCAAATCTGCAGTTGGCAGCCATTGATCAGCCAAGATTTCAAGCAAATGCCCTTTGGGAATTCCTTTGCTTGGGCCCTGTGGCCATGGACAGCAGCAGCAAAAATAATTTTCCTTTTTGTCATCTTCTATGCCACTGTAAAACCCACCACAAGTTCCRGTTGCACTATCAATAAAAGCATACAAAGCTCTTTGTTTTGAATAATAACAACTAAGTCATTAGTATTGTATGAATTTCTGCTGTCTAAAAAGTGAGGGGAGCATTTTCCCATGGAGCACACCAGGAGCTGGACCCCCAGCACTCCCAACAGCTGGCCCCTTGGTGTCTGGCCTTTGTGGGTGACCTCTTGTCTGCCTGATGTGCCATTCAGCAGATTCCCTGCTGGAATCATTGTCCCTAATTAATTTCTTGGCAGTGAAAGAAATACCTGTGGCCCTCAGAGAACTACCTGCCTAGCCCTCACAAGGTGTCTTGGTTGTTRGAAGTAATTTTTGGAGCACTTTGTCCTTTCCCTGTCTCTGGCTTCAGAGGCAGGACCTAAAGCAGCCCTGCTGGAGTGGGATTAGGACCATGGAGGTTTCCAAATTCTGGTGGGAAGCAGGCAACAGTGGTCTAAGGAACTTGTCTTTTCTTAAATGAAGTATCTCTGTCAAAAGTCAGTCCCTATCTCTTGCTGCAGAACAAGAGTTAATGAGCTCAGGTTATGAGGGAAACCCTACAGGTGCCAAAGGGTCTGAGAGGAGGAGGAGGAGAAATTATTTCTSAGGCTGAAGGCTGCTTCTCTCTGGGGCACATGGAGCTGCTCAGCTGGCACCTACCAGCTGCCATTCAGGGTGACCCACTGCTCCTCTCCTGGGGTAAAACCATCTCTCAAAGGTTTTTCCAGCTCACCTCTGCATGATTCAGTGTTTCTAAAAGCAGGTGACAGRGCAGGGATAGTAACTTACACAGATGAGGAGGGCAGGGATGGGTGTGCAGTTCTTGACATGGATCATGGCCAGCAAACTTGGCAAGTGGCCTTCTCGAGCACCAGAGAAACACAGCCTGGAAATAAGAAGGGGACTGATGAATCCACTGGGTGTGCAACAGCCTCTCCAGTCCCTACTCATATAAAACCTCTTATCTCAACCACCTGCTCTGGTTTTCTGATGGGAAGGAGCTGTGGCTGCAGCTGCAGAGACAGCTGGAGACTGGGGAAAGGTATTTAAACAACCCTGCAGTGCMCAAGGCCTTTAACAGCTAATGTCACCTGGGAACATCTCAGACCTGCTCTGAGATGCCAAAATACCTCCAAGGACCATCTGCTGGCCAGCATTGTCTCTTTACCCAGTGAGGGGAGATGGCTTTGAAGGTTGTGTGGATATTTACAGTGCCAAAAGGGGTTTGGATAAGGTTTAACATGCCTTAGCTTTTCACTTTTAAGTGTATAGCCTGTCACATATGCACTCCAAGTTGTTGCATTTCATCATACCCATGAAAGGGTTGGGATAAATAATTTTCCCAAGGTACTTCAGCTGTTTCCTCAAGAAACTTTGTAACTTCTAAATTAAATTAAGACAGGTCAGTTATTATAAACAGACTTTATTGATTACAATCTGACAGACTTTACAGATTCTGGCCCAGCTATCAGCAGTATGCATGCAAAGCATCTTGCTTGAAAGGTGATTTTCCAGCATTAAAATGCCTGTAGCTGAGTGCAGCACCAGGCCCCAAAACTCCTCCTTGAGCAAAGCACAGTTTAGCTGTGAGCTACTGGAACTTTATTGACATAAAATTACTTTGGTTCCATGCTAAAGCTGTGTTTGGCTCTTACTGTGAATTATTCCACATCTGCAAACACTTTCAATAACTCATGAGGATTAATTTGCAAGAAATTTCATGATTCAATATTACATTTGCTGATTTGAAACAGAATAATTCATAACTGATTGTATCCAACACACCCAACAACAAAATCCAAAATGTCTAGCTAGCATTTCTCTWGCAAATGCAATTAAAACAGCCCCTCCCCAAATTAGATAACGTTCATAAAATTGTACTCCATCTAACCTTGATGAGGTAAAAAGGTATCCATTTATTCCTCCAAATGTAGATAGGGCCACTGAGACTGGCATAACCCAGGAAAAATAGCCCAGTAACTTTTCACCAAATGTCTAAAGCAACAGAAGGCAGAGAAACTGAAACACACTGCAAAGCACAGCACTGAAATCAAAGTGTGTTGGTACATGCAGGGAATGGTTTTACTTACTACAGCCACAGCGTTGGAGGACAAGAGCTCGTGGGGAGACATGGCAGTGAAATATGCAATGTTGGTGAACGTGTACACAAATGTCACCAATGGGATGGATATGAAAATGGCACGAGGCAGGTTCCTGATAAGAGAATTGGGAGGGTAGATAAGAAATTACAATCATGCACAGCGAGACCACGACAGCAGGGTGGGCCTGGGGGTCACTCAGCTGGGGGGTGCCCTGGCTGTGTCTGTGAGGGATGCAGAGCTTCCCCAGCTCTCTGCCCCACTGCAGGTGAGAGAAGGCTGAAATGRAATGCTGTGTCTGCAGGGAGCTCCAGGGGACAGATACCACGAGCTGCCTTGGGGCTCTTGATGGGGACTGGGACAGACTGGTACTGAAAGATGAAACATCCACTTCCCAAAGGCCCTGGGGACAGGCACTGTGGTACAATAAAATGTCTTGTTTTGCTTCACCTTCACCTGCTCTGAAAAGGAAGGGGGTCCCGTTGTTCAGCTGCTGCCCTGGCCCATTGTGTACCCTATACCTGGTCAGGTCTTACAACTCACAGTAGTACAGGTGTACTTGATCTCCAACCCAGAGACCTTCCTAGAGGTGCACACCTGAGCTGTTCTGTATCTAACAGAATGMATTTTTCTCTCTGTGTCAGATTTGGGAAAAAAAGTTTTTTGTTTAACCTTGTGAATTTGAATAGATTAGTAAAAGGAGAAAATGGTTTTGGTTATCCAATTTTTTTTTTTAATACTTTAATTTCTCCACTAAGACTGCAACAATAATTAAAAGAAAAAAAGCCATTTGCTCCATTCTCTCTTTATTTCTCAGCTAAGGCCATATTTACCTTATTTAAGTAATAACTTTTTTATTATTCAGCTTTGAAATTGTGGTGGTCCTTTAAAACATTATTGTTTAATAAGGAAACACATTACCACACTTTCTTTATTTCTGCCAAATCCCTGGACACTTTGCCACTCACTGTTGTGCACAGATGCTCATAAGGCTGTAGCTTTAATTCCTTCCCATCCAAGCTGTAACAGCTTCCATTTCTTGTTGTTTAATTGCTGTGTGCGCTGGATGCCCAGGAGTAACTAATGCTGCAAGAGCTGCTCTTGACATTTGMCATTCCACTTTATTAACTCAGAAGYGTTGRAACATTTGAGCTTTGCTGAACTAAAATTCCCTTTCCCTCCAGCCTTCTCARGCTGCTTGTGATGAATCCTTTCCAACCCTTCCCATAGCCAGGATCAGCAGTGACCCAGGGTGAGCTGCCCTGGCAGAGTGTGCCGCTTCCACTGCACAGCTGATCATCCCTTTCAGGTGTCTGTGGAGAGCTTTGGGTGAAAAAGCAAAGCAACTTCCAGGATAATTCAACTTTTTTATGACAAAAAGTTTCTATTCTTCCTGTAGATACTTGTGTGGCACCTCATCCATGGCCAATTTTCTGCTCTGGAAGATTGAATATGATTGAACAGTGACATAAAGATCCTGCCTTGTCTGTGGCTGCTTTGATTCAGCYCATACCTAATTTCAGTGTTTCTGTAACTTGCCTGCTATCTGCTCTAAACAAAACTCTCTCCTTTGGAAAGACCAGTCCCACAGACATGGAAGCATGGACATTGCAGCCTCTGATGAAATGAGTAATGCTCCCAGAGAGCTCCAATGTCTCASCACTGCAGGGAGAGCACCATGAGGTGGGTACTTGCCTGCGGGGATCCACCAGCTCCTCTGTTACATAGTTCAAGAAGTTCCAGCCACTGAATGCAAAGGACCCTTGGAGAAAAGCTAATGCTAAATGCCCCACAGATGGAGTCATCCAAAATCTGAATGCATTGCTTGGTGTCAGCTCTTTGTAGTTTCCTGCATAGAGAGTACAAGGCAGATGTTAGGCCATGCCTACCTACCTCACAGACTTTAAAATAGGTAAGATTTTGCTTTTCATTCTTTATTAGAACTGAGCCTTCATGCTGTTCATGGCACCATGGGCTGACACAGCAGCTGCAGTGCTTTTTGAAGGATGGCTCCTGCTCTCCTTCACCATGTCTGTGCCACAGCAACTCATGGCACCCTTTGGCAGCTTGCACTGGCTGAGGGTGGATCCTTGGCAGTGCAAATTCCTGCCTGCTCTTAAGGCCACTTTCTTTTACAAGAATTTGGTATTCTTTAGGAGATATCCTTGAAAATAAAATGTCTCTTGGCCTGAAAGATTTGTTAAGACTACAGGACTAGCACCACTGAGAAAACAAGTTTTCTGCTCTCTGCTCTCACATTTCTTCGTTTTTTCTATGACTCATCACATACATAATAAAAATATTATAGGTCTTTTGTGCTTTTGGCTTTCCAATAACTGGTGAATCAGTGAGACATTTTTCACCTAAGTTTAATCTTATAAGTGACTTTTTTGTAGGAAATTGGACTAGTGCCTGAAATGAAGCAGATATCATCCTGCCCTAGGCAAAGCATTGTTTAATCATTTTACATCCAGAGCACTTCAAATTCAAGGAATGCACAACAGATTAAAAATGTTAAGTAACTATTCCAAAACATTGTGAGCTGCTYTCCTTTATTCTATCAAATTCTACCAGATGGGCTGGAAAGAGACTTTTTTTAAGGGAACATAGCTGATTTCTCCCTTATGCCATACTTCCCCAGCTGTGTCAGTGTGCATTCCCACAGCTTGGCAAAACCCAGCACACCCTCAGGTCAGTTTGTAAGGAGAAAACATTGCAGTAAGTGGGAAAAATCAGGTCTATCAACAGTACCCTAGCAATGTTAGAGTCTCCCACAGAGTACCTTTAAAGATCTGGATGAAGCCCACAACAATGATGAGGGTCAGGGCTAAGAGTTTTCCTGCTGTAAAAATATCCTGGATGCGTGTCGCCCATCGCACGCTGGAGCTGTTCACCCACGTCAGGAGCACTGCAGAGCARAAGGCTGAGTTCAGTGGAATGAAATTGTGTTTATTTGAGAACACACAGTCAAAATAGTGAAAAACACACTCATGCTTTATGGAAACAGGCTGACCCCTGTAGCAGGAGAAATGATGAGGAGGACTCCATCTTATCAGAAGGCTAATTAATTACTTTATTATATTATTCTATACTATATTGCATTACATCTAAACTGAATCTGCCAAGCACACAACTGCACAGAATCTTGTGACTGTTCCCCAAAACTCCTGACACACACACACACACACACCTGGCCCTGACAGGCCAAGGAAACAAAACACCATCACTGGGTAAACAATCTCCACACTGCATTCTACTTTGGCACAACACAGGCACAGCAAATGAGAGAAGAATTGTGATTTCATTCTCTGAGGTTCAGAGAATGTGAATCCCAGCAATATTATTGAGAAGAATTGTGCCTTGCTTTTCTCTATGAGGAGAAATGTGGTGACAAGGTTCCTGCAGGGAGCTCTAGCATGGAACGAGTGTGAGGAGGAGCATCCCTGGCAGCCATCAGCCCCTGGGTGCTGCCAGAGGGGCTCTCCCCAGCTTAATAACTGTGCCTGAACAGTGCCCAGTGTGTTTAGGTTTTGAGTTGTTAGAACAGTTCTTGAGATATTAAAAGTCTCTTTTCTTAGCCCTGCACTCGAAGAAGAAGTTGGGATTTTTTGGTTTTGGTTTTTAAGGTTGTTTATTTTTTTTATSTAATACATTCTTTTTTGGATTTGTGGAGRTCTGTCCAGCAGGTTGGGTTGAGGCACACTGACCACCCTCAGGGAGGTGTTAGCTTTTTATACCAAAAACTACGTGTACTTTATTTACAATAATTTTTTAATACTTATTACTTATGTTAGAYRGTTTGTCTTTATTTTAAATTAGAGAAGTGTCACAATCATAGAAGTGTCRCTATCATAGCACAAGATAGAGGACAAGAAGAAGAAAGACAGGACACACTTAGATTCTTCTATTTTGCTTCTTGAACCCCCATTCTAAAAACTTTAATATTCTATTTTTTCGCTTTGTGATAAATTCATTGTCATTTTATTCAAACTTTTGTGCCTTGTAACTCTTCACACAAAGTTGGTAATTGTTTCCATGGGTAAAATCAAWGGCACAGGTGTTTCTGACTCCATGCCAAGGTCTTTGAGCTCTCTGCCAGGCTCTGGAGTCCTCCAGGGCAGCCAGAGGAATGTCCTGGGTTCTGACAAGTGTGCAAGGATCATKGCCTCCTCCCAGGAACAGTGAAAGTCTCCAGCCCTGCAGCTCAGCTTTGCCCCTGCCAGCCCCAGCAGTGGCTGATGCAGGGCTGGCTGCACGCTGCCTCTGCACACTCGTGTGTGTGAGTGTGAGAGAGGACAGGAAGGGCTCACAGGGTGTGGTGACCTGTGCCAGGTGCCCATGGTGCCCATGGGATGGTTCTGCAGCTCTGCCCCATCCCACGTGCTCACCTGCCACACTTTCCCTGCACCCACAGGGGTTTGGGTGCCTTTGTGCCTCCCTCTAGGCCCCTGCACTTGCTGCAGGCAAAGGCAAAGGGACAGAATATCCCCCACCAGCCACCACAGTGCCTCTCCTGGGAGCTCCCCACTGGCCTTTGGAGCTGGGGCCCTGACCCAAGCCTGGCTGGAGTGGCCCCTTGTAAAACCAGGGCAAGGTCTGTGTGTGTGCAAGAAGCAAATACTTACATAGGCACACCATGGAGAGGATCCTGGAGGCATTATAGGGGGGAATGCAGTTGGGGAAGACAGGCTGCAGGACATAGTTGGAGAAGGTCAGTGCAATGACAGCCAGACTAGTTGGGTACATGATAAGCACTGCACTCCACAGCAGCAGAAACCTGGAGAGACAAGGAAAAGCACAAGAGAGCTGTGCTGGTGCTGTGCTGGAGGAGGTCACACACAGCCAGCTGTGCACAGGGGGTCAGGACTGGGCACCTCCATCCTGTCACACACACCAGTGGGACCCTCCTCAGCCCTTCTCCCGTGTGCTCAGCACAATCTGCACTTTAAATGAAACATTGTAAAGCAAACATGGCTTAGGAATGTGTGGAAGAGCGAGGATTATGACCAGCAGGCATGTTTGGGTTTAACTCTGTGTCTGGAAAGGAGCTCTGCTGCTCCTGGGCTGACATGTCACCACAGCAGACAGCAGTCCCAAAACCCCTCTGAAGGGTTTTGGCTGCAGCCAAAGGCAGCAGCTGCAYTTTTGGGACTGCTACCAGCTCCCTGCTGGTCACTGGGGGGTTTCTTGCCACTGCTGGTGTTGGCTCTGTGACCCAGGTCAGGGCAGATTTGTGCTGCAGTATTTGTGATGGATCACACAGCTGGGCTGGCTGCCTGCCTTCAGGTGATTGCACCCAACAAGGTATTGAGCAAATATAAAGTGTGAGATATTTTGGTTTTTCATTCTGTGCAAAGCAAAAAAAAAAAAACTTAAAAAGGCAGCAGTGGATCAGATTAATCTTTAAAAATATTTGAAGTGTTATTATTTCTATAATGAGAAGTAGTCATTGCAAGAAAGTGAAGTTTTTCTTGCCATGTATATACACACACAGACACACACAGAGTCATTCATTCACATACATGCTCAAATATAATGTGCAGGGATGCATGACACAGATGAGGATTTGAGATGATATTTCCAAATAAGACAGTGTAATTTCTGYATTACTTGGGCTGCTCTTTAGGGGCTGCACCCACCCAGTGTGCTCCCTGCTCCCAGCCCTGAAATCTGCACAGCTCAGGGAGCCTCTCTGTGTCACCAGCCTGGGGGCAGTGCTGCTGGCTGGCTGCTCCTCAGCTGAGCTGCAAAATGTCTCTCAGTCCCATCCTCACTTTGCCTTCTTGTTCCTGAGAAGGATGGGCCAATTCATTAGCTACCACAGTTAATTTGGTRAACCAGACCAATGTCAGAGTTGGGTACCTTCCCAGCTGCCACTGTAGTTTTTTACAATAAACTCAGCAGTTTTTTCTTTCTCTTTATTTGGTTGTGTGAATCCATTTTTGGGATTTTCCACTCCCTCAATTTCTAATGTTTTCCTTGTGGTTCAGAGCAGTTTTCTCCAGTGATTGCTTTGTGCTGTTTGGTGGTGTTGATGGTGCACCCAGCTTGGGACAGCTCTGCAGATCCGGCTTGCTGAGTTAACTCAGCTGGTCCACACTGAAGAATAAACAGGACCTAAAGACCACAAKAACAATTTGCTGAATATGATTAGGATACTGATGGTGCTGCCTSAGCTGTTTTGTGTGGCTGTGTTCACTGAAGTTAGTGGCCCACAGTCCATCAGTGTGGATATGAGAGAGATCCTGTCTACCCAGAGCCCTTCCTCTGTCCTAGAAACAGCCCAGAGTGAGTGGTGCCACCTGCTACCCCTGGGCAGGTGTGGCAGTCATGTGGAGTGCCACCCTTCCCTGGACCAAAACTGAATTTTTTTGCAGATACCTCTGCATACTAATTCCCTCACCTGTGGAAAGAAATAAACAATATGGTTTCACCTRGGTCCTAAATAGTCTAGTGGATTTGGTGAATTTGGTTCTCAAATATCCATTTGGGGTATGCCTGTACTCCCACAAAGATCTCAGATATGTTATGGATTCAAAGCAGCCTGTGAAAATATAAAATTCAAGTGTACCCTACTTGTGCATCATTAGCAAAAGAAAACAGTTTGAAACAGGTGCTATAGTACAACTCACCTCAGTAGAGTCCAGAAAAACCTGAACTGCTTTAAGCTGGAGCCAGTTTGAATACTATTAATGCCATCCTACATTGCTGGATGACTTACTGCCTTTGGAAAATTCAAAATTTTGCAATAATGAAAAAGAAACATGGAAGTACATTTGAAGAATGTTACACTTGCAGTTTGGAGTGACACTTATCAAAGCTTTGGCTGCAAACCCTGCACTGATTTTGGTGAGGAGGTATGTCCAGCGAGCAGGCTCTGCTGCAATAGCTGCAGCATTACTGCTGAGCATTCAGGAGTGATATTGATCAGAAACTCACTGGAGGGTTTGTTCTTCTGCAAGAATACCTATTAAGGCCTTTATTTATCATTTGGGGTGATGTTCTCTTTACTCAAACAGACTTGCAGGCCCACATCATGCAAGGAGAGCTGTGCTCAGAGGGCTCCTGCAGCACAGGCTGTGGCCATTCCCTGCAGTTTGTGCTCACACACAAATGCTATTTAAAACCATAATAACTCCTAAACAGAGAGGAAAGCAGGAGTACCTCTCTGGTACCAGCACTCTTCAGCAGTGCTTCATGCTGTCCTTGAGCTATCCAAGGCTGCTGCTCTGCAGCCACAGCTCCTGCCAGCTCAGGAGATGGCCCTGTCCTGCCTCTGTTACTGCATTCAGCTCCTCACATCACACCCAGCAATGTGATTTTTTTCAATAAACAGTTGTGCATCCAGCTATCAGTAGTGCCAGACACAGAAGCTGGGGCATGGAGTCCTCCAGTGGCYGTCAAAATCAAATGGTATTTCTTTGTGCCTTGTATCTGTGCAGGAAAACCTGCATAGATATATAAAAAAATAAAAGTGGGAGGATTTTGGGAGACAGAGACAAGACAACAGGAGTGAAGTTGCTGTGGTCTGGGTGGGTACAGTTGTGCTCTTACAACTAATACCTTTTTATAAATAAATAGAAATAATAAACCAAGACATCCAGCTGCTCACTGGGGCAGTCAGATGCATGGGAAAGGCAGGTGCACTAAAGCTTTGTGTGCTGAGTTTGATGTGCTCAGCTGTAGAAGGATGAAATCAAAGAGAGCAGCAGTGGTTTTTGTGCCAGGGAGGCACAGGGCAGCYCCCTGAAGCTCAGCCTGCCTGTGCCCTGCCAGGGCTGGATGGGCACTCCCAGGTGGGGAGCTGGAGGTGCTGGAGCTCCCAGAGCTGCAGCCTTTAGGTGGCGGCTCAGCAAAGTGCCCTGCTGCACTTTTCCCAGCTTTTTCCAGCTTGGCTTTGCTGGAAAAGCTGACCCAAGTCCCCCTTTTTACACCAAAACCTGCYTGATGGCTTTTGCCTAGTGCAACCCTTTGTCATAAGAGTGGGACTATTTCYTTCCTTGAGAGAGAGCTTACATCTCTACACAGGCAGGATGGGAGCACTGCTTCCCTTCAGGTGACAGGTTGTGCTTTTTTGATCTTGCYTGTGCATTGCAAGCCTGGACACCAAGTAAGTGCTGCCAAGTAGAATCTCCTGCCTTGGGAGGTGAGGCTGTCCCCAGGTACATGCTGGCAGTGATCAATCAGCTGCTGTGTGGTTTGTTACAGCAGCTGCACAGCTTGGTGTTTGCAGGGACAGGCAAATTCTCTGAGTGTGGCAGAGGGAGCTGAGGAACAATTTAAATTAATTTAAATTAAATTTAATTTTAGTTGTACTTGATTTCTAAGTAGTTTCATTTTCTCTCCTAGAAAGCACAATTCCTTTGGTTTTGTGGCCCTCTCATTGGAGGGGGTGAAGGAGGTTGGGGGTGAAGGAGGTTGGGGGTGAAGGAGGTTGCTGGCCTTCTTCACAGTGATGTTCCAGGGGTGGGACTTGTGGGGTTCTGTGCTCCCAGTTGCCCTGTCCCTGCTTGCAGACCCTGCTCCTGTCAGCAGGCACTGGGGAAGCTGCTGCTGCAGGGCCCTGGGGAAGCAGAGCTCTGCTGTGCTCCTGCCCATGAGAGAGCACACCTGAGTGGAGCTGAGATCTGGTAGCCCAGCCAAGGCTGCTGTTGCCTCCATCTGTTCTGTGATGTCAGTGTAATTTTCTGTGCAAAGCAGGACAGCAGTCAGAGGAGAGATTCCATCAACTAAAGAAACACAGACTCCATGAACCAGCAGAARGCAATGGCTGAAGCTTGGCAAGCACCAGCAGTGCCCCTGGTGAGCAGGCATGTCTGCAGTGCTGGCTGTGCCTGTGTGGCACTGGGCTGAGGCAGCCATGAGAGCTCAGCCTTTGGGACAGGGTGACAGGCTGCCTGTGTTGTGCCTGTTGTGGTTTGTCCTTGCTCAGCAGCCAGCTCAACTGTTATAACCTCATTTTCCATCTCACATGAGAAGGAATACTCTGGTTTGGTGGGGGTTCTTTCCTTACTCTTTCTCTAGTTTTCTGTACTGGTGCTTATTTTTCTTAACTAAACCACCAGCATGTGGTGGAGCCAAAGGAACCCTCAGGGAGCTGCTCAGAATATTCTGGTGCTTCTCTAGTAGTCTGTGAGTACAGGCTGACAGCTTAATTTATTGTGTTGAATCCATCAAAAAATGTACACTTTAAAAAAAGATAACCTCCTCTCACTTGTCCCTTCCTCACTTGGCCACACCACTCCATCAGTGCTRTTTTCAAAGAGAAATCCTTCCCTGAGTTGGCATTCCCCCCTCTCAGTATTTACTTGGTGATTCTGGACAGCAAGTCAAGCAGCTTTGCTTTATTTGTGGTGAGCAGCTCCAGCCTGGCCTGGGATGGGTAAAACTCTTCCACACAAGGCACTGATCATTCATGGCTTGCACACAGGAACATCACTCAGACACAGCATCACCCTCCTCTGTCATGGACTTTGAGGGAAGTGAAAGGATCTGTCACCTTCCCCTGGRAAACAGCACTGGGAGCTCTGTGTGGGGACAATTTGGTATTTCTAACACAGAACAGAAAGATTGATTTTGCTGAAGCATTTTTATTGACAAATGTCATCTCTTCCAAGTCAGCTGGCTTTCCCACACCGAACACACAACATAAATGTGCTTTCAGATCAGTTTATAGAGAGGGGGTACTTACCCAGCCAACCCACCAAAAATCTCAGTGACATAGGAGTAGTCCCCTCCTGACTTGGGGATGGTGACCCCCAGCTCAGCGTAGCACAGCGAGCCCAGGGCAGCCACGCCGCCCCCCAGCACCCAGATGATGAGAGCCAGTCCCACCGAGCCAGCGTGCTCCAGAACTCCTTTGGGGGAAATAAAGATCCCAGAGCCTATGATGTTRCCTGCAAAGGAAAACACGTCAGCAGTCAGGAAAAGAAAGTAAATAGTTGGCTTTTATTTATTCAAAAGAAGGGAAACAAGCCCAGTGCCCCCACTCAAATAAAAAGCACAGCCGTGCCACCCCTGTGCTCCCATTTCAGATTTTGTATGACTGYACTCTTTTTGATTATGCCCTGGCAGAACTGGTGCTATTTATCAGCAATCAAAGATGGTAAATGTGTGCTCAGCTCTGCTGAAGTCTCAGCTGAGGATCCATGACTTTTCTGGCACCCACTTCCTCAGCCTGCATAACTCTCACCTGCCATGCTCAAGCATATGACTGCAAGGAGTTAGAAGTGACTTTGTAATGAAGACTTTCCACCCACTCCTAAGAGGTCTTTGAACAAGTWAAGGCCAATTTCCAGGGAGTTTGGGAGGTCAAAAAAGAAAAGAGTAACATTGTCTATAACGATGGTCCCAAAAGGTGTGCTTGCCACCAAGGATGGATTTAAGGTTGTGCTTGAAGAAGCAATCTCAAAGTCTGAAATATTAAAAATCTATAAGCATTTTGTACTTGCAATATCTGTGCTGCTTAGTGATCAGCCATAAAATGTAAAGTTATAATGTGGCATGGCTAAARTAGGGGATAGTATGAGACAACTGAGATGATGTGAGTTGAGGCAGTGCTGGGTATAGAAAAGGAGTGCTGGAAACCTCCAGGAGCTCTTCTTTCATTTGGGACCAGCCTGTGTTACATAATGGGTAAGCAGCTGGCTCAGGGCTGGGCACAGAGGGTGGCAGTGGCTGGGGTGACAGAGGGTGACAGTGGCTGGGGTGACAGAGGGTGACAGTGGCAGGGGTGGCAGAGGGTGGCAGTGGCTGGGGTGACACCAGACTGGGGCCTGTCACCAGTGGGGCTCTGCAGGGCTCCACCCTCAGCCCTGTGCCCAACACCTTCATTCATGGTCTGGWGCCAGGACCCAAAGGAGCCCTCAGGGAGTTTGCTGATGGCACTGAATGAGGAGGAGCTGTTGGCTCCTTGGAGGGCAGAGAGGCCCTGCAGAGAGCCCCAGGCAGTGGCAGAGCAGGGCAGTCCCAGCTATGGGAAGTTTTCAGGCAATGGCAGAGCAGGGCAATCCCAGCCATGGGAAGCTCAGCTCAGGCAATGGCAGAGCAGGGCAGTCCCAGCCATGGGAAGCTCAGCTCAGGCAATGGCAGAGCAGGGCAATCCCAGCCATGGGAAGCTCAGCTCAGGCAGTGCTCGGCTCTGCCCTGGCTCTGTGGGGGCACTGAGAGCTGCAGAGCAGCTGCAGGAAGGGCCCTGGGGCTCCTGGCCAGTGGCCACTGGAGCTGAGCCAGCAGTGCCCTGGCAGCCAGCAGGGACATCCCTGTCCTGGGCTTCAGCCCCAGCACTGCCAGGCCAGGGGGGATTGTTCTGCTCTGCCCTGGGCTGGGGCAGCCTCACCTTCAGTGCTGGGGGCACTTTGGGGCACCAGAGCATGAGAAAGACATGAAGGCACTGGAGAGTGCCCAGAGGAGGYCACGGGGGTGGGGAAGGCTCTGCAGRGGAAGCCTTGTGAGTCTTTGGTACTGCTGTGTGCCACAGTTTAACAGCTGTACTCATGCATATGGAGAAAGACATGAAGTGATAAAACCCCTTAAAGATTACCTGCTACCTGCCAGCATACGTACCTGTGTACCTGCTTTTTCCACAGATCAGTGTGCCTGAACACACTGCACTGCTGGGAGGAGCTGGTGGTACCCTGGGGAGCACGCTGAAGTTCAGACACAGTGTTTTTTACCAAGACAGACCTGTAGGTTTCCATACTGAACAAATGCCCAAAGACAGAACAACCCCTAAGTGGGTTCACTGGCTCCTTTCATGCCATCTCCTCCTACCTTTGTTCACCTTAGCTCAGGTTTGCTGCTGTTTTGGCAGCAAAGAGCAGAGGCACATGCTCACCCTTCAGCTGRCTCTCAGTTTCCACCCCTGTCCCCTGGGTCACCTTTCCATGTTATCCATGTATGAGGAAAGGATGCAATCCAAACACGGCCTGGCATCCCTCAGACTGGTAATGGACAAGAAAATCCAAGGKTCCAGGGGGTCTGCAGAGCTGTGCTGGTGGTGCTGGCAGGGTCTCCCTTTGTGCTGGCCAGGGCTGAGCTGGGCTGTCTGTGCCCACTCAGCTGTGGGGGATGGACAGAGCTGCAGGGGGTGGGAAGGGTGGGGGATGCAGAGACAAACATCAGCAGCACCAGGGGAAGCAGCGTGGTCTGGCCATGCTGTGAGGAACCCGGGGAGAGAGCTGGCTCCTGGTGAGGTGTAACTGCAGGASAAAGGTGGTGGCAGTGATGTGGCACAGTGCAGGCTTGGGGGGGTTCCAGTTGTGGGTTTCTCTGGGTCTGCATTGAAGGCACTTGAGGTAGTTCATGTTCAGACTCAGGTGTTTATTATTTCTTATCAGTAAAACAGTCTCACTGCTGTGAGCTCAGCAGCTTTTCAATAGAAGGCACAAAATGGCCAACAATCGAGATTGTTCCAAGGTCCTTTAAGACTAAACTATCCAATTAAGAACTGACACCTGGATTATTTTCCCTTTTAACCCAATAACTGATCCCACAGAGCTGCAATTGGGACTTTCCTGCCCAATTACAAAATGCCACCCAAACCCATGGAGAAGRAGGAAGAAGCATGAAGGAGAAACCCAGGACAGCACCCTGTGCTCTCCATCTTGCTTCCATCCACAACATAGCAAAAATCCCAAACCCTCAATTTCTCACCCAGTGACACACCTACACTGCTCTCTATAATCTGTTCCACACTTTTGTGGGTTCCAGTCTACCTTGAAGTCTGGGAAACTTTCTCCATGAGTGAGRGTCAAAGTCAGAGCTGCCCTGGGGGTCAGGGCACCCCAGAGCAGACACAGAAATATTCCCTGTGTGCCCTGGGTATGCACAGAGGCTAAATAAACATGATGTGGGTTTTGAATGCTTGCWCTCAGCATTGTCAGAGCTCTCTGTGTTTCATGTTTCTGCCCCCAGAAAGGGGCTTGGTCRTCCCTGCAGCCTGGGTGGTGGGCACTGAGGGGAACTGGCACTGGGGCTCTTTCCCAAATCCAAATGGCTGCAGGGAGGAGGTGTCTGTGGCCTCCTGTCATGGCAAGACTGCCAAAGGAGTCCTGCTCATCTGCARCTCTGCCTGAGCTGGAAACAGCCAGAACTTTCTTTGTTTAAGGAGAATACCTTCTGGGTGCAACTATCTGCAGGAGCAGGACAGGGACCAGACACATTTCTGGATGGTTCTTTCATACAAGCATTCTACTATTTTTTTTTTTGTAAATTAAGTAGTGAATCATATTTTAAAAAATATAATATCCTTCATGATTGAATGGAGAATAAGGCAAAATTACCTTTCAAAGTCGTTATGTATTTTCTATTACTTTGCACTCACAACATGTGCAAAAGCCATATCAGTAGGAGTGGAAGTGCTACACCCTTCTGATAACAAAATATTCTTATGAAAATCTGCCATGAATGTGGTAAATGTGCCCAAAAAGTACCTTCACTTCACTTGGTGTAGGGCATGTTTAAAAATAGGTATGGTGAGATACTGAAATGCTCCAGAAATGAAGATGTCAGAAACTGCCTGATGAGAAGCAGTTTTCAGGAGGTGTGGGTCAGCAGGAACTGGAGGGAATTTGGTGAGCAGCTTTAGGGGTGAGAAAATGCAATATGCACCGTTTCCCATACATAACATTGTATTTTGTCATCTCTTGTTTCTTGGTGTTTGTTGCCTTTTTTCCTCCTTTTCACAATAATATGGAATCATTGGTATAAAAATACCATGACAACCTCAGCTTTTGTTTAAAAATTGTGTTACCAACAATTATGAGTCAGAAGGCAAGCAAAATACCCTGAAATATATATATATCACTTCTGAGATCTTATCCAGTGTCATGATTATTTTCTTTTTTTGGGACAATGTTGAGAGCAGTTTCCACATCTTAGAAAAATAGGAAATGGGGGAGGGGAACACAAAAGAAAAAAAAAAAGGAAAAAATATCTGTGTCTTTTTATCTCTTCAGTCAAGTAACACATCAAGTAAAATTGGTAGAATGTTTGCATGGAAGAACCATCCAGAAATGTGTCTGGTCCTTGTCCTGCTCCTGGAGATGCACCCAGAAGCTATTCTCCTTAAACAAAGAAAATTCTGGCTGTTTCCAGCTCAGACAGAGTCCCAGATGAGGAGCCCAGCCTGTTCTGTGAGCTGCATGCTCAGCCCAAGCAGCCAAACTTGTGAATCCTGGGTCAGGTGAACCCAAAGCAGCTGCTGCAGCGTGGGTGTGAAGTGGGTCCAGCCTCTCCCATCAGCCATGCTCCATCTCTGCCTCAGTGGAAGTGGGTCCCAAACCTGGTTTTCTGTGAAGAGAATGCCAAACCCCCCATCCTTTCAAATCTCCAGTTGTTTATCTAATTGTGTTTAGGACCTTTTGTGACCTGGCCCTGGAATGGGTTTCCCAGACCAGTCACACACATGCAGTGTGTGGTTTTGCTCTGAGGTCAGCACTTCATGTGGAGCTAAACCATTTGGGAGCTGTGGTAATGATGTGACAATTAGGACATTTGGCTTATTGAAAAATCCAGTGTTTTCATTWTGCCTTTTGCCTTTGTCTTGAAAACTATGAGAGTGCATTTGGGGTCAGGTATGGAGTTTTGATGTCTTTTAATACTAACTATGAGAACTGAAACTAATTTCTTAAACAAAAGCTGAATTCTCACCAAAACACTTCAAGAACTGCACTTTGAAGGAAAACAGTATCCCTGTGCTTGTGAGAAAAGAAAGGAACTTGGTAATACTTGGCATATTCACTYAGTATGCAAAATCCTTAGGGCATCTTTTATTTATCTGCAGCACACAATACACACAGACTATAAAAACAGTGGATCTTGCAGCTTGTTGAAAGCATCCCTCAGTTCTGTARAAATGGATTTATTATATGTAGAGACCATATTTGGTCTTACTTGGATAAAACCAAGCAATTYCCTGTATAGCTAGCAAAGAAAAATATCACTCGTGCCTTTTTATTGCATGCACATTTCTTTAAAGATCTGTCGTACATCTGAAATTCTGGATGGATCAGTAATTATCATTCCATTCCACTTTTTTCCTTGCAAGCCTTCTGATGAAATCCTTTCTTCTATTCTTTTAGTATAGTTTTAATATAATATATATCATAAAATAATAAATCAGCCTTCTGAAACACGGAGTCAGATCCTCAACTCTTCCTTCATCCTGGGACCCCTGCAAACACCACCACAAACCTGATTTCAGGTTCAGCTCTCTCTTGATATATTGGTATACTGTATCCTCAACAGGCAATTTTCACTCAGAATGGAATAATAATCAAAAAGTTCTCCCGTTCTCTCAGGACTCCCACATCCAGGTGGACATTGCCCAGGCCAACAGGATGACAGTCTGTGTCACTGCTTAAAAAATTCTCTTATCAACAAATGCTGAAGCTTTGCATCCTGCCTAGGAATTATAAATAAATATATCTTTTTTCAGTRGGAATATTGTAAAGAATTGAGAATCCTGTTTGGCAACAGCAACAAAGAAGCTTAATCAAAAGGAATTGTGCTTTGCAAACTGCTTCAATCCAAATTAAATATGAGGTGGATTATGTCAATAATGTAACTCATCATGGATATTTATTTATGTATGTATTTAGCAGGAATCTGCTAAACRAAGCAGCTTCTGGTGCAGCTAATTGCCAGTTAATTGGCTCCCAGGAGTGAAACACTCCCAGCTGAGGATGTTAGTGACCAGTTTTGACTGCCACTGGCTCTTTGTGAACTCAGGGCATGACACAGATACAAAGCCAGTCAAGAAATAAAATGCACAGCTCATAATTTTGGTGCAAACTGGAAATTCTGTGGCAGCACAGACAGTCCCAATGGCTCTGTTCATTCACAGAAAATGCACTTGCTGCTCTCTGCCCTGGCTGAGCTGGAGCTCTGGCTCAGCCACGTGCCAGGAGAGGAGGCTGCCATGCAGCACACAAGTGCACATCCAATGCAAGGATTGAAGTGTCCCCTCCTCCCCCACTGAAATGCGAGGACTAAATGAAATTCTGAATCAAGACATCAGGTCTATAAAATTGCAAGGCTGGAGGGACTCAATGGAATTAAAACCATCAAACACTTCAAGTGCGTTTTCTTAACCTCTAGTCAAACATGAATTTAGGCTATGTGGCAGTTAAGGTATTTGATGCAATTTCCTGGAGTTTTTGCTTTTAAATAGCATTCAGAAAACTCTTAATGAAAACCAGAAAAAGAATAAAAGGACCTATAAAGCTTGGAATTAAAATAATAGCCATTTAATTTCATATGCAAGTAAAAAATGGAACTTCTGTATCAGTGGAAAATGAATTATGGCTGCTCTGCTAATATGCTTGCAAAAAAAACCCTCAAAAAGGGCTGTAAAAGTAACAGTGATAATTTAATGTTTACAGGGATTAGTATTTAACAAAATTAAACATAAGACCTGACTTCAAATATTTATGTTAAAATTCCTAGCGAGCCAGAACATGACCAGCCATTATAAACTGCTGTTCCAGCATTCCAACTGGATTTTACTGTGTTAAGAGTTTATAATCTGATTATACTACAYACAACTTTAAAGATTTTAAAAAATCAGGCTGCTTCAAATACTGACAGGARAGTTTTCCTTAACTTTGTTACGTGTATAAAGAAGATAATTTACCTTCTGAGCACTAACCTGCAGTGTAGTCCATAAGGGCCTGAACAACCAAAATTTTCTAACAATGAAGGTGTGGATAGAACAGAAAACTGAGTTAAGGAAAGTAAATATTTCAGGCATAGCTTCACTAATGATACCTAATGCAGCCTTACAAGGTGTGCAACAGTCTGTTCCAGTGATTGGGGTAAGATTTTGCTATTACTGCAGAGAGCTGTAAATAACTTAAATTTTTATATATTAAAAATCAATATCTGCTCAGCAAGGCACAGCTGTGCCCTGCCCAGCTGCACAAAGGACAGGGAAAAAWCAGACTTGCCCATCTGGTGGGAAATGTGCTGGAAATATCTGTTATCTGGAGAACCTGTGGCAAGGATGGAATATCATCCTTATCCTGAATTTTAGTGAATGTTACTGTGGRTGCCAAATTTTTGTGTTGCTGTTCTCCCCAGTATTCAACCAGTCTGCAGGATGATGGCATGTAGCCTTCCCCAGAGAGAGAACAACCTCTGCCTTCTCATCTGTTATTGTAAGAAAATACAGGAGTTATTAAATTGCAAAGACCAATTATGAACAGAACTAGCAAGTGGATACACCTTGTGCATGGCAGCTGTGTTGTTGTGATTCTGGGAGTGTGTTAGGCAGCTSTGCTGCAATTAGATGAAAAAATCACAATCTAGAGAAGAGCAATCAAGGTAAATTTGAGCCAACCTCAGTCTTCACAGGACCTTTAATATATCTGGGGCCATTTGAATGGTTCTTTAAAAGTAGTAAGCCACACATTTGGCTCTGGCTTAAGGTATATAAACTGCTTAATGATGAGGGTTTGTTTGGATTCCCTTTCCACTGGCAGTGGAAGGCAGCCTTACAGGAAAGCAGTACTCTAATCCTGCAAGATGCATTTATGGCACTGCAGTGCTTTGCTATTCAGCTGGAGCCTGCTGCTTGCCACAGGAGACTGACCATGCTCAGGCCATCAGCAATCCAACCTCTGCCCAAGTACCCAGCAGCTTAAACCCACAAAAACGTGGTGGTTTAAAATTTCTACCTTTTTGTAAAATTAGTGATAATTTGTCAATTACTGCTCTTCAACAGGAGGAGGTTAACCAAGAGAAACTTAATCAAGAAAGCTTTTAAGCCTCTGTTTTTGTAACATGGTATTCACAAAATACAACAGCTTTGAAAGGAGGTTCCTTTGGCATGTGTTGACTACTGATAGGAAGGGCACATCCGTACCATAAGGACCTCACTAAAGGAGATACAATGTGGGGATGTTCTCATTACAGTATTTGAGTCAAATGCAGATGTTCCAATAACCAAAACAGCACTGGAACCTCTGATCCAGTCCTCTGGCTGGCAAGCATCATGCTCTCCTGAGTATGTATGTGGGCATACACTAGGTTTGATAGGAGAATTTACAAATCCTTTTGTCCTTTGGTCCAAAACTGCAGGACTTAAAACTGAGAAGGAAACCTGGTTGTCCCTATCAGTCAGTGCCAGTCCTGCCCTGCTGGAGAGCAAACATTCAGCACAGATCTGCACCAAGGCAGATATAAATGGSCAGGAGGTGCTGGGGATCAGGCCTCTCAGGAGCATGGGAAATAATAAAGATGACAGATGTCTGCTGGTGCATGGTTTTATTCAGTTTTATTTGATTAACACTGTTACAGTGTGTTTATTTCAAAGAAGAAGTTAAAGCCCCTATGATAGGATTTTGTTGTTGCACTAAACTGAAACTCCTTTTATTCTGCTAATCCTTTCACAGGCTGCAGGCTCTGTCTCCTCTTTTCAGGCACACAGTCCACTGCTTTATTTCCTGCTCCTCTGTTCTGACTCTTGTACTTGGTCTGACTTCTCTACTTCCTTAACTTCTGACTTGCTCTCCTCTTCTCTTGCCAGCGTTGGGGTATGTGGGCTGCATTTCATTACCATGGAGAGGAAACCTCAGCCTCCCTTGCCCTTCTCTGTAGCTGCAATGATAAGGCAGAAACATCAGGAAAAGCCTTTTCCTGGGGACTGGGAGACTTTTTCAATGGGATATTCTCACTGGGAGCTCCCACACCCTGCTGCACTCAGAGCAGCCTGTGCAGYACTACAGCTGTGCCAGGAGGGGATCACAACCTGCTGCTTTTGCTGAGCTCCATATTGCACCTTCCTCTGTTGCCTTATTCCTTGGCAGCAGGGGCCTTGAGCAGGGTTTACTGCAGGGCAGTGCTGTCAGGTAAGGATGAGGGAAGCCCACAGACAGCTGCAGAGCWGTAATTTTTGGTGGTTCCCACTGCATCCCCGCTGGCAGTGGCACCTATGGGGAACAGAGGCTCAAACCTCCCCCCTGACTGTGAGACATAAAGGAGCTCCTGCGACCCTCCAAGCAAAGGAGAGAGGCTTCAATCCTCCTACTGATTTCCAAAGAGAAACTGAGTGCCAAGCCTACCTTGGTGTTGCGAGGGGTATGGAGGATCCCTGTGACAATGCCTGGATTGCCCTGGTAAGGACGTGCAGCTCTGCCCACTGACTGCTCTGCAAGCACTGCAGCTTTATGTGGCYTTGGCCCTTGGTATCTGTCCAACATCTGCTTTCTGTGCTCTCTGCATCTCAATATCCTGACTGGGAATTTTACCTGCAAAGGGCAGAAATGTGTTATTAAATCCCCTGGTGTAGAAATGGGAGTGGGTAAAGCTCTGCCCTGCAAGSATGCTGGAGGACATGGGGGTCTTCTCTAGGACACTGTGTGACTGATAAATTTTGATAAATTCTGATTTTAAGGAAAGCACCGGACAGTGGAGATTGGTCCTTCTGTGGTGGTTTAGGGGCAGATGCCAGCCCATTCAGCTGATTTAGTGTTTGTCCCTGGCTGAGAAATCCCACGAGTGACAGCTGCACCTCTGGGAGCGTTCTCACAGGCCCTACAATACACCTGCAATGATTTTTGGTATTTACCAAGAAGAAAAGCAGTTCCAAAATGCTGCTGCAAAGCTCACCAACTCAGCTGTGAAAACAGCCAAAGAGTTCAGCCGTGCTGGGCAGTGCTGTGGCTCAGACAAGGACAGTGTGACAGCTACAGCTCTTCAGCAGGCCACTCTTCAGCTCCACTCATGCCAATGGTAAAGACACCTGCACCATCTTTGAAGCATAATTTGTTTTATGGAAAATGCTGGATTTTCCCCCTTTTTTCTCTCCCCAACTCTATTCTTTTTGCTCACTGATTGATCACAGTGAATAGATTATTCAGTCTGGAAAATCCATCAGCAGCTGCTGCCCAGTGTGGAAGCCTCTTGCTGTCCATTCCTGAAAGCTGTCAGTCCTCAAGGATGTGCCATTGGCCAAATCAGAAAGATTAAATAAAACATCAGGATGCAATCTGGAGAGTTACACAGCACACAGAAGGATTTTTTTGTTAGACAGGTGTAGACTCTAGAGGAAGAAAGCAGCCTGGAAGTTGGCACACCTCTCTGACCCCCCCATTGCTYCACACTCCCTGCTTACCTCTGCAGCTTTCTGCTGTGAAAAAATGTTCCTCCTTGCAAATTAAAAACTTTGTTTGCATATACTGGTGTCCTTGCAACCCTCAGCTATGGCTCCAAATACCCATGTGTGCTCTGCACCAGCCAAGGGACACTGTGGGGATTTGTGGGGCAGCATGACAGGAATGAGCAGGTCTGGAGAAAAAACAGAGCTTGAACTTGATTGCTCAACTGCAAATAAAGCAAAACCTAATTCCCACTCTTGCCTCTATTTTCTCTCAAATTACTGGGTTTTATGCCTTCTGCTCTGATCCCACAAAGAAGAGCCCTGTAGAAGTGTGCTCAGACTCAGGCCAGTGCATGGATTTTTGACTGTGCTTACACAGTTTCTGCAAACTTGGGATCCATCAAGAGCATCTCTGAACCAGGCATCACTTAATCCTTGATTTCTGAAGGGGTATAATGGGAACTTCAGGATGCTAAACTTTTAAGGTAAAGCTTATTTTTCAATATTACCTCGAATATTAAAAGGCTAAAATGTTCAAAGTGCCTTCCTGAATTGCAATTCCTGGCAATACATATTTAAAACAAAGCCATATGAAAATGGCAGTAACAAATCACCCAAATACATCAACTGCTGTGTTATAGCTCATGTTATTGAGAGGAAAGATTGATTTAGAGTCATCTCTAAGGTCTACTGCCATTGCCTGGGATCTTACACAACATTCTTTTGCATGCAGATGTAAACAAGACATGAACTTCTTAGCAAAGCTGGGGATTGTTGCAGGTTTCACACCTSCTTAAACAGAAATCATTCAATCTCCCGAGTTTACATTCTTCTGGCTGTAAATCTGTGTTAGTTTTACCTCTTAGCATGGTAATCTCAGCATTCACATCTCTAAGTGCCTTTATCTCTGTTTCATCAAGGAATACAAAGATAGGCTATGGTCAATGAACTGAGGTGGAATTTAAAAGAAAAAAAAAGGTATTTRTGTTCCTGGGGTGTGCACAGCTATTGCACAATGATACCCGACTTAAAGCTTGCACTTAACTCAAAATACACTTTGATAATCAGCTCAACCTGAGTTTAAATGAGATTTACAAACACTTACCAGCTCAGTATATACTTTGACAGACACCACTTATGATGCTGTGTTGCTGTCCTCATGTATTTGGAACCAGTGCTGAGTTGTATCTTGACTTTATTTTTAAATATATAATTTATTTTAAAGAACATATTCAGACAATTTTACTGCAGAGAACTAGAAACTCCTGGATTTCCAAAAAAATGGCAGCTTTTCTTGCAGCTCTTAAATATCTTTGATCTGGGAATTTAGGGACTTCTTGGAATATGATCAGAAGTTAGCAACATTGCTATATAATATTCTTATAAATGTATGAATCTTGTATTTGCAAATATCACAACTACCTTTTGAAATTAGGTATCTTCAGAATGATGAGACTTCATGTTGGTCAATGATGTAACAGGTTTATCTAAGTAGTTGACCAGCTGTATAAAAAATTCATCAAAAGAATGTCACTCCTGCCCCCTGAACAGAAAAACTTCATAGAATAGTTTGAGCACACAGAAATGTGGAATTAAATTAGTTAATCCTGCAAAATAGATGCTAACACAGACTTGAMCATCCCTGCCATCACAGTGTATGGGACCCTGCTTATAATCCATATTTTCTGTTCTAGCTTTGTAAGAGACAGTCTTGTTTTCTTCTTTCCTGGTTTCCTAAAGTATCAGATTTATGTTTGAAGCATGTTCTTCATAAATGTCACTKTACAGAAGTTTTCTCCTTGGTTTTTGGTTTTTCAGTTCTAGTGCTTCTGAGCAGCTCAGCCAAGAGTTCCTCAGACTATTTTGGAAGGCCTCAAAAGGAAAAAAGGCATTTCAATGGATGGAATATTCACAGACCTTCTTCAGGGGGGTTCTGTGAGATGGTGGCTAGAAGTGAATTTGCTCCTTTTGCCCTTTGTGTGCCCCTTTCCCTGTCTGAAATAGAGGATGATCCCCACTGGCTGCAAAGGGCAGCCAGGACGCTGCTCCTGTCCCCTGGCTGTTTGCTCTGTGACAAGAGTGCTCATTTTGGGATTTGGGGTAAAATGGGTGAATGGGACTGGCCCTGTAAATTCAATGAATGAGCACAGATTACACKTGTTGGCTTTGCTCTCTGCTGTGCAAGCTGAACACAGCAAGGCTCATTCTCTGCCAGCCTTGCTCAGGTATGGGGCAATCAAGGATTAATGAGTTTGCATCTAGCTGCTTTCAGTTAATTTAAAGCCTATCAGGCAATGAAGTCCTCCACTCCTGCAGCCTTCAGCAGGATTTGAGGACTTGGGACCACTTAAGAAAAGGGTCTTTAATTTTCTGTCAGGAGCACAAGCATGTGAAGGAGAGCTATTCCTTCTGTATGCACTTGTAATATGTACAGGATTGGGCACCTTTTGTAAAGTCTGCTTAAATCTTGCTGTGTTGCTAGGGAACTGGCCCTGTCCACAACCAAAAAACATGGAGACATTGTGTCCTACTGGTTTCTGGCAGAGTTTACCATAAGAAATGGCTTAATTGCAACAAGATCTACTAGCAGGAGTACAAAAAATGTGATTTGTCAGCTTTTTTGTCAGCTTTTTTTAAATTACAAATATTTTAATTCTATCACACACATGGAAATCCCTTTCAAGCTAAAAGCTAGGCATGTGAGGACAGCACCAGAATCAAACACTTCTTTCCTTTATTCTTTAAAATACTGATTCAGCTATTTTTAAATTTACTTGAGTCAAAGTACAGTGTTTGCAAGCTTAAAAAGCTTGGATACTCTCTGCTCTTTTGTACTAACTAAGGCTATTACTATTTTCAAGACTCTTATAAAAAGAATTCATTATGTATGTTTCCAAAATGTATGGTTTTTCAAGTTTTCAGACTGCATTTAAAAGTATTAGAAAAAAGAAACCTGTATTTATGGAGAGCTAGAATGACATTTCTGAYACTGTTTCTTATCCCTTTCAGGACATCAGAACTGTCTGAGTTGGTTTAAATTAGTGATAAAACAAGGCTTGAAACMCCAGATACCAAAGAATAAGTCTGCTATCAAAACAGGACAAAATCTGGGCAGAGAAAAAAATAAGGCATGGGGAAATCAAAATGAAATATAGTCTGAGGTGACCTCCCTTAAAGCAAACAAGTAAATCCTGTCCTATTAAGCTCTCAGGAGAGCTGCTAAAGAATTTTGAAATAATCCAGACAAGGAACTCAACCCCACATTTTCATTCTTGTCAGTCCTTTTCTTGCAACTCCCTAAGAAAAAATGATCCCTTGTGTGTTTTGTACAAAAGGATGAATTTTTATGATATAAAAGCACACACTTTAAAGCTGTAAGTCCTCATTCCTTGGCAGTCATTAACTTCAAGTTTATGGAGAAACACATATTGATCCTTTCCAAGGCATGGGTGGGCAGGGAGGCAAGAAACTCTTCTGGGTTCATCAGCCTTCTTTGTGGGGCCTGACCAGGATACCATTACAAACCTGGAATATATGGCACCTGTTAGTAGCTTTTTCTCCTCCTCTCAGGATGGTTACATAATTTAACAGCAAAAAGATGGAAGACACTGGAACTGGGAGCCTAGCCAAGCAAGGGCGTTTTTTCTTGTTACGCCTGTAGTTTATAATGTCATATATGTGCACACWAGTGCAATGGGATTTTCACAAAACTCCTTGTGTTACAGAGAAGGTGTTTCAATATTCAGACCTCAGCTTTTGTCTTCCACTGTCTGGATGTATCTCTGTAAGAGAACAACTTCTTACACTAACTGCTCATCCCTGGATTTTCTAACCCAGAGTTAATGTACAATAATTAATGTTCCTGTGTGCTGATCAGTGCTACATGTCAATTAATAATTTTGTGATGGGCAGCCTTGTGACATTCATTGCCATAGATCCCATTAACGTTGTGGATTTTGGCTCTCTGACCCAGTGTATTCAACAGTGAGATTCTTCCTTAACATGATTTCTCCTGGTATTTGGGGATGTAAATAAGGCCCTTATATTGTTCAAACATCATTTTTTGTGGTATACTATTTTAAGATTTTTGGCCTGATCTAGATTTAAGCAGTTTCATATAACTGATGAAAGAGCTATTGTTTTTCACAGCAGAAAACTGCCACTCATCCAGATCACTGACCTATTTCTTGGAGTTAGAGGTAACCTTTCTGAAGTTTTACTGCTTTTAAATAGTATGTTTTACACTACTGATATTTTGGTCCCACGTCTGAAGTGTGATTACACCATTATTTAAGGATCAGATAAAAAAGAATTCAACTTGATTTTCAGATGCAAAAAGATTTCAGTTTTCTGTAAGTTTTGGTACTATTCTAAAGAAAGTGTTCAATGAATCAGAGCWATTCAGCTCCAGGGGTTTTTCCATTACTCAATGATACAGAAATTCCTCAGGCTTAAACATCACCAGTATAGCCCTCACCACTTTCCCTGCTCTGGATCCAGTGGAATTTGTCTCTGTTGCCTGAGAGAGATGATGAACCATGTCTAGAAGCAGAATTGAAACAGCTCACCCTAACACTGCACTGGTTTGTGCATTACCCTGCAATCAGAACACCAGCACCTGCAAGTTGCTGAAGATGGGAACAGTCTGTAGACAATCACTCTTCAAATCTTGCTTTTGACTCCTGACTTGCAAAGGCCAGTGCCAGAAGAAAACATTAGGAAAATAAACTAATACTGCATAAAGAGATTTTTGTGGAGGCTGACATGAATAAATGTATTTACCACTGCACATGTCTTACCTCTGCAGGACAACAGGGCTTGCATGTTCTCTATGCTCTCTCACTATACAGAGAGAGCTACAAGCATTTTRAAAGGAATTAGGGTGTTGAGATGCTCAGTCAATGTTGGATTGCTGGCTCCCTGCTCCTTGCCATGGAACATCTGCTAAAGAATTCTTTGGGAGAGTTCTGGGTTTTTAAGGACCAGCAGAATAACACAACCCTGTTAGGATGTTTTATATTTGGGGCACTTCAGTACTGACAAATGCCTTCTCATTTTATCATGCTGCAATCAAGATGACAAAAAAGTGTGGCAGCTAGTAGAAACTCCCCCCACAGCACAACAAAAAACAGGGTCTCAAAAGGAAAAGTTTGGCACATGAAAAGCTGCAAACAAAAAAAAAGCTAAACCTCCACCAAACCATTTCTGCTTGTTGTGAGCCTGCCAAAGCAGAGCAGACTTTCTCAACAGAAAAGGCTACATTATGCTAGAAGGAAATGAGCTGCAAGGCACAGGAAAAGGGAACACGAGTGGAGATTTATGGCACTGCTGAAAGCAGGCACTGTACTGCCAGATCAGGAGTGAGACTCTTACCAAAGGATGCTACCTTTGTTAGTTCATCTGTCAAGGAAGGAGCTGCTGTTGTATCTGAACTCCTGGCATTCACTGCAGAGCTCACTGYTTCAGCCTTGTGATCAGAGTCACTCTGTCTCAATCAGAATTTTCTACTTTTTTTAGAAGGTAGGAAGGTAAAAACCCCCCAAAACTAGCAAAACTCACCCAAACTAAATCCACTCAAACCAAAACCATCAGTCAATTAGTAATTGATAGCTAATTACTTGGAAACAGAATTGTGTGGCAATCATTGCAGAAAAATACAAATTCAGCTTTTTGTCCCTTCATATTGTACATGTGGGACTTGACATACTGAATTCTCCTTGATATAGACTGCAGCAGAAAGGCACAYCTGTGGACAAATGAAACCCTTTTCTTTCTCCAGAAATATTCAGTAAAAAAAAATTWAAAAATTAAGCCTTTTAGGGCTYTTCCCCCCCACCCCCTGCCAGCAATTTCTAATTACAGCTCCTTTTCAGACTTCCTCTGTAAGTCAGTTTAGTCTCAGAGGTAAGCTGCTAGCCCAGAGAAGCTGCAGAATCTCCCTGAATTTTTACCAATCTTAATTTGAACTTTGCCATGTTTTTTACWGTCAAGTGAAACTGCTGCTAGTTTTCAGCTCCCTAAACTCAAGTGAAAGGCTACCCCCAAACAATTCTGATGGAGAACTGTGTGTTGGAACAGTCTTGAAAAACGTGGGAATATGGTAAAATAGCATGCCATGAATGGAACTTGCACTTTGGACGGGCATCTGCTGGGCCAAGGGAAATATRGGTTGGATGTTAGGAAAAAGTTTTTYACAGAAWGGGTGAKAAAGYTCTGGMAYGGCTSCCCAGGGAGGTGGTGGAGTCCCCATSCCTGGRTGTGTTTAACAAAGCCTGGATGTGGCACTGGGGGCCAGGGTTCAGTTGAGGTGYTGGGGCTGGGTTGGACTYGATGATCTTGAAGGTCTCTTCCAACCTGGTCATTCTGTGATCCTGTGATCTCCAGCTTCCTTTTTTTCCAACTGCAGGATKGGATCTTTCTCAGCAGTATGAATCTTTTTTCCTATTGGTCACCATACCAAATTATGGACACCTATCAGCTTAAATGTACATATGGTATGTGGACATGTAATTTTCAGTAGTTTTGCATCTGAGCCTAAGCCTCTGGGCTATATGGAAAAATCATTCACAAGTCCCTCAAAAGTGTCTTTGTGGTTTCTCACTAGTAAGGAATACGTGCCATTTATCTAAAGATTGACTGCTGACTTTACTAAACCATAATTTGCATTTATCAGAGGAAAAGACACGGAATTACAGTTCTCTAGAGTCCAGAGCTTGATCCTGAAGTATTGCCCTAAAAAAACCCAGTTGTGCATTTGTAAATACTTTGTGTGTTCCATCAGTAAGTGCCATGTGGAACTAAATGCTCAAAATATTAGTTAGCAAGGTGTGTAACAGATAAGGAAGGCTGACTCCTTTCTAAAGTGTCCAGAAACATTTTTTTTTTGAGAGAGAGAGAAGCACTGAAGTGTAATCTGTATTACTCTCACAAGTCACCAAACAAAAGTGTGTCCTGAAACTTCAGTTAGCTATAAAAGTGAAATGCTCTCACACAGATCCAGAGAGGGAGAAAATTCTTGCAGCAACAACACTGTTTTCTGTGACTCCRGGCAGGATCACAGAAATCAGGGAAAATCCTCCAGTAATGTGGCTGGTGGTTCTCTGGGTTTTCCTTTTTTCATACATCTTTCTTTCTGCTGCAGTTTTGTAACTTGGGTACTGCTCCAGTGAAGTGCATTGGGTCTGACTAGTAATGATCTCCTAATGACTTGAAATGTTACTTGATTAACAGATGGATCTGATTCAAGGACCAAAACCCAGTCCACTTAAGCAATGGTGGCACATGAAACAGAGAGGATACAGCAAGCACTGTGCATTAATACCTATCCATTTCCACTTGAAAAAGAGGAATATGAAGGCAATKCCCAGTTCCACATGTTCTCTCTCCCCAGTGTTAAGCTAGCAGCTTGCTGAATCCTGTTTCTGCCAACAAAGACCRTCTGTGGGGTTTTAAGGGATGTCAGAATGGCAGGGGGCACAGCAGTAAGGAGACAGCTAATTGACACACAGGAAGGCTGGCAAATGGCTTTTTGTTACTGACAAGGAGGAAAAATGGGAGTGCTGCACTTGGAAGTGATATTTATGCAAATAAAAACTTCTGTGTACATGCATATGCAATTGTTTGTATGAAAGTATGATGACAGGCAGATATAACTACAATTAYAATTATAATTACAACCAAGGCTACTCAGTTGTTCTCCTGATGGATTACCATGGTGTGGGCAGTAAATTGCACTACAGGCCAGGACAACTCTGCCTAAGGAAGGTTCTCTGATGGAAGGAGGTTTCTCAGCTTGTGGGCATTCTGCTGGGACATCCACTGGGTGGCTGACTGAGGCCAGCTAGGATGGAAGTAAAGCCTGTGCTGTCATCTGGGCAATTGGACAGATAAATGCCAGAAAGTTACTTTCAGAACTAGCAAAAACTGAACATACTGCTCACTGGTCAGCTGAACATGGTTTTGTTGCTATCACTGGACCTGAATCAGGAACCAGTTTAGGAGGGATCTCACATCAAATTCATGTGTGAGCAGAGTAAGTACCACAAGCATTTTTTAAGCAATGCCAAGTCAGCTGATGCAGATAACTTGCCTGCCTATGCTCAGCAAAATAAGGAGATGTATTTAGTTTTAGCTGAAATATTTCATTGTAGTTGAATTTGTAAGTCTTCTAGTCAGTCTCATATAACCTGTATTAAATCATTCATGAATATACAACAGATTTCATCACAAGGCTAGTATGACCCTATGGCTACTTTCATGCAGTTTTACAACCACATAAATAAAGCTTTTAAGAGATGTTTAATTGTTTGTTTTATATAATGTTACTTGATCTGTATTAAACAGTCAAGCAACCCTTTTTACATGTGTTATATATACAATTTGTGTATACAGTTAAATATATATTTCTAATACATGAATGGTGAATTTTGTTGTTCAGACCCAAAGAACCAGGCTGCTTTAAGACATTAATCAGCCTGTACTTTCTAGTTCTTGTACTTTTCTAAAGAGCAATGGAATGTGGTAGAAATTACATCAAGTCATGGAACTTTTTACTTAGCTTTTTATCTACACAGGCAAGACTCCAAGGAAGGCACTGTATAGCTAAGATGCCTGTGCTCAAAGAAAATACACATGCAAAAATCTTAATTACATACACAGTTCTACAAATAAGATATAAAGGCAGCTATGTGTATGTGCATGAAATAACTGTTCAATTAAACACAGCATTGATTTCTGTGTCTGCTAAACAAAATCTAGTGTGGATTTCAAACAATGATATACTATCTATATGTTATTATCTAGGACATAATAACACATGTATGTCACTACTTTTTAAGCTGTATCGCTTCATTTAAGTACTGGCAAGCTTGATTTGCAGTGCATGTGAGTGCATTGGATTATTTGTTTTCACTGTACATAGCCATGTTTGAGACAGAGCAGTTTGGGTGTTTCTACAGCATGTCTCAGGCACTTTCCAAAAGTGCTCTTTCTGTGGCAGAGATGAATTGCCAGAAAGATTTGTTACTGTTACTAAACACTGTTCAGTTTTACAGTCATTAACTACCAGTCTCTATTTAGAGTTAAAAGGTTTTGTATTTAGTACCTGTATTTACATCAGGATACTCCAAAGAGCTGGCTTCTGCCTCAGTGTGAAATAAACTTTGGAAATAGCCTTCTTCTCTAATCAGGCTTGTTTGTAGACAAGTTAAAAATATAAATGAAGTAAAGAAACACAGATTTATGTTGTACAAAAGCTGGGCTGCTGGAAGAGATCAGGAGACTGTTCTATGGGGTGGATACAAGAAAGACTACTCCTAATCTGATGTCATTTATTATGGTTTTTTTCGGCATAGTTTTTTGTTAGATAAACTGGTATTTCTTATGTCAAAACCTTTCAAACCTGTATAAAAGGAGAATAAAAATTTGAAAGAATGAGTTTTGTGAGTGCATTAAGACAGCATAGCAATTTATTGTGTTGATAAAGACCTCGCTTGTGAAAGTAGTAAGAAAATTACCCTACAATTCAAAACGTCAATCAGATTGAAAAGGAAGACCTGTTTTCCAGGGAATTAGCACAGGGCATGGGAGCTTCAGGACAACTGGCAGGATCCAGGCTGTCTGTGCCCTCCCTGCTCCCTGAACCAGTGTGTGCCCTGTGCAGGCTGAGCCCCCCGAGCTCCAACAGCCACGGATGTTCAACCTGAGGTACCCACAGAGGCTGCCTTTATTCTCTTGGTTGCAACTCTGATGGAGTACTACTGACAGACTGCAAATTCTACAGACTAYATCCTGCCAGTATTGGAATATTCTCAAGCACAGTGTAATGGGGACAAAGGTGCTCCCACCCCCAAGCCTTCTCTTTCACTCCAGTCGTTGCCTGCTGATTCCTCCCTAGCACTGTCTGACTCCCCAGCTCTGCAACTCATATCATACCTTATTTTAAATAAGCAGAATTGGTGTATAGAAGGCAACCACAAACTTATTAATCATGTATTTATAAGCTCGTATTTACAGTATTTTTCAAATACTGCCTTATGTTTCCTCTCCCTAATTACTAGAGAATTATAATTCTCTATGTCCATCCTGCAGCTGATTAGAATTGTAGAACAGTCAGCTAAACCAGAACATTTAGTGTAATGCTGGCAGATCACAGCATCAAACTTATATTTGATAATATAAAAATATGCTCATACCTGCAAGAACATTTAAAGAAAAATAAGAAAGCATAATTCTTATGTCCATACAGAGCAAGAAAAGGTTTTTTCAAAAGTGGTTTCTGGTTTTCTTGGTGTTCTCAGTATGACTTTGCTGTGGGATGCATCAGAATCTGATGTCTAAACCCTTGAAATGGGTTTCCCTCCTCCACTCAAAACCAGGAAATCCAATATGATGGCTGACATAAAAGTCCTGGTCTGTCCTTTGGTCTGTTCCACAGGCTCTGACACACTGACTGCATCTGCTTTTTCCATGCTATTCAATCACCTGGAAATAAATCTTCCACCTATGTTAAATTCTATCAAACAGAAAATTTGTGAATTACCTGGTTGCTGAATATCAACTTGGATCAACTAGTTTATTTTTTTTATAAAGGAGCCTTAAATAAGATTTCATTTAGTTAACTCCAGTAATGGCTTGCAAGCCTATCTGATGTAATTTAGTGTCCTCTGATTTGAGGCTGTCATGTTTTATGCAGTGACACCTACAAAGCCAGACTATTCCTACTACATACCACTGTGTTACAGAAGACTGATATGTGATGGAATTTCATGCATCTGCACAGAAACAAATCAAACTAAAAAATAGGATCCTATGGTCGTGTTTCAAATTAATTCTATGAAAATATGGCAAAATTTGCAGAAGAATTTTCAGGCTTTATGTGGCAAAGCAGATAACATTCTCTAATACTTAGACCACTTGAGAGTACTACAGTTTATCAAAAATGTCAGCGCTTTTCCTTGCTCAAATGTCCCTGATTAGATGAGAGGCTATTTCACAAGATTTATTTTGGACAGGCATGACATATATGAATTCTACTTGTAGGATATTGCAAATAAGGTTGATGGAAGGTTCACTGGGAGAGAAGGGTAGCAGTCTCAAGGTACCATTCTGTCATACCTAATAAATGACAGAGATGCCATAAATCTTCCCCATGGCCAAYAGCAACTCAGGGAATTCCTAACCCTGGAAGTGCCTTACCTACAGCAAAGTGCAGCACTCAAATCTTCACTCTAACACAAGGTTATCTGAGCTCCACTGAGATCCAGAACCGAGATTTCCCCCTTAAATATGCTGAGGGATTCAAAATAAAGGCATCTTTGATATGTAGAACACATCTCCCCAAAACCTGCAGGTACAGACTTCAGTGTTTCACTATGGGAATGGACTGAAATATTTTCCTTTCATATAACAGCCTTGCTCACAATGATCCTGTTCAGTGGCATTAATTTTTTTTTTTTTTTGTAAGACCATATCTACCTACATTGGACATAGAGGCATACATGACTAAGAGCATAAAATTGCAGCAGGGCACTATGATCACCCATGCAGTGAAGTCCTCTTCCTCAAGCTTGGTGACATCAATCACAGAGACACGCGGGGGTGTCCCAGGCAGTTCTGCCACTGAGCCGTGCATTCCCATGGATGTGGCAGGTCCTGCTGTGCCCGCTGCTCCCTCCCTGTGCTGCCGTGCACCTCGACACAGCTGTCACCGCCAGCCCTGTCTCCGAGTCCCGGTGACAGAACGGCAGGGTCTTCCTGCGGGGTTTTGGGGCTGACTGGGTTAGTACAGGCTGCTGTTATTGACTTGGGCGAGTCTTCCTGCCCCACGCTTGCCTCCATCCCCAGCAGTGATGGAGCACACGGAGGGACAGAGCTGAGCACACCCCGCCCCAGTTTCCCAGTTCTGATCTGTTACGGGAGCAGCAGCTCAGCCCCGCTGCTGACCGCGGTGCCAGCAAAGGCTGCTGGGGACAGCACCGCCGCCAGCCCCGGGACATCACCGGTGTGCCAGCCACGGCTGCTGGGGACAGCACCGCTGTCTGCTGGGGACAGCACCGCTGCCAGCCACAGGATATCACCGGTGTGCCAGCCACGGCTGCTGGGGACAGCACTGCTGTCTGCTGGGGACAGCACCGGTGTGCCAGCCGCGGCTGCTGGGGTACGGGACAGCGCCGCTGCCAGCTGGCGCTGCCGCCACCGCGGCTCCGGGACAGCCCGGCGCTGCCTTCCGAGAGCCCACGCTGCCACCTGCACTTTGCAGAGCCCCGATCTCAAATAGATAAACGAATCAACCTGGTTTAGCCTGATCAGCGAGCGCCGCAGAAGCCTCAGCAGCCCACCGGGCATCAGGACAGACTTTAGGACTCCTCGCGATTTGGCGTTCGCCGAACGGCTGGGCAGAGGGGCTCATTCTGGCCGTCATCCCGCACGGACTGTGTGTTACAGCCCCTCGCCGCCCACCTCGCCGCGGGCCGTGCCGCACGGAGCAGCGGCGCGCTGTCCCCCGGCCGGTGCCGCACACCTGCCCGCGGAGCCGCGCATCGCCTGTCCCCGCGCCGGCCGGTCCCGAGCCCCCGCCGCAGCGGCAGCACAGCCCAGTGTCAGGGCTGTCAGCGGTGCCCTTACCGATGATGATGGCACAGGCGCTCACCAGCCCGATCTCCTTCTTCAGCGCCACCCGCTCGGGGCCGCCGGGCAAGCGCTGCTCCCCGCCGGCCATCGCTGCCCGCGCTGCTCTGCCCCGCGGCCCCGCGCGCATGCGCCGCCCCGCGGGCTGGGGCCGGGGGGGGCGCACCGGACGGGGCCGGGGGGGCCGGGGGGGCCGCGGGACCCCTGAGGGCTGCGGTCACTCGGGGCGCGGCCGCCCTCCGCACCTGCCGGTGCGTCCCTGAGGGGCCGCGGGGACAGCAGAGCCAGCGCTGCGCGACGAGGGCTCAACGCCGAGCGCTGCGCTCGGACATTCGGCGTGTCGGGCAGCGGGTCCTGCCCGGCGCCACGAGCCAGCCTGGCGCCGTGCCCGGGCCCCCTGGCAGAGCCGCTCCGCACGGGCTCCGGGGCCACCGCCTCCTCTTTGGCTCTGTTAGTTGAGGTAGTGCGATAACGTACAGAACAAACGTTTTATTGCTTGCCATCGGTACTGCCAGAGTTAAAACCAAGACGGCAATGCCCAAAGCTGGCTGGTTTCCGTACTTTTTTGCTTAAGTTTCTCCGCTCTTTTTTCGCACGTTGTTTGACACTTCTGAAGAGACCGTGCACCGGCTCCTTCTCGCCTGCGGGGCTGAGGGGCTGCCGGGGCTGTCTCCGGGGCTCTGTCCCTCACAGCCCCGCGGGGCAGAGGGGCTGCCATGGCTCCTTCCCGTGTCCCTCACAGCCCCGCGGGGCTGAGGGGCTGCCATGGCTCCCTCCTTCGTCCCTCACAACCCCGCGGGGTTGAGGGGCTGCCATGGCTCCCTCCCGTGTCCCTCACAGCCCCGCGGGGCAGAGGGGCTGCCATGGTTCCCTCCTTCGTCCCTCACAGCCCCGCGGGGCAGAGGGGCTGCCATGGTTCCCTCCTTCATCCCTCACAGCCCCGCGGGGCAGAGGGGCTGCCGTGGCTCCCCCCTTCGTCCCTCACAACCCCGCGGGGCTGAGGGGCTGCCATGGCTCCCTCCTTCGTCCCTCACAGCCCTGCGGGACTGAGGGGCTGCCATGGCTCCCTCCTTCGTCCCTCACAGCCCTGCGGGACTGAGGGGCTGCCATGGCTCCCTCCTTCGTCCCTCACAGCCCCGCGGGACTCGCCGGGCCGGCAGCGGCTGCTGACGAGCTACAGCTGGGCTATCTGCCGGGGAACGTAAGGAAAGAAATATTTTCTTTCCTCACACAGAGGATAGAGCTTAAATGTTGGGATCTGCGTTCGGCAAATCTTTGCTCTGTGAGCAAACTGACTTCACAAGAATATCAGTGAATGAAGTCTGCTCTCATGTGCCATCAAAAAGCTAAATTGTAGCTTGGGAACCAGGGCTCTTCCCTCAAGTTGTAACAGCCAAGGGTTTGTTGATATGAATGCCAGGTTTGTTACTTGTTTCTAAGAGGAACACCTTCCTGAGACCATTTCTGTGTTCAGAGAAGACCCGCGTGTACGTGACCTATTCTGAAAGTGCACAGGTTACAAACCTTTCCTGAGAAGATTTTGTGGTAACTGACAACGTGCACCAGTGGGGCAAACAGCGAGGCAGTGGAAGCTGGTTGTGGTGGGGTGGGACAAACAACCAGTGGAAACTGGCGGTTTGTGGGGGGTGGGACAGGCAATGTCTGGTTTTTCACCCCAGTGAAGGAAGTTGGGAGGTTTCTGTGGTGACACCAATCTGATTTTCTTTGTCTTCACAATGAAAAATATGACCTGACAACTGGTAAGCCTTTTGAGAAAATCCGTGGATTATCCTTAGAAAGCTGATAATTGTAAGTGATTTTACTTTATACTGCTGTTTTATTCTGCTGCTTTTATGGAAAGGCTTAGTGATTTTCAGAGGCTGAGGCTTGCTTCCTAAATTGATCTACTGCTCTGTTTCTGAATGAACTGCCTCACTAACCACTTCTAAAATGTCCTTTTATTGAATGACTATGTGATTTTTATAAGAAAGTTTACAAGAAGAGTTACTTTCTGGACTATATAAACAGTACTACTGTTCTTTCTTTTAAAGACTACAAAATATCTGCAACGACTGGAAACAAAGTTTCAGGTATTCAAGAGTAACCTGATGTATTAGGTGTTTTTCCTAGCTGCCCTCATTGTTTGCTTCATAGCCTTGTTTCTTAATAACTCATGTATATTCTAGTAGGTACCTCTGAAAGTCTCTACATGTTAGCCTTATACAGGCATTACAATACATTTTGGGAAAGTTTTCTATGATAGTCTATTTCTTTTGTAAAAGCTAAAAAAAAAAATAGTTTGAACATCATTTAAAAAAGCACAAAAGTCAAGAAATGTGTGAATGAATGGTGTTTCTAACTCTACTGAGTTTCAAAAACCTAATGAAATTTAGGCTTAATTAACCTTTACAAAAAACCCCACAAAATCTGTTAAATGAATGACACTTAGAAGGGTAACACTGCACTTGTTTTCTCTGGCTGTGGTAAAAGTGTTGGTTTGCTCTGAAGTATGTGTATTATCTTTGTGGTACTGTGAGGAAGATAGAAATCCCAGTCAGCCCTCTTCCACTGATTAGTGAGCAACAGAGCCTGCTGGCTATGGSATGATGGAAATGAATGCTAGAATTCAATTAACTCTAATAATCTTCAAATCAACTCATCAGTAGCTGTAGGATTTTTTTTTTAATATTCTGGCCAGTTTAAAGGGCTTTGCCAGGGAAAATGCTAGATATTTGTACCTGTGTACTCTGCCTGCTGATAGGAATATTTTGTTCTTTAATTGTTCTTCCTCACTGAAAGCCAAGAGGAGCAACTAAGTGACTATACCAATTTAACAGGTAATAATAAGGAAAAACCTAACAGAAAGGTACCAGAAATCTCTCCTTAGGAGAGGCAGTCAACAATCCATTAAAGCTGTGAAAAGCAGAGGAACCTTAAAGCATCTTGTCTTGCTATCCAGTTTCACCTCGGGTGCCTTTTGAACAAGGCTAAAAAGCTGGCACTGGAGAACCATGGGGTGAAATGTCAGCTTCATGGGGTGAAATCCCAGTGAAACGTTTTGCAGCCAAAACATTAATGAGCTGCCACATCTCAGTGTAGCTGAGATGGCAGGATATTGTCTATTACACCTTACAGTTCAGCACCAGATCCTGGTTTGTGAGTTTGATCCCTGAGGGCAGCATTGTGCCCCTGCCTTTTTGTGGGGCTGCTCCCAGGAGGATTAGGCAGCCTTTGCTCCTGGGCAGGGTGTGCTTCCAGGGGCTTCTGACACGGCAGACCCAACACTCAGCTGCCTGCCCAAGCAGGGACCTTAAAAATGTCCATTTGAGGGGACCTTGCCCTGGGACTTTGCCCAGTCTCTGYATCTATTTGGTAGTCTTTAAAAGAAAGAACAGCAGTACTGTTTATATAGTCCAGAAAGTARCTCTTCTTGTAAACTTTCTTATAAAAATCACATAGTCATTCAATAAAAGGACATTTTAGAAGTGGTTAGTGAGGCAGTTCATTCAGAAACAGAGCAGTAGATCAATTTAGGAAGCAAGCCTCAGCCTCTGGAAATCACTAAGCCTTTCCATAAAAGCAGCAGTATCAGGTATAGACTTGCCTTTTCCTCAAGAAGCTTCACATTAATTTCATAGGTGCTTCTTTGTGGCATCTCTGCCAGAACGCCCTTCCTAATGCAGGTAGGACCCTGTGGGCAGTGTGGCCTGGTTGCTTGGTGGGCACGTGGGGTTCTGGGCACAGCTGTGGYGGTGATGAAGGAGGATGGTGGCTGTCAGCTGCAGCACAGTCCCTTCCTGCCACATGAGACTGACTTCATCTATGGATTCAAGGGCAAGGGGTGCAGCCAAGAAATCTGTGCTAGTCACTTAATTTAGGATTGTAGTCCTGGACCACTGAGGAGAACTTAATTTTTCTCATTTGTCTCAGGACAAATTCTTTCCCTAAATCCATATAAAGAACACTGATTTACTGATTCTTTTCCCAGGGTGTGCATAATTATTTACTTTCCTTTTCAAACTTTCACGTATTTTATTACTGGTGAAGGATTAAGCAGGTGGCTGTTTACGACACAAGTTTTCAATATGTCSCCATCCATAGCAGAACACTGGAGTGTAAAACAGCAGTGAGCCAGAAACCTGTTGGAAAAGACAGCAATGACAAAGGTTGCCCACATTAACTGCCAAAAAACGCTCTTTCTTTATTTTCTTCCTATTTTTTTTTCCGGCTGGGTGCCTGCCTGCTACACTGGTTTTYGCATGAGGGCGAAGAGAGGACTTTTCTCTATTTGTGGTGCTGTTGGCTTATTTAGGTTGTGTATTTTGTCCTATTGTTAATATAGTTTCAAAATGAGCAAGTCAGAGGGCATGTAGGTTCTAATTAGTAGTTATCTGAGGCAACTCTTGGAGCAGAAAACTCATTTAAATTGTTTTGGATTTGAACATACTGTATCTACTTGAGTGACAAAACGTTAGAAAGCAAAAAAGCCAAAGTTCTTTGTCGGAAGGCAATTGCTGCATAGCAACTGCATAGAGAGGATGCAGTGAAGCTTGCATGTATTCTCCTTTGTTGCTATTTTTGTCCTTATTTTCTTCATGTTCTGAAATGTACAGAAATTCTTGAAGTTGTTGGAATGAGTTATTTCATTCATTACTACTTATGCTCTAAAAAAAAGAGAAGCAAATAATGCAATTTGAGTTTTGTATTTTGGGAAGAAAAAAGGAAATTTAATATGCTATTTGTGAAGGGATGTTGTGACTGAGTTTTCAAATGAATGTGATCTTTGATATATGGAAAGGAAGCAAGGTTAAAGAAATATAAAGATTCTCCATGATAGCAGATAGTTTTCCCAGTCTCACTCCATTTTTGTATCCATCTACACAATTTTCTGTTTTCCTAAAATATAACCAACCTTACAAAACCAAAACTTACAAGAGTTATTAAAACATAATTCAACTTTGAACTCAATGGGCTCCATGAACAGCAGCTGGGAAACAGTTACTTGGAAGAGTAACCTGTTTGTTGTATATTGTTAAATAAAACAGTGGGCTGGCTGGCTTAGCAAAAGGAAACTTGGAGAGTAATGGGATTATAAAGCATATCTTAATTGCTAATAAGCTTGTGAATAAGGTTTTCCATGTTGTGTCTGTGGAAGGCTCATACGGAATGTGGGAGACTGATCTTAGCTGTCCTCTGGATGTGCCCTGCTCGTTAGAGGGGTTAGTTAGGATGTGCCACCCTGCAGCTGATGGCTGCTTTGGGCCTTTGGGCTCCCACTGTGATGGGATTGCTGTTACTCTGTGTTTCATCACACTTCTGTAGCAGGACACAAACTTGGGGAGCGTTAGGATTAACAAGAACACAAACAGGAGGAGGCCRCCCATTATTGGGAAGTGACATCAGTGGGAGGGACTCAGAGGAAGCCTTTCCACTTTAATGGGATGGGTCCCAACAGGGACTCTAAATCAAGCCCAGGTGCAGGTGGATCAGTTACTTGTTGAAAGCATCCTACTCTCCATCACCTTTCCCTATTGTGTTCAGTCTTTAAGACAAAGGTGGAAAACGGTGACCTTTGTATTYCTGGTATTATTTTCTGTTGTACATCTGTTTTCAGAAAGCTATAGAAGAAGAAGGCCCATGAGTATGTGGCTCCTGTGTGACTCCTCAGTACCTACACAAGAAAATGAGGGATGTATCCTTGAAAAGGAAAGGCAGAATCTTTAACTCAGTAAAGTAGGAAAATGTCCAGAGTAGCTTTTATTGTGGGTAGCTACTCTTTTTGTATTATTTCTCTGTAATAAGGGCAGCAGGAGAGAGGTTTCCTCAGCTGTGGAACTGTTCTGGCATTATGTTAAAGAGGCTCATGGAATCATAGACTRTGCTGAGTTGGAAGGGMCTCCAAAGGATCACTGAAGTCCAGCTCCTGGCCTTGCACAAACACCTCCAAGAATCCCACCATGTGCCTGAGAGCAGTGTCCAAATGCTTGGACTCCAGCAGGCAATGGTGTATATATCCTTTCTGAATTCTGCTGTGCACTGCATTTGTTGGGCATTGGGAAGAGGCACAGGTAGGGCTGACTGATTGCACAGACATGCAATGGTTCCATGGCCCTCTGCAGGATCTGGGAACTTTAATTCCATAATTTAGGAATCTCAGGACATTCTATAGGCAGTGTCACTGTGATTTGTGCTCCTCTAGCAGGAATGCTGGTCTTATACCCAGCAGGGCCTTGCCTGGTGTTGGTAACTCCATAGCTTCTATAAAGAACAGTATTTTTACAATGTGCAGAAAATTCAGGGCCAGCTGCTTCACATCCTTTGAACAGCACACTTTTATCTGTAGATTCTGGTGASTGGAGTGTTTGCTGTCTTTTAGGTATATAATTCATCAGGTATGAACTGCTAGATACTTAGATACCATTATATACATAGATATCTGTGCAAAAAATCTATTTCTAAATTTCCATCTACGTGAAATGGGTCATTTAATGTTCAAATTCTGTCATTCTATCCTCCCTTCAAAGACATTTCATGATTTCATGACAACTCATAAGTAGATGAGTGTAAGTAAATTATGCGTGGAGTTATTTGTGGGTTGTTGATTAATGAGGTTTCTGGAGGCAGAGTTATTGAAAGAACCTAGATTGAATTAAGTATTGCTTCATTTGGTGTGTTATGAGAGTATCTTGAAATGCAGGGTGAAAGGGAATGAAAGGATGGATCAATTTCAGAATAAGCACTTGTTTTATGCATCTTTTTAAAGCTCTCTGACAACACTGTAGTATTTCAACATTTCACCACCATAAAAAGCAAAACGATTGTCTTAAATCACTAATCTAAATTGTGCCTGTTGACTCAGGCATTTAGCTTGAGGTTCACTGGAACTTTTCATGTCTTTTACAGAAGGAAGAGAATCATCAGGTCCTTCTCCTCTTCGTTGCTGCCTTCCCTATTCTGCATATGTATGCTAGATCCTTTCTTCTTGCACCACTTTTTCAGCTAAACATCAGCATCCTAACTTTACACCATTTCACCAGCCAGCTGAGATTGTCCTGAATTTTATCCCTCACTTCTGCATTTGGTGAACCCATGAATTTTTAGTCTCTGTTTTGTCACTCAAAGTGAACTGTATTGGTCCCTGGATAGATCCYAGGAGAATCACTCAGAAATTTCTTTCTGGCTTGCCAGTACATTTTGAATAATTAAATCAAGAGGGGCAGGGTTTTTTATTATTATTTTTAAAAACTAGTAACACAGGAAACATCACAATTAAAACTTGGCTCTAATTTAATATCTTCTGTCTTATGAACATAACACATTTGGCAGAGTTAAAAGCTCTAGTTTAAAGGAAGCTAGTTCATCTCTGCCACTTCCTGTTTATCTACTGAAAGAAGTTCCCCATCAGACACGAAAGCCACGACTCACATAATGCACTCTCTGCAAACTCCTGTCACAGAAGTGCACTAGATGGCAGTCTGGATCTGTGCTTTACACTAAATGTGATCTCAACTGCCTCCTCTGATGATTCTTGTAAGTACGTACTTTTTGAAGTTTGGCATGCAAGTTTAAGATTAAAATTACTGTAGCAGTAAAAGGCTTGTGTGAGTGGGTTTGGGTCCATGCTGTCATTAACTTCTCCCCCCCAGTAATCCTTCAGCATCTATTTCTAAAGCACAATTTTATGTATGCCACTGAGGGAGTAATCCAGCTCTGTAACACATGTTCCAGTGTTGGCTGTGCACTTGTGTATCCATGTTTGATGCATGAAGAAGCAAAATAGGAGAAGCAGAGGAGGGGGATCATTCTGCCATGTGTTCTCCCAGCCTGAGTATGGCTCAGCTATAGTTTGGATGAAGGCGTGAAGGTTGATGAGGCCAGCCACTATTACCATGATCCATAGGTATATGTACATATATATATATATATACACATATATAGGTATTACCAGGATCCATAGAGAAGGTATAGTCTGTGCTAAAGACTTCAAGTAACATTARTTTTGCTAATGGCATTATCTCTGGAATTGTGTTTCTGATTGTATCTAAGTTGCCTGAAACCATACCTACTGCTTCATTTTGCTAGCATCATGTGAGCACAGCTTGGRTCTATTGACTCTGCTCATGCTGGGTGCTCTGTGGGCTCCTACAATGGTTTGGGAAGTGGAGTTTGGACCCTGCTTTCTCTGGGGCCCAAGGCATGGCAGKGTGGCTGTGCTGTGGGCCTGTAAGCAAGGTGCTGGGGCAGGGCAGCTCTCTGCATGAAGGGGGCAACTCTGCTGCCAGAGGAAATCTCCARTCTGCTACTTCAATGATTTACCACTGAGACATGATAGGGTACAYTGCTGTCTCCTGCCTTTTTGAATATTGTCTCCTGATAGTTGATTTTGTTAAGGCAAAGTCAGTGGTGCTTAACTTACCCTGTCTTGGCTTTGCCTTCAAAGGGCAATGCTTAGGATGCCAAGTTAACTTCATTCATCTAGGATTTTAGAGCTCCCTCTCAACTCTTCCTGACCTGTGAACACTCCTGAGTCTTCCAGGACAAAATAAAACAAGTTAGCYGAGCCACCTGACAGTGGTTTGAATGAACTTGTTTGATTTTGCCCTAGAACTGACTAGAAGTGCTTACACAGCCAGTTACTGGGACTCAGCTGTAAGATGTTAACAGCAGAGAAACAGAAGGGAACAGCTTTTTAAAAGGCCTGTGAACTGTGTGCCCTGGGTGAGAGGCTTTGTGTTAGCCTGTTCATTTTCCCTGGGAGAGATAAGGTGTGCTTCTATGGCCTGTTCCACCTGAGAAGTTCAATAAAAATGTCTCAGCTGTACCTTTCCTGCAAAGGTRTGCTCCTTACCTGTGCAGCACAGATGACATTCCTGTACCCAAGGTGTCCAGTGGAGCCACACAAGGTGCTTTACAGGGCTGCCTGTGTGGAGGCTCCATTGCAGAGCCTTATTTTGCTGTGTACTTCAGAGAATGGGGAAGGCAGTTTGGCACGCTAGGTTTTCTAACAGCCTCTGAAATACAGAAATGATTTTTATTCCCACTTCTGTTAATAAGCACATGTATTGGATCATGGAATAGTAAGGCAATTATAACACTTTTTATCTGTACAACATTGTAATTTTTGAGAAGAATAACAAAGTTAGAACATGTATAATGCTCTTCACTTAATGTGAATATTGRTGAATATGTGCACAGAGAACCACAACTAAAATAGATTCCGCTGTTGTACAAGAGCAAATCTGTCTGCAAGATGAAGAGTTGTCTTACAGACAGAAACCTATATTTGGTTGAAGCGATGTAAGAACCTAATAATAAGAGAAAAGCTCCTTTTTCCAAAAATGCTTCTTCATTATATCTGCTTATCATCACCACTCTTGAACACCTGAAAACTGTGTGTGGTATAGGCTGTTGGGAGCTCCCCTTGAGGCTCATGAAAAGGAGGGGAAAGCGAGGGGCAGAATCTCTGACCTTTCATGGCCTGAGGCCTCCGGGAGCCGACGCCGCCCGCCCGAGGAGAGCCCCCGGTGCTGCAGCCCTGGCCCGGAGTGAGGAGCGAGCTGTGGAACCCCTAYCCTGCTGCTGCGGTGAGAGCAGCCCGAGGCTCGCTGCCGCGATCTGGCACCGCTCCTGCATCCCGGAGGACGGGCTGCCCATTCCAGAGATCGGAGACGGCAGATAAAGACGCTTGAAACAGAAAAAAAAAAAAGAGAAAAACTGCTCTGCTCCCCCATCCCTTCCCAGCAGCRCCAAAGGTGGTGACTATCCTATGCTTTTTAAAGTTACCTTGGCTTTTTCTAAACTATTCTCTACTTTTTCTTTCTCTTTGCTTCCCTTACTGTTAAATAAAAATATATTAATTTTTTGGCATCAACATTTAATCTCGTTTGGTTTTAATCTAGTTTATGGGAACATTTGGAACTTTCAAGGTTCTTTCTGGTTTAAACATAGAGACTTAGCTTTCTTTGTTCCTCTGGGTTTAAATCAGATCATAACAAGTGCATTGTACTTAGAGTTCACACATGTCCCCTCCAGTACTTACTTATTAAATGAGTTCACAGAAACTACACTGTAAACCTGCTGGAATAWTTTTTATGAAATAATTTTCTCTTGTAAAGAGGGAAAACAGAGCTGCAAGGAAGTTAAAACCTGGGCTTGGCTTCCCCACTAATGACAAAGTCAGGCCCCAGAATTTGCTGAGACAGAGATGACAGGCTCTCGCAAGTACCTTGGGTCATCCACCTACCCCTCCTTTCTGGTTGCTGCAGGGTACAGGTGCRCTCAGACAAAAAGGACTGGGGTTGCTTTTGAGCTTTTTTGTTGCTTTTTTTTGCTAACACATAAAGCAGAGCAGGAGTGAGATGTAGATGATGTGATACACCTGTCCTGTTCAAGTGCACTAGACCAGCACCACCAGACCTTTTTTTCCCACACAGTGCTTGAGGATWATGGACTGCAAGAGTGCTGCAGCACTGTTGGTTTTCTGTCAGTTCTGGTGGCCATTTTTAAATGTCAGCCTAGATTGTGAGTGCTTCCCAGCAGGAACAATTTGGGTTTAAGGAAAAGCTGCATGGGAGCAGGGATGCTGTGTGTAGGTAGGATTGCCTGTGAGCCCATTCACTCACATCTGCTGTGTGCACCAGCCCACAAAACAGTGAATGAAGCTCAGATACTGGTGCATAATRTGATCTAGGTTCTTACCTCTCTGGACTTGGTTGCCAACCTCTAAACCAGATGTTTCCTTCCTGTTACAATCTGCCTGGAGASTTGTATGTATTACATTATCCTTTGGTGTTACCAGTGGTGGACCTTTTCAAGAAGAGGAGGCACAGGACACATTTTCTTTGTGTTAGGCTTTGACAGCATCATTGCAGGGGTAGGGGATTTGCTGTGGAGTGCCTTATCACAAACATTTTTGATGATAGCATCAGATTTTTCTCCTTCTTTCCCTTTTCCTTTGGAAGACGTTAGGCTCTTTGGGTGCTGCCTGATGAAATTCAGAAGGTGGGTGGGTGCAAGGAGATTTTTTTGGGCTTCACTTCTCTGTAGAGTTACTGAGAGTGCAGAGGGTCCTCAGTCCAAACAGGGAGCAGCCTAAACAAATGCAAGTAGAATCAGAAGATTTTCCAAGGCAGGGCATTTCTTCTTTCTGGAACAACTCACCAGTAGAGAGTTAGATTATGTTGGAAGCAGCTGGGCTATTCTCTGTGTTTGTCTGCATTTGGCTRATGATCCTTCATGTGATCACATCAGTCTCATGGAAATATGCAGTTTTGGCTGGGCATTGGTATTCTCATGTGTTGGTACCTCAGAGTCAGGAAGGGGAGTTTGTAAACTACGAAAGATTGTGTCCCTAACAGAAAGGAGGACCAGAATCTGGAGATCTTCCTTTACTGGTAATCTCAATGATGTGTCAAAGATTGCTGCTTTTTCACCRTAATTTCAGTGGCTTCTTTCTGTCTTTCTTCATTATTCTGCCTTTAGTACTCATTTCTTGATACCATGCTTATGTGCTTACATGCCTCCTGACCATCTTCATACTCCTTTCAAACTTGGAAGATGTGGACAGACAGGCATACATATACCATGACTGCAAATTCTCATTTTCTTGGGAAATCCTGGGAAATCTTGGGAAAAAATGCTCATAAGTATTCAAGAGCAGCTAGTCCTAAAGTACTGAGGTGCAGGAATCTGGCACTACATGATGCATAGTGTTGGAAATATTGATAATTTAGACCTTGTATTACCTGCAGAACTATAGGACAACAGACTGCTCAGCAAGTGCTGTTAATGAAATGTGCCTAAGTGCTTTGCTGAGCTGGAACCATGGTCCATACTGTGGCACGTGGAACCTTTTCAGCTGGAAAGTCTCAAATTGTTGAGTCAAGTCCTGTAGTGTTTTAAGAATAGCTCAGGAAGCTGCTGACAACTYAGACAAAATGGTGTTTTTCTACCTGGGCTGTTGGCCATTCAAACTGAGCTCACACCAGATCTTTGGGGCTTTGGGGAAGCCAGTGACAAGTCAAAGAATCTTGTTTAAATTGGTTGTAGCTGAATGCTGCACTTGCTTCTGAGGCTTGATATATTCCTTTAATTCACCAACAACATCTCCTTCTTTCCACAGACAATTCCTAAGATGACCTCTTGAAGGAAAGGGAGCAAGCACAATTTTCTGCTGTGCTGGTGATTCTCAGTGGAGCAATCACAGGTGTGTGCAGAAGGCCAGAGCCAAGATGGACACCTGCATGCTTCACCTGCTTCTCTTTGGTTACCCTGCATGTGGTGCAGGACTGCAGGCTGCTCAGCTCCTAACAGGCATGGTTCAACACTTTGCAAGGTCTAAGAACCAACATGCATCTGGGTGTTCTTTCTGCTATCTGATGTTAAGTGCTACCAATACTTAACAACATCTAAAGGTTAGTGCTTTCATTTCTGCTAATTTCTAGTCACACTATTTTCTGTCTTCGTATACATATCTCCTGTCTGCTCCTCCCAGTGTACCCACCATGCCTTMTGTGCATTTTATCTTACATGGACAAAGTGTAAGTGGAGCTGGGTAGTAGTTTTGTTTGACTAGAGGCTTCCTGTAAATGGCAACCAGAGGGCCTAGCCCACCCCTGTGGCACAAGCTTTTAAAGTCCCATTATTGCTCTGAATCACACCTTCATCTCCACACCCTGAGTCATATATTAAAATAAAACTGTGGGAAATAATAAAACCCAGTTATATGAATGCATTTTTTATTATTAGAGTTCTTCTTTTTTTTTTTATTACTGCTTTGAGGCTAACTCATCATCTTTTGTTATGTTCATTACAAAAGGGTTTGCTCTAGTCCCTATTAACTTGAAGGGAAAGGAACAGAGTGCACAGACAGAACAGTTCCTTGCTGGCATCCATTCCCTTGTCCTCAGTATTCCTCAGTCTTTACCACTGCTGCTCTACAAGAGCCTTCTTGGGCAGGCTGGGTTACAGGGAGGATTGACAAGGCAAGTTTGCAGAAGACAACTCAGAAGAGGGGGGCAGATCAAGTTCTCTTTAGGTCCCTTACCTAGYTTCTGGCCTGTTTTTCCAGGTACTCCTCATACAGGTCCTTTTTCAAGCAAATAAACAGTTTTCAGCTTTGCCCCAGCAAAGTGATAAGTTTTACTCAGTCACAAAGAGGTGGAAGATGAGATTGGAGCAGGGGAAAGAAAAAGAAAGTAAAAGACAGAAGACTTGTTTATGTTTACTAATTAGAAAAGTGGGTTGTTTCCATTTAAAAAGAAGTACTCTAGAAGACCATGTTTTTGTTAAGTATTTGGGCTCTGTAGATTGGAGAAATAGATGGAGCCCTTTTCTTTCTTGGGCTTTCTAAATTAAAGTATTTGTATCTGACTGAAGCTTGAGAAATTCCTATTCATCTTCAATTTTAGATCGTACTTTTTGATCACAGCAATATCAGAACTCCTTCCTCAAAATACAGCCCATAATCTGTGCCATTTTCTCTCACCCTAGGATGGAGCTGCATGTACAGAAACTGAGTCCTGACCCAATTCTCCACTGGAGCCTGGCATCATATGGAAGGAATTTCTTTGTGCACCTCTGGCTACAGTTTCCAACTTCCCCCCCCCTGCCCCCACTGCCTCTCTTCTCTTCTCTTCTCTTCTCTTCTCTTCTCTTCTCTTCTCTTCTCTTCTCTTCTCTTCTCTTCTCTTCTCTTCTCTTCTCTTCTCTTCTCT
>JACDOX010000248.1:808126-835961 GCA_014549065.1 Cardinalis cardinalis | reverse complement strand
CTCTTCTCTTCTCTTCTCTTCTCTTCTCTTCTCTTCTCTTCTCTTCTCTTCTCTTCTCTTCTCTTCTCTTCTCTTCTCTTCTCTTCTCTTCTCGCACAAGCCTTAGCCTGTGCTCTAGGAATAGTCTGATATTCAAGATCTGCCTCTGTTGCAGGACTTTCTGCCATTCCTGTCACACATTTATCCAGGTCATCTTAATTTATCCAGGTCATCTTAATTTCTTTTGACTTTTCAAAGAACAGGTGCTTCAGAGACTACAGCCTGAAGGTCTGATGCAGCAGGTGAGTCAGGAGGTTCCTATTTGCTCTATGGGGAGGGGATGCTAAAATCTTCATTACAGATTTGCTGTAGCTTTTTCCTGAATTTTCTCATAGAGGCACTACTCAAAAAGATATTTTTATGACGTTACTCTAAAATTCTGTTGCCACCAAACTTTCCATTCATAGAACACCCAACAATTCTCTGGTGGTGAGGATGTCTGGTGGTGGATGACTTCCCAGTAGATTTTTTATATACCTACTTTTGTCCGTTTCTGAACATGGATTAAATAATGCTCCATTATCAGAAATAATTAAATGTTCCCTGACAGACCATCCACAAATCATTTAAATAGCATTCTTCTGTTTTACTGAATGTCTTTTTAGACATATACTATTCTCTGCTTAATAAACCATTCAGGACCTTAAACTGTGGGAAGTCTACTTCATCTCCAAGGATTGCATGTATTTTAAAATTATTTTACCCATAGACTCATTAAATCATGAGGTATCTTCTGCTTCACAGCTAAGAAATAAATAAAAGTTCCTGTCAGGTAATTAAAAAACCCAACAGACCAAGGAACTGGCTCTTGAAAGACACATTAGATCAGCAGGATGCCCCATGTGGAGCAAATTCCTGGAAACTTGAGAGTCATCCGAAAATAATGTCAATCTCTGGACACAGTTGTGAAATCCCTGCAGGTATTTTATTCCCTGTTTCTCAGTAATTCAGGTGACTTTTCTATGGCTCATGTCTGGAGAGCTCCCATGGGAAAAAAAAACTAATGATAGAAATAGACCTGAGGGAAACACGTTACAAATATTTCATACAAACTCCTAATCCATGAGATCTAGCATATTCTGTGGAGGATATTGAATAATGGATTTGCTGACTGTACAAACATAAGCCTTGTTACAGGCCCCTTTCACTTACTGGCCTTCTGAAACTGTTCATCCAAGTTCCATTTCTCACCTCTTTTGGTACTGAGTTATTGTAGGATATATCATGGGGCTGAAATACTGGCTGCTTCATTCTTTCTGTTTCTGTGGTTTGTCAGAGCTTCTGCCTCTCTGAAAAGAAGTGAATTAAAGGAAGTAAATGATAGCTTTGAATCTGAGTGTTTATCCACAGGGAAGCTGTTCATGGTCCTTTTCTTTGTGTGAGTAATTGGTGTAGTCCTGGGCACTCAGTATCTAACATTTTGCATACAGTGAATGGGTGAATGACTTATATCTGTGACAGTGGGGCCTGTGGGAAGATAGAATAACTGGGAAATTCAGTTCTTAWAAATCTATAAAAATAGCTAAGAGGTGTAATGTACTGTAATACTGCCACATTAACACACACCAGGCTGTCTTTTTATTGTTTTGATATGCAGCAACRGCTTTACAGCTGTTGCAAAAGGTGTTATAAAGCTTTGTTTCAACATGGAGGATATTCCAAATCCAAATTTTGTTTCATTTTTATGTGGTTTCAGAAAACTAATATTAACTAGAATACATTTGCATTTACCCTGCTTGTCACAATTACAAGGCAGGTGCAGAAATAATGAAAGTTAGTTTCATTTAATAGCAAAGATTCAGCAGTGTTTGTGCTATTCAGCTGTCTRTTTTTTCCCTTTTAAGTGAATTGAGAACAAGAGCTTGTGATGCACAGTCACTGTCTTCAGTTTCTTGGTCTTTCTTTGCCTCTCTTTCCCCATGTCCCCACAGGGTATCTCAGGAGAGCCTGGTGTGTAGGCAACTAACACTGAGAGTCAAACATGCAGAGTGTCAGGGCCCAAACACATGGAAGCAAGGTAGCCAAAAGTGTGTTGTAAAGTGACAAACACCAGTGCTGTTTTATTCCTGAAACAGCACCTCCAAAATGCATTTGATGGTCAGTGGTAGCTATRCTCACTCTCCCCATTTAGTTCACCCTTCTTCCCATGCAGACAAGCTCTGGACTACTCCTTACACCCTCAGTTGTTCTTCCTCCTCCATCCCTTTCAGTGGAAAAGGCTCTCTTGTTGCCTTTGTGACTTACATTCATTATTCTCTTCATAATTTCCATCCTCTTCCTGACAAGGAAGGGAGGAGGAGGTGGTGAAACCCAGAGGTGACTAACACCACGATAAATCAAGTTGCCTGTGAAGAGATCCAGTGTTTCCTCTCCTGAAGTGCACAGTGGGACAGCTGTCAGGATCTTTCTTTTCTTACTCCACTATCCTCTTGCAGAGCAACAAGCATTTTTTGCAACTGTTCCCAGGGAAGAGGTAGCACAGAACGCAGCAGAGAGGCTCTGTGGTGTGATAGACTCTTATTTGGACCTGGTGCTCATCTGCATGATGCCCAGACTAGGGGGAAAAGCAGTCCTAAAAGGAGGCCAAGAGCAGAACAGTTTCCACCCTAATAATGACTTATTTTACTGTTCACTCTCTGAAAAGTGAAACAGCTTGGAGTGCTAAACTTCCCTCACTGTGTTCCCCTGAGGAAACACCCTGACCTCTCCTCCTGTGGGTTTTGGTTTTTTGTGGCTGTGCTGTGTTCATAGCCATGAATTTCTGTCCTGTGACCCAGGAAGCATGACTAAAGCAGTGTCCACTGCCTACCTGGAAGTTTTGGTGCTTTTTTGCTACCTACATGTGAAGTTGCTTGCCTTAGGCTGACTTCTTGCCTATCTCCATGCTAGCACCTGTCTGCCATYCTCACCATATCACAGGTGATACCAGCTAAAGGGCTGGGACTTCAATCCTTTCCTGAATTTTCAGTTGCTTGYTTCACATCCACAAAGAAGAGATTTCGTTTATTTTAGTCTGTATAACAGAGCTGATGGTGAGATACAGCTCATGCTCTTTCTGAAGCTGTCAAGGGAGGACAGCTAGAACAAATGTTTGCACTTAGAATTATTGCTGTGCATTCTGGAAATACCATATACATATCATTCCTTAGTGGTTTAGGCCTGTGTCTGTCCAGCTGATTCTGGCTAATCCTGTCCTGGGGCTCAGACCTGCAAAGCAGTGAACAGTCAGGTTATTGTGGAGAACTTGACCTCACAGAGGTTAAGAAAATAAAGGTTTCAGCAGACAGTTGACCTAACATTATGCATGTATTTCCTGTCTTTATGTACTCTGTTTAGTGTCAAACATACTTCAGGTGTTTAAAAGTTTCCCTTTCAGGTAAGAAATGCCTTCTGAAGGTAAAGTTTTCTTATGGCTGGGGTTGTATAAGAACTAAATAAATTCAATGTCCAAAGCAAATCATGCAAAGATGACAAACATTTATATGCAGTTAGCCTGTACTTCACATGGTTAGAGAAAGAGAGCTGAGGAGGTTTGGATGTACATTTGGTTGTTAAAGAGAATTGTTTTAATGGTAGTAATGTAGTCCAGGAACTTTGCCCAATTTTTGTTTATTCTCCTTCTGGTCAGTGGAAATCTCAGGTCTCTTTCTCAGCATTAAAATGGGGATCATATGTCATTATTTTTTGTGTAAAATTTGGCATCTGTGTCAAAGATGATTCTAGAAATATTGCTAAAAATKATCAAAGCACCTTGGAAATGATGGCCTGCAGGTGTTGCAGGCTGCTATGATGTCCATTATGGCTATTTTGTGCAACTCTTCTGTAGAGCTTGTTACATTAGAAATATCAAAATACTTCTGAGATTAACTAAGAAAACAATATAATATTGTATTTTTTAACTGACTCTGCATTATGTTGGTAYAGTGTATAAATGGCTGATAATTTTTCTTTTACATTATACCAACAGACAGTAACTCTAGCTGAAAAGTATCATCAAAACAGTATTGATGAGGAAAAGGATGAGTACTGAACACAAATTTTAAGTGGTGAGTGTTAGAAATTAGTCCTAAATTCTTTTACAGTGTAGGTAGTCCTAGTTAATATCCACATTTCAATTTTAGTGGTCATACCAATTAGATCACCCTGATTATCTTGTGTGATAATGCACAAATAAGCATATTTTGCCAGAACTCTGGAACTGTTATGACAGGAGCCATAAGAGATGGGGTGAATTTAAGTCTCTGTGCTGGGTTCTGCTCCTCACTATGTCTCTCTGCATCTCTTCCTGTGCTGGTAAGGGAAGGGCTGGCCTATTCCTCTCTTCTAGCAAGAGAGACATTGCCCACATTCTTTTCCCTCTACTCAGAAGTGAGCTGGGGTCAGTACTTTGCTATGTGAGACAGCTTGCATTCTTTTCCTGCAGTCTTCCATGGTTGTCTTTCAAACAAACAAAAAAACCAACCAACCTGAAACAAAAACCCAACCCTTCCCCCTACAAAACCCCACATTTGCCTAAAGCAGGCCTATTTCTGGTTTTGTGGTGTGTGAAACAGTGATTTCACTGTTGATAAGGCAGCTGAATAAAGTCTACCTGTTTTCCATTAGGGTAGTACAGTATTTATTTCTTCATGGTAACCCAGAGTTGTAGTGGGATGTCATCTGCTTTTGCACCACTCTTTACCAGAATCAGCCTTTCTCCTGTGTTTTCCATGAAGAGGGGAAAATAGGGGGAAAGGCATATTTTAGATTAGTATTTTCTATCTTTTTTTCCTTCAAACATTGTTTTTACACTGATCCCCATAYAGGAGCCCACAGCTGTCAGAAAATCTGTTTTACTTAATGGCAAATGCAGATAAAGCTTGCTTATAGGAGAGCCACTTTAACTTCSTTAGTACTGGCTCTATTGTAGGATTTGCAGAGGAGAATATAGACCTCTAGTGCCTTAATTTTTCAAAATTCTAGTGTTAGAAGAGTTGCAAAATTTCTCATCACATCTTGCTTGGATTTACTTTCATTTTTGGATTCCTCAGTTCTTGTGGATCGCATGTACTAAATGAGAGGATTTGAGTTTGTTCTTTCCTTGTCAGCAGCACCTCTGAGGGAAAGTTCAGCACTTAAAAAGAGTAGAAGTAATTCCAATGAAGAAGTGAAAGATAAATGTAAACATGAATGTCAATAATTTTGAAGTATAACACCCCTGATGTGATTTCTGATCTGAAACTGTTTTGAGACCAATGAATGCCACTGAAGGACCTGATTGGGTAAATGGAGAGTAATGCCATGAGATGCTGGCAAACCAGGTGTTAAACTCAACAAGATGTGTTTGGAGGATTGGGGCCCCAAATGTGATTCTCTGGTTTCGTCTTGAGCTCTGGGTGAGTAGGTGTATGCTGTATGACAGCAAGGTTGCTGTAGTAATTATTCATTAGCTTTAAATAACAGGGTAATTATGAAGTTAAAATTCATATACCCCAACACACCCATTTTTCCTAGCCTTTCAATTTCTGCAGAATGCCTACAGCCGTCTCCTTTGTGTTGTAAAACAGGGCACTAGCCCTAGTTGTACATGGTTGTTTCTTTGATTTTTGCATGCTCCTTGCAACAAGAATGTTAACTGGGGTGAAAAGGTAACATGAATCAGGGAGGCCAGCACCAGAAGAAAATAAAGACTCATTTTCTYCTATGCCTCCAAGGATAAAGAAGATCACTCTGGCACTCATAAACACATGTATACTCCACACAGGACGGGTTTCTCCTTGAAATTCTCAAATTATCTGGTTTTCTTTAAATTTTTGTTCACTTCTATTCTAGGGCAAAAAACAACCAGCGGAACAGAGATGAAGAGGACAAGTGGCAATATTATGGAATGACAGCATCCATTCTGGTAATTCTATATGCTAGACATTTAACCATCAGCTGCTTTTGGGTGACAAGGCATGACCAGTGAACTCATGTTACACAGGTGAACAGACAGAGTTGGAATGCTTCTGAATAAAAGTTCAGATCCAGGAGCTGCTTTATGTCACGTAGATTGAACCTAATTCAGTGTTCTCAGAATCTGGGAATGCAGTCTGCAATGTCACTGTCTTTATATGTGTAACTGAGGACCATTGCCTGTGGTACACTGTGGCTGGTTCTGCACGCCAGCTCTGGTTTACTCCCTCAGTAAATTTACTGCACTCAGTAAATCAGGGCTGCTGCAGGATGTGGGGCAGGGTGCCTGGCCTGTGATGTGATGTGCAGCCTGTACTGACAGCAGGGGAAGGGCCCTCTGCACACCTGTGCATAACCATGATCTAGGGCAGCCCCTCCTACAGTGCCTGTGCTGGAAACCCCAAACCCTGCCCTGCACATCGGGGCCCTCACCCTGTGAAAGGGCTGGGTGGCTCAGCAAGGGCAGGGTGCTCAGCAGTGCTCTCCTGCCTGCCTGGCTTGCCAAGGACACACTGTCACTGTCACTGTCACTGTCACTGTCACTGCTGGTTTTTACTGAAGTCACTCAGTTTGCCGTTCTTGACAATTTAATGCTGCAACCACAGGCTAAGGGTTAATTCTCTGTTTCTTGTCCATCATGTTGTGACTGACCAGTGGAATGTAATGGAGCTTGTGCCTGTAAAGGAGTTTCTAGCTCAGGTCCTCACACAGGCTGGGGTATATGTGACATGTCTCACAWTGCAGATGAATTTTCAGTGCACTGAATTGATGGGATAGAAGGAGTCAGCAACAGTACCACATTTGTTTTCAGATGCGTCTTCTTCAAGGTGCAACGTGGTAAGTCTGCTCTGGGATCTGACAATGAGCTTTTTCAGTGAGATCAACCAAGAGYTGATCAAGAGTTTGTAATCCCAGATGTATCTTAAATGTGAAACYAAGTTTAATGCCTAGTGCCCTTGCACTTGCAATTTTTTTCAATTTTTGCAATCACTCTTGCAATTTTTTTCTTGCCACTTGGAAATATTTGCAACTTGGTATTAGTAAAGTGCTAATAAATTCTAAGTGGGTCATCTGGTGAGTTAGGCAGGAACGTATGATCTTGTGTGGAAATTGCATGTAACATTTTTCTATTCTAGTGGAGAGGATGTGAGCAAAGAGGGGATTCTAAAAAGACCTGTGTGGACCATGGTGTGTTCTGAACACAGAGCTGAAATAGTTCTAGTCTGGTGCATTTTCTAAGGTGAAACACTGAGAAGAGTGCAGAGTTRGACAGACTTGTGATAAGGGAAAAAATTGAAACTTGAACTTTCTGAAGAAAACTATGTTTCTATGCTGGGAAGTATGGAGAGTAGATCTGTGAGACTAACCATTTGAAAACAAAATAGTTACATTRGTTAGCTAGTTCTTGGAATCTAGTGGAAGCTTTTCAGCAGTGAGTSCTTTGTTGATGCAGTGTCTGGGTGCCATAACCCTGCATTCTGGTTTGTGTCATTTATTCAGAGATATCCTCTTAATTTGCAAAATCTAGTTTTAGGAAAAGCTTAAAAAGAAATCAGCTATTGGACATCTTAATRGGCAACAAATGGTTTTCATGTTAAAAAAACTGCAAACAAATCTACTTCTCATTCAACTCTAGCAAAAAGCCTTTTGTGTTGTCACTGAGTTAAAAAAAATAACAGTAAGAGTTTAGGCCTGCAAAGAATGGGAGAGCTCTTATCCAAGCAGCCTGGACAGGACAATTCTKTTTTCAAATCCTGAGCATTTTATTAGTGGAGCTTTATCTTTGCCTGYTTCTGTTCATCCTCTTGCTTTTTGTCCTCAAAGCAGGACTGTTATTTTTAAACATTTTGGTGGCTTGGAAAAAAACTCTTGTCCGGTTTTCACTACCTATGTCTCTCTATCCACCTGCTCCACTGTGCCCCCCAGCAGAAATGAGACACTCTTGGCCATGCWGTGTGTAGGTGTGTGGAGGGCTGGGCAACAACTCAGTGTTTAATACTACAAGAGATTTGAGATCTCATTGAACTAAGGTTAGTGGAGCTGTAAGAAATACACTAAATAAACATTGTTTTACACAATAGGAAAGTGGAAACTGGTACAAAAGCAATTGGTAACAGATSATCTGTGGTTGCAAAATGCTAAGAGTTAAAATAGAAGGTGGATGTGGTTTAACCCCAGTCAGGAACCAAGACCCATGCAGCCACTCACTCACCAGTGGGATCCKGGAGAGGGTTGGAACAGTAGGAGCTGGAAAACTTGTGGGTTGAGGTAAAGACAGGTTAATAGAGAAAGACAAAACTGCACACAAAAGCAAAGCAAAACAAGGAATTAATTGACAGATTCCCATGGACAGGCAGGWGTTCAGCCATCTTCAGGAGAGCAGGGCCACATCTTGCRTAACAGTGACTTGGGAAGACAAACTCCTTTGACACTGTTGAGTCAGGGACGGAATGAATGACTCCAGTCATCAGAAGGTGAAATAGAATTCCTTTGTTWGGAAAAAGTCTGACTTTTATAGTCTTACTYACTAAGCTGATCCCTGATTGGTCTCAAAGTGAAAACTTCTCACCCCTGTGAATAGCACACTCTGGAGAACCRTATCTATAAACAATGGCTACAGAAAGAGAGATAATAATTGTGTGAATTCTTTTCTCTAAGTTTCCCACAGCTTCTACACAGCTACCCAGGATTTTCCTGGGAGAACCATGTCACTGTTCAGAGAATATGTAATTACTACACTCCATCACTCCAAACATCCCCTTTCCTCCATTTACCCCCACTTTATACACTGAGCAKGATGTCAGATGGTCTGGAGCATCCCTTTGGTCGGTTTGGGTCATCTGTCCCAGCWGTGTCTCCTCTTGTGCACCTGAAATGCCCTTCCCAGTGTGGCAGTACAAAAATCAGAAAAGGCCTTGGCTCTGTGCAAGCCCTGCTCAGCAATAACAAAAACATCTCTCTATTGTCAACACTGTGTTCAGCACACACCTGAAACATAGCCCCATACCATTGTGGAGAAAATTAACCCACCCCAGCCCAAAGCAGCACAGTGATCAAAACCTCCTAGGTGTTTTCTTGCACAATATTGTAAGTTGCACACATATGATTATATAAATATATGCTTTGCTCTCTTATGCACATTCCTTGGGCCTCACACTGTATTGTTTCATAAATAGGAGCTGTAAATGCCTATTGTAGTGATCCTTTGGTTATTTTTATTTCATAACACGATCTTGGTTTTGTTTGTTTGTTTGTTTGTTTTCATTTGAAAGCTTCTGAGAGCCAAGCAGGTGTTTATAGGAAGCATATTTACCTGTATTGCTGGATTACTTAGCCAATGATCCTGGTCCTATCACAGATTTTGCATCCTAGTGTCACAGTGACATTAAATCAACTCCAGAGTCACGTAAATATTTTAAGCACACATTTTGAGTCCTAAAGACTGAGGGCTTTATATTTGCAAAGTAAATCTTGAAAGTTTGAATGCCTAGCTTTGGATGATGATGTCCATGATGGACAATCAGGAACACAATCTTCTTCACAGGGGCTATTGGTGCTTAGTAGCTCTAAGGGTTTAGATGTCTTGGGCAGATACCATGAATTAACACTTCTGTGGATCTTAGCCTCGCTCTGATGAAATTTACCCAGGATTTTTACAGACTGTTGATCTATCAGACATGAACAGGAACTTTTCTCTTTGCCTTTCAGTGCTGTGTGCTAACCAGAGAGTCATTCTCTTCGTGTTGCTCCCATTAAATGATTGACATGCCAATCCATTGCTTCAGAGGTTAATGGCTACATGGAAAGTAATAAAGCAGGCCCTTGTGGCAAAACAGAAGCTTATCACAAAATTTCCTTTCTGATCCTCTGAGTTTTGACACTGAAAAGAAAAAGAAACATTGGTCAGTGAAACTAGGATTTTTCAAATGGAATTAATTCAATATTTAGGCTTCTTTTCCCTTGTCTCTCCATTAAAAAAAAAACAACAAACTAAACCAAACCAAAAACCAATGTGTGGAAGTTTCTATTATTTTGTAGATTGAAGTGAATAAAAATTGGATTATAGACTCTGAGAAGCTGAGGATTGTAAAAACAGAACTCTCATAAAATGAGTATCTGCTTATTAAGTAGGATTAGCTCTGTCATGCAAGTGCTCAGGTATAGCAAGCACAAGCAGCAAACAAGCAATTTTCTCACCTTTGTAGAATGGTATCCTATCCTACTCCTTATGGTGTCCTGTACCATCATAACACAACAAATTCAGTTAAAAACTCTACACTTGAAAAAATAAGTACACCCCCACCCCCTCCCCCGTGATGTAAAGACTCAGCAAAATTGCGAAATATATTTTAAACAGGAAATGTTGCTGGTAGAGTAAAAGAAAGAGGAGGGTTTTATTGCTAAATTAGGAAGTAGAAGTTCATCTGAGAGAGGTTTTCCTCAGGAAAAGCTTGGTAGATGTGAGGCAAGGTGATCTGCTACTGCAATACAGCAGCTCCCATGTCTCACCTCCCCCATCCCAACCCAGAGCTCTTCCAGGGTCACAGTTTTGCTCTGTACCTCGTGTACCTGGAACCCAAAGAATAGCAGCAAAGAATGAAGTCCTGTGTGATGGTCTGGGTGGCAACTTGAGGGTTCTGTAGGAGCAAGGAATTTTATATTAGTGACCAGTCCTTAGTGCAGTACTTTCCACCTGGTTTTTTGTGCGTTAGTTTACCTGCTCATTCCAGAATGCATGCTAAGGTTTTTCTGTTGGTGATTCCAGCTATTCAGTTTAATTGATTACAGTTTGCTCCTAAGCCACATGAAATACCCAGTCTTCAACTCAAAAAAATTTTAAAAAAGAAAAAACTAAACATCCTTACTCTTGTGGGTTACATGGACAAGATGCAGGAGTTCAGATACCAAACACTAATCGTGTCATTGTGAAAAAGGAGCCTCAGCAAGGAATTGTTTGATTCTTCTTTCTGCTCAGAGGGATGCAACAATACACAAGGTCAATGGTCACATATTATAACAACAGATGTTTCAACCAGATATGAGAATTTTTTTATTCACTAGGGTGGTGGTCCAGCACTAGAACAGGCTACCCAAAGAGATGGCAGTCAATGCTCTTGGGCTGCCCAAAAGCTGAGCCTTGACCAGCCTGCTGTAGCTACATTTGTGCTGAGCAAGGGTGTTGGACCAGGGGCCTCTGAAAGTCCCTTCCAGCCTCAGCTGTTCTGTGATCTGTGTCTCATTCTGTGTATCTTRGTGCCAGAAATGACTTATTATAGACCAGATTTTTAAATACTGTGGCACATAAATAATAGATGGTTTTCAACTCATCAGAATACATAATTTTTCTATGAAAAAAGGCAAAATCAGCAGACACACTTTTAAGTAGACTTAAGACTGTGTTATGTATTTTAGTCATTTTAAGCATAATGATTTGTCCTGTCTATTGTCATTTGCTTGATCTTGTGCTTTTATGGGTGGTTCCAATCAGATTTGTAATTTTCTGTCCTRTTTCCTTCATGTAGAAAGGACCAGCAGTGTTAAACTGCATGTAAATGCTGTCAGCTTCAGTTGTTTGGCCAGTGGGAATTGTGTAGGATATAGGACCATGAAAATTGAATTTTCTTTGAAGTTAGTAATAGTTTTCTCCTCATTTCCCAAATTATGTATGATATTCTTAATGAAAATCARTGACATTTTGAATTATATTGATGAAACTAAGAATCCAGAATAGTTGGTTCTTGCAGATGAAATCTCTTCCTTGATGACCTTCAAATAATTGCTGTAATTATTGTTTGCTGATATTTTTCAAATAATAGATTTGAGGGATATTTAACAAGATTCACTAGTTGAAAAAAGCACTTTTTTTCTAYCTTATAGTTTAAATAACTATAAGCTAAGAGAAAAAGACCAAAAAATCTTCTCTTTTGCAGATGTTACATTTCTTGCTACATGAAATGTGATTCTTATGCTTTAGGAAGTGTTTATCTTTAGTCTAAGCAATTATCTGATTGGCACCTTCCTTCTTTATCATCTCCCACTATCTTTTCTCTTGTCTGGATTCTTCAGTTTCTCTCTTTCTTTCCTGAGAACTCAATAATTATTAAAAAAAAAAACTGATTAAAATACAGTTAGTTAAATATGTATATTTGAACAAGTGTTTCTAATGGAAAGCACTACTTGTGATGGCTGCTGCTATTATGTGTATTTAGAAATTTTTCTAGATTTAGAAAATGCATCTTGTGTGGACAGACAGAACCTCTTTCTCTTCCAGASGTAATTTCTATCCTTACAGTGCTTGATTCAACATGCTTAGACTATGTATGAGATTAAAACCCAGGGAATGGAGAAGCATATATAGAGCCTGAAGAAAATAGTCAGTTATTAAAACAATTTAGCTYGTCATTAAATCTCAAATTTTGCAAAATAAATAGGTTGCTCTTCCCTTTGCCTCATCTGTCATTTTACTACAGCAGAAAATCTGGTGCTGGACAGAAGAGGAAAGGTGGCTTAGCAGTCAAAATAGAACTTGAAGCCAGGATCTTGATTTTTGTTCTGAGTCCACCAACGACAAACTGTATCATCCTGTGCAACTGACCAAACCTCTGAGTCTCACCTTCCACTCTGTAAATGTCATACAACTCCACAGGATGCTGTGAGGTTYAATTAGAATTAATTTCAGTCTTTCAAGTACCTTTTTTTCTCAGATGAAACGTGCTATTCAAGTGTGAAGGATAATTATTATGTTGCGTCTGTGTTTTTCTGATACATTATTACTATTTTATTAACTAAGTTTTGGAAAAAAAGAAAACCAAAACCGCCGTACTTACTGCTTTTCAGTTTGGTTTGTATGGTATAAAGTTAGTCCCTATGAGCACAGTAAATACTTAAATTAATATTGGCATTGAGATGTGAGGTTGTTTTATTTGAGAATGGTAACGACTATTAGCAGATTGTCACAAAATGTCTGGCTGGATACTTTGAGCACTTGAAATCATTCACTTAGGTGTAGGATGGTCATATTGCCTCTAAAAGTAGTGAATTAGCCCAGCAATAGCAGCCTGGAGAGTCTCAGCTGAGAGCTGCCTTGCAGCTGGTCAGGCTTGGTCCAGCCAGCCTTGTGGAGCAATCGTTCACAGAATTGTCCTGGCAATCCGTGCCTGGTGCCACCTTAACCTTTGCCAGTCCTGTGGGGAGCTGAGCACACCTTATGCAACAAGCCACTCCTGTCTCTCTCTTTGTTTTTCTCAATTGTAGCACTGAAGTRCAGGGAAAGCTGAGATACCAGAAGGTGACAGGAAGCAGGTGGAAGCTCGCTGTCTTGGTGGATATCAGATAACAGTGTTGTTTCCAGATGGAATAATGGCTACATCAGAAATAAAAATACTGACTGAAGTAGCAACTCCACATCCCAAGGACATAATAGTTCAGAAAGTGTTGAGTTATTAACTGTTCTTATACTTTAACATGGATTTGAGCATGTGATTGGACTTTTCCTGTAGCTGAGAGTTCAGGAGCCTGAAGTAGAAAGGCAGTATTAACAAATAAGGTCAGATCATTTGGGGATAATGAACTTCTTTCAATAAGGTTATTGTTTTATCAGCAGGTCACATTCTTTTTGTCCTCACTTGCCATGTACTATAAAGTATGACTGTAACACACAGGACTTCRGTGTTAATTGCAATTAGATAAATGTGTCTGGAGAGACAGTCTTTACCTTGCCCATAGACACACTCACTGGAAAACTGCTTGAGTGCTTTGGTGCCATCCTATTCCAAAATAGGTTAGAGCAAAAAATCAAAAGGAAGTGAATAGGTTTATGGTATTCTTACACTTTCTAAATCTAGCAGGCAGATGCATACCACAATACTGCCTAAGCAAAATGCATACCCCACTTATCCACTGAGGCTGAATTTTTTATTCTGCTTTAATAAAGCCACGATGAGGCAAAGCCCTTCAGAGTGGCAGTGTTACTGGTGTCATTGTGTCCACTGTCCTGAGTAGCATTTGATAATCCTGACAGATGTAGAGACAAATGTGAGCTTTGTCAACTTTATGCAAGAGTTCTTTGCCAGCATAAACCAGATAGTAACTTCAAAATTCCAAACTTACAGAAAATGTGTATCTTAAATGCTAATCCAGCCCTGATTAAAGTGCATTCACATGGGAACTCCAGGCTGACAGCTAAAAGCCACATCTAGTTGGCTTTTCTTTTGCAAGTAGGCATCTTGTCTTTCGTTTATCTGGCAACTTGTGTAGATGTAGGATAGATGCTAAATGAAAAGCACRTGCATTTTGTAGGGTTTGTTAGATAAAAAATGTCACTTGGTATTATCAGGAGTGTTGTGGAACTGGAACATTCTCAGAGCAGGGATTAGGCACAGGCACATTTGATGACTCCAGCATTTCCTTGTTTCTCCCCTGCCGYGTGTGTCAGCCTGTGATGCCCATGTGGGATGTGAGAGCTGAAGTCATGAAACAAACCAAGTGCTGGTTGTGCTCTGGTGCCTGATGGCCTTTGGATAACTGGGATCTGATGGGTCTGGCATCACCCTGGGCAGKCAGCAGTTTGCTGTCTGGCACATCTCTGCTGCCCTTTGAGGAATAACTGCTCATGGACATGAACCTAGCTGAGCCCTTACCAAAGAGACTACCAGCTCKGTGAAGACACTGACAGACTGAAAGGGTACTACGTGTTTCCAAATGTTGATTATTTAAAGTCACTTACTGGGAAATATATAAAATGGAAGGGTCAGAGTAAGACATTGTGCCTTGTTGGCTTTGCCTTTTAGATTTTAGGAGATYAAAAAGAGAAAAGGAGGAATATGTCATATTGCAGGTAATTAAGGATTCATCAGGAAATAAGGAACACTTGGTCCTTCTCATAGCTTTGAGGACAAAAGGTGAAGGGTAGCTGGTATAATATCTTCCATATGTGGCATGCTAATTGGAAGAATAGAAATGAGGTATTTGGAAAGCTGAATCTAAGCTCTTATAAATGGAAATTGCTTTTGCTTAATGAGTTTGCTGGTAGGCTCAGTGCTTTACACTTGGAAAATAAGAAAATATTTTTGATTATATGTTTGTAAATTAGTGTTAGCCTACTTGTTGAGTTAGTCCTAAGGATTTAATAACTCCTAAGTGAAAAATTGTGTTTTTTCTTTCCCTGTAAGTACTTGAGATTTAATGATGATTCCCAAGCATTGCAGTATCTTACCAGTGCCTTAGTCTAGGCTTTGGGTATTTAAGTTTAAGTCTTTCCAGAGTTCTGAAAACCTCACATTAGGAATGGCATACAGGAATAGCTTGTTTCTCAGACCTCAGAAAAGTGTGAGGCTTCTTCAGATTAGGTACAGCCTTGTCTTTGAGGACAAAAGGGCATCACCACTGCTTTGTTTTGATAGATACCACCGGGCCCAGAAAAAACAGATCTCTGTCCAGGTGAGGCGAGCCAGTGGAAACACCTTCTGGGTAGTTATGTCCTGCCAATACACAAGTTGTTCTGGRGGGGAGAGGGCAGGACTTCCCTGTGAAAGGCTGTAACGTGAGGAAGGTCGGGAGTTGCACGTGGCTCCCGCTAGATGGCAATTAAACCCCACTGATGAAACTGCCAAAGCTTTCCAGTCTGCTCCGGAGTGCTGAAAGCTGGGCTTCGGAGCGAGGCTGGGGATAGCTGTGTTTTCCTTGGACTAGAACATGCARCAATTTCCATATGGCAAAGGAAACACTGTTAAAGCTGAGCAGCGTTTTGGATTGCACGTTTGGAGTCGTACRTGTTTGTGTTTAGTAAAGGGTGTATTTGGTTTCTGTGCTGTAGAGCTCCCCTCCTCCTTGGGGGGCAGAGCAGCGGAGTCAGCAGCAAGCCGGAGAGCTCTTGGCAGGGTGGCCAGCTGGAAATTGGCTGCCAGGAAGCCAGAAGAGCCCTAATTAGGCAGGCAAGTAGAGCCTGATCCAGAGCCTGCTGAAGTTAATGGCAGTTTCTTGGGTTAGTGCATTTTTTCCTATTTCCAGGTAAACCACCCAAATGAGTCTCTCCTCTTACCAGTCTGCTTTATACACATTACATCATCTACTGCAATTGTTGGTATACTAGGAATAAATGCATGTCTGTACTGTTTGTAATGAAGATACAGCATTCATGTGCTCTGTATGAGTAACTTACAGGAATACTTGTGAGGTAATTGAATTGTTTTTCTATTTTTTTCCTAATTAGAATTTGCAACAATATAACTTTCTCTTTAACATCTGTGCTGGAGAGTATAATTTCTTTTGAGTGAAGGAGAGGGAGACCTTTTATCCTGACTATTGTCTCAATATATTTCAGCTAAAGTTCTAATTAAATGTAGAATATCAAAAGTTGTGCTGCCCTAACATGTACCCAGGGACCTTAATAACAGCTGGTTCTGGACTTCTAAAATGTCATAGTTAGCAAAATTCAAGCAAAAGCTACCATAGTCTTGCTTCTCTGTTTAAAGTTGCTCCAGTACTGACAATAGTCATCTCAGAGATAACTAATATAAAATACTGGAAATTACTCTGTACTCTATAATCAGGAAAAAAATCCCTGTAGATTCAGTGGGAATACTGCCTGGGTAAACCCACAGGTATTGTGTGCATTGTGAGATTGCGTGCAAGGAAAGATCACCCCTATAAACTAACTTTATGGCCTATTTTTTAAAAAATCTAAATAAAGATTAATGGAAACAGTTTCTCTGATTACACCACTGCTTTATGCTTATTTGGCAACTTTAAATAGATAAGAAAATATGAGTTTCAATCTGTGCCTGGTGCCCCAGAGTAATTGAAACTCCCCTTTGTTGCAGAAGTGCTGGCTACAACCACTGTAAAACTGTAAAATGTCTGCCAGTTATTCTTGCAGAATTCTGGCTCTCTCTGTCAAAGTTTTTCACCCCATTCACACAATTTTAGTGTAAATTTTATGTTTATTTTAAAAGAGATACCTAATCTTTTCGTTACAGGAGCACAGCATATGAAAAAAATGAAAGAGAGCAGTGTCAGATTTTCACATTGGTCAGTCGCAGCTGGATTCAGGTAGCTTTGTGCTAGGTTTTGTACAGAATTGATTTGTGATTGCAAAAGGACACTAGTTTCCTAACAGCTGACAGTGACTGCTACGCATCACACACAGAGAAAGGTCTTCATGTTTTTCAGTCTTGTTGAGTTGATGTTGCATCCCTGAAGGGCTCAGGTTTCTTCTACAAGCTGCTGCACTGCAGGTCTGAGGAAGTAAAGAAGTTCCCTGTTTGTATGGATGGGTGATGAAGCTGTCTTTGACCTTAAGGACAGATGAGTTTGTCTGTCCCCATCTCCTCTCAGCCAACTCTAGACACTCTTCAGGTGGACARTTTCTTGTTCTAGGCTTGGACTCCCTCCTTATCCTTCCAGTTCTTCCATGTGCTCATTGAAATTCAGCCATGCCGTCTTTCCAGCGTAGTGGGCAGAATGGAGGAATTGATCAGTTTGCAAAGGATCATGGCCAGATCAATTGGAAGGGAAATGCAGAGGGTTTGGTGTTCAYGTGGGTGCTTAGTGAGACGGGAGAAGCTGCTGATTGTTGTCCTTTGTCTAGAGGGTAGATCAGGCAGGAGTGTGGTTCCTAGGCAGYGGGGGCTCAATGCCCTGTGTGCAGCAGCACAGGGCTGTACAGTGCTACCAAGGCTGCACAAGCTAGTTTGGACATGGAAAACAGTGTAATAAYCTTCAGGAAGAGTGCAGGGCACTGAATCTTCAGCTGGGGATATGTAGGCAAGTGATTCACTGGSCCTATATGAGGCAGGAGCTGTGGATTCACTGTTTAAACAACCTTCCCCAGAATAGTTGCTTTCTTTCTAAAGATGCAATTCTTTCTAAAGATGCAACACTTTCTAAAAATTAAGTAGAAATAATATGGTTTTAAAAGTGATTTTAGGCACTTTTGTATATAGTAATTCAGGAGTTTAATGAGGAAGCCAATATTCAGAGGCTCCTCAGGTAGGAGAGTCTTCAGCCACCTTTCTTCTCCTGAGAGAGCTGTGATGATGCCTCTAAGGAATACAACTTACTGTGGGAGAGTGAGTGCAAGGAAGGGGATGAATCTGTCAGGTAGTGAGTGAATAATTCACCAGAAGTCAGGGTTTCATCCCAGTTCAAAACAGTTCCCGGGTGAGCTCTTTGGCCMCCTGGCTAGGGAGGTGGGCTCCTGGTGGCTTCTCTTCCTTTTCTGGTCCAGTGAATTCTGAATTGCCTCTTGCACATGATCACTTTTACAGAGGATGCTCTCTGACTGTATTTTGAAAGAACAGCATCTTCTGATTGCTGTCATGCATGAGAACATATGCCAGGTCAAGAGACTTTGATAGGCAGGCAGGGAATTCTTGCATCCTGATTGATGTTAGCAGTTGTGTACATGATGAGCAGAACTCAAGGAACAAGACAAAATCAAAAATTACCAAAAATTGGGCGTTCCTCTGGAATTAGGGCGTATCACAGAATTATAGAATATGCTGAGTTGTAAAGGGCCTACAGGGACCATCAAGTCCAATTCCTGCCCTGCAGAGGACCATCCCCATGAGTCACAGCAGGTGCCCGAGAGTATTTTCCAAATGCTCCTTGAGCTCTGTCAGGCTTGGTGCTGTGACCTGGATCCTGTTCCAGAGCCCAGCCACCCCCTGGGGGAAGAATGTTAATCTGATATCCAACCTAACACTCCCCTGACTCAGCTTCAGRCTCTTCCCTTGGTCCTGTCACTGGTCACCAGAGAGGAGAGATCAGTGTCTACACCTCCTCTTCCCCCTCATGAACAAGTTGAGGTTACAATGAGGTCTCCCCTCAGTCTCCTCCTCTCCAGCTGAGCATACCAAGTGCTCTCAGCCACTCCTCATATGGCTTCCCCTCAAGGCCCTTCTCCATATTCTGGTACTCTCTAATAGTTTGATTTTTTTTTTATATTGCAGTGGCCAAAACTACACACAATGTTCAAGGTGAGGCTGCCCAAGCCTTATGCAAGTTGATCCTTAGATCTCTACATATCTTTGGAAATKAAAGCATCTTATTTGGAATGCTTGTATCTGCTGCTTTAATTTCCTTCAGCTCCTTCAGAATACACACAGGTCACAAAATACCTTATACTTAGTTATTGCAAAGCCTTGAGTGACAGGTTCTTGGTAGAGCTGCAGAATGACAAAAAGGATGTATGAAAAAATGCAAGATGGGATGACAGTATGGTCCCTGAACATTGACTGTCAGAAATTGAGAGAAGCATGTGTTCAATTACTGTACCTGGCAGCATATTAACATTGTTCCACTGGTGCTTAAGGATAAATTTTGTAGGATTTCTTGAAGTGTCTAAACTAATTTGAGCCTATCCAGGACTGAAATATGCAGTATAAGTTAGTGCAAGACTTCTTTGCCCTGAATGAGGTGCTATGACAGATCCTACAAATGAAACATGGAAGCTTTCATTTTGCTGGCAAAGGAAAACATGAGCAGAGCAAAGGCCTTAGAGAACAGTGTGATAACCATTGGAGGATCCCTGGGCAGAGGGGGCTGATGTGCTGATTCATGCTCTGACACTCGGAATGATTGTGCTCCTTGTTGGGAATCACTTCATTGTATCAGAAGAACTGAGGTGGAAAAAGGCTAGGAATTCATTCTGGCTCTTCATTAGACTTCATGGCTCCTGGCTGTATTCTGCAGTTCAGTATCTTCCTGCTGATTTGAAGATACTGAAMTGCAGAATACAGCCAGAAGATTTGAAAGAACTATGTGGCAATGCTCCCTGCAGCAGTGARCAGATACCACATAGCTTGTGGGCCTCCAGCCCATCTCCTCAAAACCACAGGTGACCTTCAGCTTCCCTTTCTTAGTAATTCCAGGGAAGTTAAGGGTTGCTACTGGAGGTTATTGAAAAGGTGGAGAGATGCCCAGAGAATGGAAGGAATAAATTCCCAGTGAGTAAGTCATGGAACAGGGTTCTGTGTACTGGGTTTCAGTACAAGCACCTCTGCAGAGTTGGTACTTGTTTGCTGTTTGCTGTCTTTTCCCTTGTCTGTGAAAGAAAGCTAGACGTTTTGCCCCTGCTTTGAGGCAAAACATTTGTGGCTGAAAAGCTAAGCAAATCTTATAAATTGCTGTTCATACTGTGGGACCACCTCACTTCAGATATAAGCTCTGAAAATATATCCAAAAAAATCTTCRCTGTTTAGGTGAATTAATTTCAGATGCAGTGAAACTATAACAATATTATAGTACTGCAGTGTTTCAGTTTCTCCATCATTGTATGAAGAGAGGAGTTAATTTTGAAAATTGCCAGAGGTTGCCAGACAGCAGAAACAAATGAAAACATTATTACAAATAATGGAGGTAACATTATTAAAAGTAATGGGCAATATGATTATTCAACTAGTACTTATGTATTTATCCTGAGCTGTGTTGCTTTTTTGCTGAGGGATGGCAGGGAAGGTGTAATGGCTCAGCAGCCAGTTTGAATGGTGCTTTTCTGAGAGTTTTGTCTGATAGGGGAAGCAAAGGCCACATTTRACACCAATGTGTGAGAGGATGAGTTCCAAGCTGATTTTCTCTATTGCTGTGTTCCAGCAGCAGTTTCAGTGTCTATCTGCTATGGTTCTGCTAGGAAAGGCTTCCAACTGTTCAAATTATGTATATAGCATGAAGATAGGTTTAGTAAGTACATCTTCTGTATATTATCCTCAATGATGTGCATTGCTTGTGCTTTACAGTCAGCTGTTAACTCTCTTTGCTGACATGGGTTATCCCATTTGAGATATTTGGGTTTTTTCATGGTATAGTTTGTTAGCTTTAAAGTCTTTTATTCTCAAGTTACCTTAAGGAAAGCCTTAARGCACCAAGTAAATACATCCCACATTATATGAATTCTGTGATGTATGTTCCAAATCCCCATTGGGAGCATGTCAGGAGGAAAGAGATCAGCTGTGGGCGTTTGTGTATTAGCATTCAAACACAGAAGTTCGTGTCTCCTTCCTGTCAACTTTGTTGTCTTGCAGTTACAAGTTTTCTGGTTGGTATCCTGGAGCAGATAAGGGGCTAAGTACGACAAAGAGAGCAGGTAAGTATGACAAAGAGTCCAGTTCTTTCTCAGCAGCTCGTGTCACATCAGTCCTGTGACTGCCAAAGAGGTTCATCTGAAGGCTCTTTATCTTCCTCTGTCCATGATAACTTCCAACAGAGCATGGAGCTATTGAAGTTCCAGTTGAGGACCAGTGTGAGACAAAGATCCTTTGAGAACCACACTACTGAACCACACACCCTGTTGATCTCAATCTGTACTGCTGGTTTTCCTTTGATGCAGTGAAAAGATTCCACACCAACTCAGTCTGACTTGTCTTCAACTAAGCTTCCTAGGGCAGCTGCAATTGAGAATTACTTTTTGGCATTCTTCACCTTCAACTTGAAAAGAGTGTCTCGGTGTTTAGATTTTTTCTTTGTTTTTATTTTTAAGCTTTTAATTCTTGCCTAGATTGAAAGGTGATAATAACTAAGTGTCGTTAAGGCAATTTCCACAGTTTTAAACAGTCATTTTCCTTTCATGGCAAAACTCTGGCAGTTCAGTTTAACAATAGAGGGAAGAAACACATTAAAAATTCAGTAGTTTAATAGTAGCTGCAATAAATAAATTAAAGCAGACATACCTCTGGATTTCTTGTGCAAACATTGTGTGACAGAATTGGGTACACTACATGTGTCTGTGTACTTGTCTATGCAAGTACCTTTATGGTACCCGTCCCTGCAGGTAATCTTATCCATATGTGGTGTTTGTGTATGCCAATTTGTTCTTTGCACAGAAAGCATTCTTCTCTGTCTGGAAGATTTGCACATTATGCTCTTATTTTTGATGTTTTCATTGGAGATCGTAGAAGAGTGAAAGGTAAAGAATTGCTCCAGGAATTCATATTCAGAAAATGCATTAAGATAGAGACAAAACTTGAATTTCTGTGATGTGTTAAGAGAAAAGAAAATCTCAGCAGAGAAATCCTGAAGTGAAGAAGTACGTGTATTCAGGAGGATAATGCTGGTCTGTTGTGGAGGACACACATGTAGCCAGCTGGAGAATGAAACTGCAGCCAGTGTGAGGACAGGGGACACATCTCAGCTAGCTGAGCTGTGCTGTTCCAACATGTTCAGCATGTCTGTACCTCCTGCAGTAACACAGCACTTGCCTTTGCTGGCTTCCTTCTCAGCTTGTACAACACCCTCCAGGCCAGTCCCTGACAGAGGCACAGCCAGCCTGAGCAGGACTGGCAGCTGCACAAAGGGTCAGGAAGAGGGGTTTGATCCTGCAGAGCAAACAACAGCAGTTGTTCTGTTGCAGAAGATGACCCAAATCTGTTTCATGACTTCTGTGCTCATGAGGTTTATCTGCCTTAGTGCTAAAATCCCAAAAGGGAGGATGACAGATATCTGAGGAGTGGTGTGCTTGCAGAGGTGATGTGTAGATCTGCTGGTATAGCACATGTATTGATTATGCCAGCACGATGACTGATTTCAGTGGGACCTGCAATGGTTAATGTCACCCTTTGGCAGTGGTGTGATTTTAAATCCCACATAAGGCCCGTTTAGAGAGTTTCAGTGAGGCTTTAGCAGTGTGTGAGATCTGCCAAGAGCTTTTGTGCTGGAGGAGTTTGGGTTGACAGGATCAGCCCTAACACGTTAAGTGCTGTTTATGGTATTATTATTGCTTTGTGAATTCATTTCCCATAGAGACAGACTGGAGATGAAATGTTCAGATTCAAACTTCCTCTCTGCTCTGGGGTGTCAGCTCCATGGCTTAGWTTTGCACCCATGTCCTTCTAGTTATTAACAGCAATAGTCAGTATTGTGATTATAGACTATAAACTCTGTGAGAAATGCAAACAATTTTCATGAAAAGGCGAAGAAGATAGTATTTTCAAGAATAAAAGGAGCATAATCACCCTTCATAGGTAAGATATGTTATTTACACTATGGGGATTCATGTCAGTACATTTTAAGTAAGTTGCTTGGCTGAACTTGTTATCTAGCTGCCAAGAACGGAAGTGAGAGAGAAGAGCCAGATTGAATTATTGGACTCTGCACTCCAAACTTACATCATGTAAACATTTATAGCATGACTTTTATTTTCAGCATTGACCATTCTGGTGGGAGTCTCTTTGTTGCTTTATTGCTGGCAGACTGCTTTTGAAGGCACCTTTTGGCTCATTCATGATGATGCAGCCAGCCAACAGACCTGGACCTACATGACATTTGCAAGATGTACAATGAAAACTTCTAGTCATCCTTTTGTCTCTCCAAATTCCCAGGCACAGCCAGCTGCTTGGGTTTAAGCATTTCCTTMTGCCCCTGCTGTTAATGCTCACTTCCAGTGATCAATGATCCCACCCTGCTTTCTCARCGTATTGTGGTGAAATCAATAATCGTGCATGAGAGAGCGAGAAAGAGATTGACATTCCCATTTCTCTTGTTCTCACAGTTACCAAAAAAAAAAAAAAAAGGGAATATGTTCTTTTCCTTTGAAGAATAGAAACAGATAACAGTTTGCAGTATACCTAGCAACATTTACCTTGGCACAGGAAACAATCTTCTACTGCAGTCCAGCCTTCCTGCTGGTATCAATAGTGCTTTTCTTTTTCATAGGATCAAGTTATGTAGTTCCCAAATCACTACAGTTCATGTTAAAAATGAAATGCATAATTCAACAATTTACCTGTTTCTTTGAGATGACTCTTGTCTGTAAAACAACACAGAGCAAAACAGTGGGGAAGAGGAGAATAATTCAGAGTTTTTCCTTCATGCAGATTTCAGATTTCTGATGATACTACAAGTATCTGACCCAGTGCAATTATGTGGGTAAACTCCATAAGTTTTTCTTAGCATTTTATTGCAGTTCATCAGTTTGTACTATTTAGGCTGTAACCACAGCTCAGTTTATACAGGAGTTTTGTTTGTTGTTGTTGTTTTCAGAGCCCCTTAGTGCTCCTCACTGACCCTTTTATGAGCTATAACTTTTGCTCACACTCCATAAGTCAGGGAGTCTTTAGTAAAAGAGCATATCAAGAAAAAAAATCTGGGATGCTTTCCAGAGAAACGTATGTATAACAGAGAATTCTGGCAGTTTTTCATCTGGCGCTAATTTATTACTTCAAGCTGGCTTGCTCTTTAGACTATAATAAACATTATTTTACATCTAACAAATCACTTTTAATATCCCTGACCTTGACAATGGGTATCTAGGATGGGTTTGAAAGAAAAAATTGTAGCTAGAAAAGCAGTGTGTCACAAACTGATGTAATCATAGTTCTTTGTTAAGTTACAGAGTTTCTGGTGAAATGAAATATATATGGAAGAATAGGTTGTTTTAATAGAAACATCTACTATCTCCAGCYATGCCACATATGCTAAGCTTTGGAGCGTACAGACTTTATATTTAGTCTAAAAGAATCTGAATTATGTAGTCATGGAAGGAAACATTGAATTCGATGAAGTAAAGGCAGCATTTTGCTGAAGCCAGGAGGCTGCTGTTTGTGTACCCTTAAGAATTCACAGAAGTACTGTACCAACACACTCAAATGTGTTTAGATGGAAGCTGCATTCATTCATAAGTTTCTTAATATCTCAAAGCTTAAATTATTGCTCTTACTTTTATTAAAAATCGCGTGTGAACTCCCAAAAGAGAATGGTGTCAAAAGGTTCTCTGTGTCCTTGCGACCTGCCCTCYTTCTCTTTTAAGACAAGTGGTAAGGAATTGCTTCTCAGGTCCTTGGATGGGAGAAATAATGAGAAGTTGAAATTTATCTTGATTTAAGAGCAGGAAAAGACTGCTTGCTTCATGATCCCATCAACAGTTTGATTTGTCTACTCTTTCCCCTTTCTTAGCAGTAAGTGTACCCCTCGAATTCCTCAGATGTATTGAAACATGACACTGGTCATTAGCAAAGGTTTTTCATCTTTTTCCAGTTTACATCATCTACCTTTTATAGTTCTAGACCAATTAGGGTAACACAGGTAGATGTTTTGCATAATTCATAAGCATTTGCTGCACATGTATAGACACACACACAGAGCCAGACACAAAGTGTGTCAGTTTACGTTGCTGTTGGGATTGTCTTAATCACTTAATTGATAAAATAAAGCTGTAAGCCCTAGCTTATTATGACCATTCAAGATGTAAAGAAATTACTTCTTATTTGTGTAATACTATTAGTAAGCCTGCTCCCAGAAATGCTAACCCACTGTTTTGCTTAATAGCCTGCAACTGGCTTCAAGGCTCACTGAAATTAACTTTATTAGTTCTACTCATGTTGTTATTATGCAGACACCTGTTCAATGATAGTTCTTGTACTTTTCTCTTTCACACCCTTTCTTCCCCCCCATTTTCTTTCTTTCTTCCCTTCTTCAGCCTAAAAGGTGAAACTTGGCTCTGCTGTGCACACTTTTCATTTCAAAAGTGAGGATTGCTGGTTGTCTTTCTGTCCTGCACTGCTAGTATTTTTCTAGGGCATGAAGATGGACAGTGGTTCCCAAAATAAATGGTAAATGTTTAAAGGCAGAACAGCAGGGAGCCCTTTTTGTGATGTTAATGTGTCAGTGAYTAGATTAGTTTGATATTGCTTCTCCTTAGCATTTCCTTCCACTAAGCTAAATGTGTGCATGTGGATTTCAAATATCTCTGATTCAAAACCTGAATGGCATAAGTTGTCCTTCCCTTATTATTCTAGAGGTTAAATAGAACTTTCTAGTGTAAATTTAAGGTTTTCTGGATATGCTAATTTGAGATTTTAAGACCATAAAAAAGAAGATGTGACAGTTGGTAAAAGCTTTCCAGCTATTAATTGTTTTCTGCTTAACCTTTGTAACAGAGGGAAACTGGCTGGCTTTTTCAAACTCTTATCATAGKGGCCCAAATTCAGCAGCTCTGTGGTCAGGATGTGTGCAACAGTATGAGCACACTCAAAGAATTTAAAGAGCAATCTACTATGATTTTTAAAAAGGGATGTTGTATAAATCTTATCTATCTTATTCAAGCACACACGCCTCTGAAGCCAGAAGATTGACTGTATGAGTAGAAAATGATTGAATGTATACAAAACATGTAAAGTTACAATGCTAAATAGAGGAATTAGAATAGCTCCAAASTATGCAGACCTCCAGACATTTTGGGCAGCCCAAGTCTAGTCATTGCAGCAAAGAAATTAGCTTTCATCTCAGCTGTTGAGCTAAGGTTAGTCAAATGCTTGTAGTATGTGAATACACTGAAAAAAACCCCAACAGCTTTTTAAAGGAACAGTTTAGCTAAAAATGTGCCAGATGTTCAGACTAAAATACCAGTTATCCAATTTTCTTGTGAAAAGTTAATCTTCTCTTACATTTAAACCATGCTGTGTTATGTGAGGTTATACTGGAGTAAAACATGAAGGAGTGGAGAATGCCATATTGTCAGCAATACAATGGAATAGCTTATATTTGAATGGAGAAACACATCTTCAGATTTGTGCCAGGAAGATTTGCACATTTTATGTTTCATTGGGAAAGTCGACCAGATTTCACAAGCTGTGCTATTGAAGAACAAATTAACATTGGCTGGGGCCTGTGCCATAATATTATTCCTCAAAGTACAGCTTATGTATTAATTAACATTTGCCAGGCACTTTGAGGTGCTGGATGAAAGGCACACAGAGTACAAAGTTGTTGCTATGATTAATTAGTTATCACACTGGACATGTGAAGGGCTACGTTCAAGGGTTGCAAACTATTATTTATTAATTGTTGCTTTTGCCACTGGCCATCTTTGTTCTGTCCTTTAAGAACTGTGTTACTGCCCTTATTATGCACATTCTTTGGGCTGGGAGGAATGCTCTGACCTGTATAGCAGAGGCCAAGGCTTTCATCAAGCAATACCTGCAGGAAAGCAGTATCCTCTAGYTACGTGCTAAGATATCCAACCTTGATGTAAAGACTTTAATACCACATCCCTAATGACTTGGTTAATCACTAAGCACTATTAAAAATGCATGGTATGGATTTTGCCTGTCTAAAACACATGCTGTCTTAGCATCCTGTTATCTGTTTGTTTGTAATGCTTACAGTAATATCCAGTGCAAATACAGGAAAAATTTTCCAATTTTTCAAGTGGGTGCAACTGGTCATCAAGAGCATAATAATCTACTTTGTGCATAGAGATTGGATCTCATTGTTAACAGGGTGCATCTTCAATAAAATACAGCCCATTCCTATGACCTTTGATTTCCACACCAGAAAACACCTCAGTAACTCAGTTCAGTGAGTTTTCTCAGTTTTTCAGGAAACTAGATTTTGGAAAGAAAAGCCCAGTCCATGGTCCCACTAGGCTGATATGTTTTATATTTATGTAAAGAACTTGGGAGAAACCAAATCCAGACTGTGGTTGGTATTTTCAGGATTATGAAGCAAATACTGCTACTGCAAACACTTGTTTTATCCAGTGTCATTGGAAGCTGAGAGTGGGCCTTTGCTTTTCTTTCTGTCTTTTTCTGCACTTTGAACAATTGGAGTAGAAAATCTGTATGCTCTAAGATCATTGCCACTTGGGRGAAAAAGCAAAGGAAAGGCAAGGACCTTTGATTTCTGTTTTTCCTCCTTTTGGACAGAGAGTTCTGTAAATTGTCCAAAAGGAGCTCCAATGCCTGCAGGTCACTCCATTCCACCCCTCCTCTGCATTGGAGAACATTTTCTAATAGTGAGCTGCAAAATTTGCTTGATAATTTTCCAAGCAGGAATCTTTTATGGACCTGAAAATTCCTTAAGACGTGTACACCAAATATTATAGAAGGGAAGGGAAGGGAAGGGAAGGGAAGGGAAGGGAAGGGAAGGGAAG
>JACDOX010000248.1:781585-807812 GCA_014549065.1 Cardinalis cardinalis | reverse complement strand
TTTGATCATGCCTACAAACACCTTTCCTTAAAAGTTGTTACACAGACAGATGGAAAAGCTCAACCTGTGGAAAYGGAGAAAATTCTTGGATTGCCTCACCCTTGCATATATCTTCAAAAGCTATTTCTAATCTTGCACAGGCTGTTAATGTGGAGATAGTAGCAGTTATGAAACCTGGGCTGGATTCCAGATATGTGGTATCCAAGTGTAGAATGAAAAGGAAATCAATAGTCACTCTTCAAGGAAAGCCATGCCAGAATTGTCCGGTATGTCTGTATTAATCAAAGCCATAACAGCTTTTTTTCATTAGTGGAGCATTAACAAGTAAACAACACTCCTGTTTTGTTATTTAGTTACACTAACCTTTTTCAACAGCTAGGCCTAGTGATAAGTTTGGATTTTCTCTGTTTATAGAAAATTGGTRCATCAGCAGATTGAGTACAACTCAATATTTATGGAGTGCTGGCTTTCTGGAAATGGAGGAAACTGTTATTACTAGAAGAGTTCATTAAAATGTAAACAAGAGTGAGGAGACAGCAATGACAATAATTATTTATATATTTATGTTTTTTTTCTTTTGCTATTGTCTGATTATCTTACAATGTCATGGCTATGACATGAAAGTGGGAGTTGTTTTGGGCAGTTTTCTGCTGACTGCCTGAAAGGAGGTGAAGCCAGCAGAGTGTAACATCTCTGATTCACTGGTACATCAGTGTACAGATGTGCTTCAGCAGGAGCTGTTTTCTGATTATGATATGTCCCTGTATTAAAATTAGAACCATTATATTATTGTGGTATCTATTGTGGTAWTTTAAAAAAGTTATTGCAATGGAGAGGCTGGAGAACATGTTTTGTAAATGACTGGGTGAGTTCCTATCAAGTTGAGCACTTTAAAGTTACTTWGATTTAATTGACTAATAGCTGATGTTTTCTGAATACCAAATGGGTATGTATATTTTAGCTGTTACACAAGCCTAAAATACATTTATTAGAAGATTAAAAACTACTTGGCCCATTGCAGTAAAAAAAAAAAAGGGAACAAAACTTGTTTTACAATTTGTCATCTGGGGAAGTGGGAGAGAACCTATTCATAAGTAAATAGTGAGCCACATACATTTTACCTATTGTTTTTAGTTTTGCTTGTCTTGGTGAGAAAGGATTTGAATGACCAAAAGATGGCAGAACAGCACGGGTAAGAGAGACCAGGAAAATTAAACTATTCTTAGCATAAAGGGGACAGTGTGGAARTGACGTGGCAAAGACTGGGAAAGGTGTGCAACTGATTTAGTTTAAAGTTTCTGTGTTCTTAAACCAAATTGAGGCATGAAATGAGATGTCTGTCATTGTGTATGAAAAATATTTGTAGGATATCTCAATACTGCATTCCTCCAAGTAAGAAAATGCAGAAATTTCAGCTTTCTCTGTGTTAAAGTACAGCTCCTGTGTGCTCCTCTAAGAATTCCAATCAGCCTGTGGCTCTTTCCCTCTGTGGCAGGGCTTGTCTTGGTGCAAGTGGGCTTTTMTCCTGACCTGCAGAATGATTCCTGTGACAGGGAGCTCTTGCCTCAGGATCCYRGAGCTTTCACTGAATTTCTTTGTAYACMGCTTTCCAGGTGCTCATGGATGAAAAGTACCATGCAAGTACAAAAGTTAAGAATTAAGATTGTGTTAGCGTGTGGTGATTGTGCATAATGCTGTGTACCACAGGAATCCCTCTTTTCAGCTGACTCATCCATCCATCTATCTATCCATTTATCTATCTATGCATCTATCTATCCATCCATTCATCCATCTATCCATCCATCTATCCATCCATCTATCCATCCATCTATCAATCTATCTCTCTACCCACCTACATGTTAGTTATGCAATTCATAAGCAAAACTGTGCAGATATCATAGGATTGCATAGACTATCCTATTAACATGCATAATTAACTGAATTTTGTTTAATTTAAATTTAAGGAGTCATAATGGCTTTTGGCTTATTTAAGCTACCCTGAAAACCCAACACAAAGGTCATGTTTCCTGAGTGGTCACCATGAAAAGAACATGAACATAGGGTACTGCAAAGGGCTCAAAGCAATCCTCAGCTGTGTGGTTGATACTGATCACACCAACAATGTGCTGTTAAACCTCTCTGAGATAGGTTTCAAGAGAGGACATTAAAACATATTAAGGATAAATAGCTAGAAAAATACCCATTTTCTGCTGGTGGTGTGAAAGAACCAAGCAGTTATTTAAAGCAATAGGTAATAGAGTCTATATTTGCTATATTCAGAAATAGAGCTGTTTTTAAGTTGCACACAGAAGCTTCACAGTATTAAAGATGTAAAGATCCACACTCTCACACAGCTGGCCCTCTCGGGCTGCTCATGTGCATAAGGCTGAGTGGGATTGGGTCCTCAGCATGTTCATCTGTCCCTTAGATGAAGTGTTCTTGATTATTAGGTAGAGAACCTTAGTTTGACAGTGAGAGTCATGACTGGCTCAACAGAATATGGATACATTTCAGGTAAACTAAAGCGTATAAAAAATTTACTCAACAAAAAGTGTATAAAAAAGTTACTCAACAGAACTCCTGTAAGTCTGTGCAGCTCAAGACTGAACTGTGTTCAGAAATACTGATGGTGTCTTAACCACATTAGAAAGTGAAAAATGTAAAGATCCTAAAGTTAACAACTGAAGTATTTTCTGAGTGATATTTCACTGCAAAGTCTCTGAATGGTTTTACTATTACAGTTTCTTAGACTGAGATGAATGACTGAAGTCATGATTGCATCTGCCTATTGAGTTTGGTTTWATTTTGTAAGAGAAATTGAGGGAATAATTGAGCAGTGCTGAAGAACCTGCTTAACCTAAGGGCATGCTCACAGCTTGAACAGTCCTTGTGCTGATATCTCCAGATCTGGTGAGGGATCAAAGCAAACCCTGGAAACCCCAGCACATTCAGAGGGAAATGAGGGAGGGACAAGAGAATGTTGCCAAAAGAGAAAATCTGAATTCTGGCAATTCTGAATCTTAAATGTAGGTGGAAGATGGTAGATAAGAAGCAGGTGTGGTAGAAATCAAGTGAATCCTCCTACTCCCATAACAGAGTGGAGGAAATCACATGTCATGGACTCTGTATGCCTGTCGTGCCAGAAAGAAGAGGGTGGGGTTAGCTTTTCCTCTTTGTGTCTAATTTTTTTCTTTTTTTTTTCAGCTTTCTTGCCTTTGATTTTGGCTKCCCTTTGCTGATAACCAAATTCTCCAGGAACTTCCAGTATCTCACAGGTGAAAAACCACTGTTTCTGTTCCTCTTTTTTTTGGATCTGCACAATAAATCAATTTTTAGTTTGTTCACCAAGTTAGACAATAAAAATTATAATGATGGTAATAATAACAAAAAATACTGGAAATTATTAAATTACAGTTTTTCTTCACCAACATGAATTGTTGCCATTTGTCAGGTGATAGTCTCCTTTTGTTCCAAACATTTAATGTAAGCATTTTTTATCCAGTGACCCTGTAGTTAAGTAAGTTGCTCTGGATTACAGAATTTTCTTTCCCATTCTGCCTAATGGGAAACAGCATCTTCTAAAAGACCATGCAGCTGCCCTCACTGGGATGGAGTTTGGGCTCCTTTGATTGTCCTCAGTCTATCCTTTTGTTGCTCTGTCRCTTTGCAGAAATTCTTGAATACCTATTATTCTGCAACTTCAACACCAATCTTGTCAGCAACCAGGTAATGGAGTAATTTTCTCCTTACTCCCTCATCTTTCACACATGCTGAATGAATGTATTTCCTACAGAGTGAAACAGCTCTATGTGAGAGGCTGCTGCATCCCTCCCTCCCTGCTTGGTACACCCCCGAATGCTCCAGGGCAAGGCACTTCCCGAAATGTTGGTTCAGATATCATCAGCCAGAAAAGGCAACTGATCCCACACAACCAGAGTGAGTATGCTGACAGCCAAATTTTTGGTGATAGGGGGTTGACACTACCACTTCCTCAGGCAGTTTTGTGAATCTGCTCCCCTGTGCCCCTGTTAATTCTCTCCAGATGAAACCAGCTGACCACTGAACAGTTTCGGAATGACTAAAGCAGCATTTCTCAGTCWCCCTCCTCCCCTCTACTGCTGAGCCTGCTCCTTGGTGCATCTTGTTTCTTTATCATGTCTCTCAACTCTTTCTTCCTCCTCTGTATATTCCCTTTCCCTGGCTACACTCTTTCCCATTTATGGGCTGTTTTGAGCTGCCTTACACCCCTTCTTTCCAATGTGACTCTACTCTTTTCTTTGAAGTTCCCACTTCCATGGCCCAAGTCACTGAGACACATAGCTCTTTGTGGTTGGGTCATTTTCCCTGAGAGATCACCAAATGAATGACTTTAGAGACAGGAAACATGCTCTGTAGGCCCCTTATTTAAATTCAGCYGGGAAGAGCATTTTCCTGTCAAGACTGACTGTTCTGCATTTAGCTACCATCATGTCTGCCTGGCTCTGTGGTGATAGTGTAGTAATTGTGCCCTCAGTGGCTCTTTAGTGTTCTACTTACACATGGAATCTGTGGGGAGGACACAGCTTGACATAATTCCTTCCCTTGTCTTCTCAGAGTGGTTCTTGGGGAATGCAGTCACACAATTTCAGTGTACTAGTAAGAACAAATGAAAGGTACCACAGGGTTATCCCATCAAACTCTAAATGTTCAGATTGCCCAGACCTATCTCTGCTTCAGGTGTTTTACAGTATTGTCTGAACTCAAGCTGCAACAAGGGAAATACAGGTTGGATATTAGGAAAAAGTTTTTTACAGAATGAATGATAAAGTTCTGGAATGGCTGCCCAGGGAGGKGGTGGAGTCCCCAGCCCTGGGTGTGTTTAACAAAGCCTGGATGTGGCACTGGGKGCCAGGGTTYRGTTGRGGTGTTGGGGCTGGGTTGGACTTGATGATCCTGAAGATCTCTTCCAACCCAATGATTCTGTGRTTCTGTGAATKGTGTGAACTTCCACAGCGTGTGCAGGGCATCTGTGACATTGCAGTAGATGGAGGATGAGCACATTGGACCTAAGGAGCTTTAAAAAGAAATGTTCTCTCTTCTGCCTGCTCATTGCCTACACACACACTGAAAACACACACCTCAGCAGCCACTCTGCATTCACTGTGCTCAGGTGCTGCACTCATGAACCATGARATGTTTACCACCAGTTGGCATCACAATGATGTGAGAATTTCCAATCGTTTTCTGGATTATCTTTAAAGTGGTGCTTTAAAATTGGTTCTTAATTTGGGCTTAGAAGAGCAAGGGTAAAACATCTATTTTGAGCTCATAGTTACTATGTGGTTTTGGATAAAAAACCAAACCAACAAAGGATCTATTTGAAAATATTCTCCTTTAATCTGTGTCAGCAGTAAGGGATGAATACCAAGTTGTACAAAGCAAAAAGAGCCATTATCTTTCTATAGATGTATAAATTATAGTGATACCCTCCCACCCCCAGCATTTATTGAGGATGTTAAAGGTGAGCAAGCAGAGCTCAAGTCTGCTAGACTTTCTCTATTCATTTCATTAATTAGCTCCTGTAGGCTGAGATTATTTTTCTTTTGTATTTGAACAGAACAAGAACTATAGGATATATATTATAATATGTGCTATAAGAATGAATGAATCAAATTAAAAATTTATTTCCCTTTCTTTGCTTTCTAGGTATCCTAACCACCAGTCTATTTAAAATGAGATTACCAAGCTTGAGGTGAGAATTTTACCAAATAATACAGACTTCCTTTATTCCTTTGGTGTTAAGTGTCCAGGGCTTCTCAGTCTTACATATTTGAAAGTTTTAGTTTTACTGGCCAGTGGAATRCAATTTGATTTATCAGGTTTTACAGAGCCTCACTTCTATATGCCATTGAGTCTTAAAACAAATTCATAAATGAGCACCATTTCTATGGGAAGCACTTGGGATACMYTTTTTTCTGGCAAAATATACCTKTCCACTTTTCACATACCTCATAAAYGGCGAATTTTCCTTAAATGGGTTTTTAAAAGGATAGATTYTTAAATTCAAGAACAAAACTCTCAGAAGGAGCCTTAGACTTCATTTGGTATTTCCCTTATTTGTTGCACAACTAAAATAATGACATGAAATTATTTAGCAGTCTGTGATTACTGCAAACAATGGAAGGAGATTGTTTGTCTGCTTTTTTCCACAATGAAATGTGAATTCTATGCAGTTGACTACTCTGATGTTAATAGCCACGAATCACTTCTCCCTTAGTTTATTCAAGGGAAATTTTTCTGCTTTAAAATTTCAGCTTTTTTGCCCCCCAGTTTAGAAGTAATATATATATTTGATACATTTATAGCCAGTTAACAGTTTTTAGTTCAATAGGAATAAACCAACAGAAGTAATTTGCATGATAGTTAGTGGTTGCTGCTGYGTCTGAAGATTCTGCCTCAGCTTCTTTCTTCATCTCCCTCTTCCCTGTGCCCTGTCTCTGCCAAAGGCCAGAAGCAGATGCTGGGGGAAGACAGAAAATGCAGACAAGCACAGGTGCTACCCCACAGGTCCCCTCCTGCCTCCACTGTTTGCTGTTTCCACCATTCTCYCCTYTGGGACCTCCCCTGCAGAATTAAYGCTGCTCTATCCCTCTCCTTCCCAYGAACTACCTTCTATAACTGGACACTTATCTTCTATAACTGGGCAATTTCAGTGACCCCAAATGAGACAACTGTAATTTTGTGAGCTTGATCTGGTTAGCASTCATGAATTTAGTCCTGGGATGTTTCTGGTATCCTGGTATGATCTGATGACCATTAGGAGGAGCATTTGTTGCTTGGACTGACTTGCCAGGCATGGTAGAGACACAAATCCTAGCTAAGTTATCTGAATGCTCATCTTTCTTTTGTTTAAAGTATTTAGCTAATATTCAATTCTACTACTGAAAAGAATTGAAAATGCACCAATTCCCTGTCATCAAATGAAGATGAATGCATTTGCTTTTCATAAGGCAAAAAAACTTCAAGCAGGGTGTTACTGTAAGCTGGTGCTGGTAGCAGACCACATGAGAGATTTCTTCCTCTCTGATTTTGATCTCTTTCTCTTTGTTAGTTCCACTTATCAGYGACACAGAATGGAGGGAGTTTCAATTTCAATAGTGCACCACAGGCCTTGCAGCAGTGACCAGCATGTGGGAGCTGCGCCAGGGTGAGCAGAGCTCCTTGTAAGAGTCTCTTTGTCACACTCAGGCTTGGAGCTCCTGCTCTGGCTCTGAGTGTCAGTGCACACAGATCTGAGGCACACCTGAGGCCCAGGATCTGCTCAGAGATTTGTAACTCCCAGATACCATCTCCAGTTCACTGCAATGGAATTTGCAAGGCAAGTAGCAAAGGGTGGCTCAGTCTCATCTTGTACTGAGGRTGTGCTGCCAAGGGAGGAATGGAGGACAAGCCTTGCTCTTTCAGCCAAGAGATTATGTCCTGGCTAACTGCATTTAATCAAAGTTCAGCATTGCTTAAAGTGGAAAAAGCCCCTTTGTGCCAGGGAGATGGTATCATATCTCCTGGTACATATCTAATCCTACTGCTAGGTCCCTTGGTTTTYGTTTCAAATTGCTAATGAAATCAAAGCATATGCTGGGCCTATCCAGGGAGTGGCTTATTTTGTGTAGCTGAAGAACAATCACAAGACAATTTTCTAAAAACAATAGGAGATGAAAGAGGAAGTTTAAACCACTTGCCAGTTGAGAAAACACAATTGTGCTGATTCACATTTGTACAGAATGATAGGGTTTTTTTTTCCCAGTTGTTCTCAGATTGCCAAGATTGTATTAATATGAGAGTGCAATAGGACACTCCCAGATGTAAGCCCAGTAATAAAACACAAATTCTCTAACTATAATTATCTCTTCAAATTTCATCTTAGGTTTCAGTTTTTAGCTTCCCTTCCTGTCATTATACAAATMCTCTGGTATTATTCAATGATGCTTGGGCAGAAATACCACATTTACTGGCACACCACAAATTCTGAAGGGGTGTATCAACAATAGTGTAGATACCATTCATAGTTCAGAAATTCACCCTGTGCAGGATGTGAATGTTCTACTGAAATCACCTGTTAGCTAGGTAAATTGAAAACTGCAGCTGTGAACAAAGAGAGGGGTGTTTTGGCCTTTGTAAGTTAGCTCTTGAGTCCTTTGTAAAAGCAACTGCTGGCCAACCCTTGCCCTTTTAACCTAAGGAGATATGTCACAAAGGAGAGTTCAAGATGTAATAAAAGTAGCACTTTCCGTATGAGATATACCCTCCAGAAAAGAGGAACTTCAGGCATTTTTCCCATCCAATTTCATAATACTGAATAAGAGGGAAAAAGATTTCAAATACATGACTTATACAAAGTAACTGAGATGGTGTTTAAGCTTTTAAGAAGCACCAATTGGGTGCTTAGATTTCAATGTGTTTGGAAGGAAAAGCAGTCACCTACATTGTGATTTGCCTTTGTTGAAATAAAAATGAAACTCCTGTTCACTCTACAGGGCACTACTATTTATTTTGATTGAAGCACTTGCTTAGCTCCTGGTATGACTGGTGCAGTACTGAGAAACAATAAAGAACAAAATACASAGTGAGTCCTGTTTGCCAGAAATGGCCAGGCTGACAGCAGTCCTGAGGAGCAGCTGAGTCACTTCAGCAATGCTGATTGTCTGCATGCAGGACAAAGTACCTCTTGAATATCCTCTGGGTCAGTGAGGGAGTCTCCTTCTGTACAGACACTCTCTTGTTTTGTACAGACACTTGTCACTGTCATATTTTCTGAAAAATCCTCTTTGCCCAGGATTTCTCTCCTGGGAAGCTGAGAAGCCTCRGAGAAAAAGGAAAACAATATTATCTCATTTGCTTCTTCTGTGTTTTGCTGCTTTGGAATGTGTTTGGAGATTGTTTATCCAACAGGTCATTGTTTGATTGGTTTCATGTGAATTGTTTTAACTTAATGACCAATCACAGTCAGGCTGTGTCACGACTCTGGAAGGAGTCACGAGATTCATTATCATCTTCTTAAGCCTTCTGTAAGTATCCTTTCTCTATTCTAGTTCTAATATAATAAATGTAATATGATATAATAATATAAATATAATGTCATATAGATAAAATATCCTTCTAAGAACATGGAGTCAGATTCATCTTTCCTCCCCATGACGGGGGAYCCCAAAAATACCACAGACACTCTCTTGTTTTGTACAAACACTCTCTTGTTTTGTACAGACAGTCTCTTGGTCAGCTCCCATGTCTTGCACATTCATTTCACCCCCTTCCCTAGGGTACAGAACATAAACTCAGAATAATGGCTGTTACTTTGCCCAGGTCTCACAGAGTCTAGGATTGATACCATAGTGCGTTTACTGAGTCACTGGACAGTTCTTTGATTTTTCAACAACCTTTTTGGGGTGTAAGAATGGGCACAAACCTTAATCCTGTCCCTAAATGAGTCCTCTCTGGCTGTTATGTGTTGGCCTGATTTTTTAAGATTTTCTAAGCCTTCTGATTTACAYATTCTTGTAACGAACTTTCTCACACACTTTATGTAAAWAACTTATTGYTTTGYATTCTTTCATGGAAGAAGAGAAATTTGATGGACTGTTGGTTTGTCCAGTGTCATTGGAGAGGTGGCACTGTCACCCTCCAATCCACTGTCACTTTTAAAAATCTATAAATGTTAAAGTCAAAATTAAACTTCCCTCTTTTTTGCCATAGAAAACCCAGTGTCCACATCTTTCTGTTCCATGTCCTAGAGTGACAGTTCTGTACTTTCCCAGTGGGACAGGGGCATTTGGCTCTCTCAGAGCCTGGGAATGTGGGAAGCAGAGTGACAGAACACACTGCAGTGTGCAGGACAGCACTGAGGGAATCTGCTCCCAGTCCAAAATCCAGAAAGAATGGGTTTACATCCCCACAGGCCCAATGTGCAAAGCTTCCAAGTGATTACTGCCTGTCATTCATATTCTAACTTTGGATTGGTGCTTCCTCATTTTTCACTGGACTTTCAGGGCTGTTTTCACAGATGGATCATGGCAGTAAAAAACCCAGCTTTTAGCCTTCTCATTCCTTACTGGGAACTCAAATTCTTGAAGCACATAATCTGGGAGGAGTGGGAGTGGGGTGTGTGTGTGTTCTGATTTTATTCAAATTATCAAGAAAATGATWTTATTCTGATTTTATTGGATTTGATACTGCTGTTATAAGTGCTTGATCACAGATACACACAGAGCTGGCTGCAGGAGTGTTGTTCCTGTGCAAACACTGAGTGAGCTTAGGTTAYTTTAGTTCTATTGCTTAAATAGGATGAACTCCCTAAAAAATTGCAAACCTCTCTTTTGCTGAGTTGGAGCCTCGTGATTAATTGACTTTMTGATTAATTGACTTTAAACATTTAAAATGTAAAAGCTTATACACCAACTCATTTACTTWACATAAGTCATGTATTTGAAATYTTTTTCCCTCTTATTCAGTATTATGAAATTGGATGGGAAAAATGTCTGAACTTCTGTGTTCTGATTTTATTCAAATTATCAAGAAAATTAGAAAAAAAATCTCAAGTCTTTGTTAATCTCTTTCTGAAAAAACTCAGGTTTTACAGCTTACTRCTCCCCTACTTCTACAGCTGTGAGTTTTTGAATAGCCTTACATGGTGTGTCCTTGACTTGCACCTCATTGCATGTGCTAGCAATCTGTATGGATGCTGATTAAAAGAAATACAAACTGTGACTTATCAATTTAGGTCTTTGTATGTGTGTACATGCCTCTAATGGTTTTTTTTAAAGGATAGATGTTAATTGTTTTTAATTGGTTAAAAATTAAAATTTCTTTGTGTGAAAATCAGGCTTTAAAAATATTAAATTTCTCATCTCATTGTTTTCCTGTTATGTTGTGAGTGCAGAGATGTGGAAGCAAAAGGGAGAAGAAGATACCAAAAATTAAGCAACAAAATTCAATAATACCAGAATGATTCAATGAATTTAAATTGTAAATAATTTTATTGWAACTTTATGTAAAATATTCAATTTAAATTTTAAATTAAATAATAATTTATTGACACTTTTTGACAAGTTCTTAATAATGKGTATACAGTATTTAAAATTATTATTTAAAAATAGCACCGTTTTGACATTTATTTGAATTGTGTCACTGAACATCAGATTATCTCAGCAATTAATGAAAATCTACAGAGACTGGAAGATGGGACTGAAATAGTCCTTTCTAAGCCATTGTATTGGTTTCCATGGGGACTAGCAACAAAAATACTGGCAGTGAACCTACTGGGGAGTTTATGGCAAACATCTTTTTAAAAGTTTTTGAAAAAATTTATTTTAGCGTAATTTCAAAAGCCAAGCATAAAAATACACATTTCATGAGTGCACAAATAAAAGAAACACTTTGCRTTTATTTTAAGCTGCCTAAAAAGGGTTTAACAGTCATGGCAGGAAAATGACAGTTYGTAAAGCTGCTACTTTTTTTGTAGGCATTTGAGGGGAAACATGAATCAGATTATACAGCACAAAATAAAAGTCTTCAGTAACTTGCAATATTTCATTCAGAAAAGATTTTTTTTTTGTTCATATGAATAGGAATTACAGAAAATCTACAAGATGTGTAATATTATAACCCTGCAATATTCTACAAGCTTGTATATTACTATACCAAATACTCAGAATAAAAGAGCAGTTGTATTGTTAGTTACTACTGTTCACACAGCACACACTATTTGTGTTTAAATTCTTGTACAAAGTTTGTGTTTAAAACATTATTTGTGTTTAAAACTTTGTTCAATCTTGCGGCATAAATAGGATAAAATTTAAGATACAGCTTTAGCAAAAGGAAGATTTGGGACTATTTCATTTTTCCAGGACTTCTGTAGAATTTGGAGGATGCAGAATATCTTCTGGCAACTTAGATTCGTGCTGATATAGAAATGATGTCATTGGCTGGAGTCCTCAGGTTCAGTACTCCAAGCTCTACTCCTGAGATTCCTTTACAGATCCCAGCTGTGCAGAGAGCTGGGAAAACACTCCAGGACAATGTGAGTCCTTTTTTTGCCTGGAAATTCATATCTCTTTGGGAAGATACATACATGTCACAGATATTAATCAAGATTTTAAATGCAAAAAGTTATCTGCAAGACCCTTTGAATGTTCCCAGTGTGTGTTTTTCTGTATCTCTGTGCTTCATCATGGGGCAATCTTCTTTCTTTCTTGGCTGAGTTCCTCCCAAATGAACAGAGCTGTCACTGGCCTCACTGTCCCTTCTCCTCCAGGGTTTATCCAAGCTAACAAGTCCTGTRCAATTTGAGATGAAAGATGGGAACTGTTCTTGTCAGTCACTTCGTCTCTGGTCATAGACAACCTTCATCCAGGCCCCAGGAGTGAAAATCAGCAGTTATTGATGTTTTCAGGAGTCAGAAAATTCTGCACTTCTCCTGGGTAAACTGGCTGTTCTGTATGTGATGTTGTGCTATTTCAAAGAGAATAGGTTTTTATAATCTCATCTAACTCTAATATTGGCCAACTAGCTCTAATCTAGCTGCTAATTTATGTGGTATTAGGGTAGAATGTTTTGTGAGGGTCTTTCAGTAYAGTATTCTGAAAAAAAATACTGAAATGCGTAATTAATAAAATTTTATGGTTTTGTGTATTGTGGGCTTATTGTAGAATAAGCTTTTTTTCCATTTTTTWAAGAACTAAATAGGAAGATATAATTTTGCCAGTGAAATTCTTCTTCAAAAATCCTWAAATAGGATTTTAAATTGCCGTTATTAAAACTGCTTGCATACATTTTGACTCTTATGAAGGTCACCCAAACAGACAGGTCCTTAGAGCAGGGCAGTACAGGCATTGTCCATGGCACCACCCATCCTATTTGAACCTCATCCAGCTGGGAAGGGCTCTCAGTCAGTGTTGGTCCCACAAACATTGAAACCTCAGAGTAAWGCAGTTTATTCAAACTGGCCCCAAAATTTGCAACTGAATAGAAGTTTTGTGAGAGAGATGCTCAGGAGGCTCCAACTCAGCAACAGAGAAGTTTGCAATTTTTTAGGGAGTTTATCCTATTTAAGCAATAGAACTAGAGTAACTAAGCTCACTCAGTGTTTACACAGGATCAGCACCCCTGCAGCCAGCCCTGKGTGTATCTGTGATCAGGCACTTATCACAGCAGTACCAAATCCAAASCTTTTGATTTTGGATACCAGGATTGTTTTTCTTACCCAGCTGGTGAGATACAGTAGTGAATTGCCTCTCYTATTATGGCATAGATTCCCATGCTGCTCCTAAAATCCTCCAGCCCCCAGCAGGAGTGTCTGGGCTGGAAGGCAGCTGACTCCTCAGCAGGAAGAGCAAACCTCCTCCAGGAGGTGATTCCAGCTTCCAGGAGGTTGGATTGCCCATGGATATGTCTCTCTCTTGTCCCTGTTTTTTCAAAAGTCTCCCTTTTAGAATTACTCTTTTKGTAGTAAAAGCAGAGATAGAGCAATTGAGCAGACTGGGCTTAATCATAATGGTTTTCTGTTTGGACAAATCAGTTGCCATGTGTGCATTTCATGTCATTTTTTGGTTTTCTGCCTTGTTTTTGTATTTATGAGTMGTGCATGATGATCTCAGAAAGGCAGTGTTCAAAGTGTGAAGAAATTTCAGTTTCCTGGATGAAAGCTCCTATATAAACATGAAGAATTGTATTTAGCAGTTAAAGCCTACAGTTAGGCAGGAGAAGCTTTATATAAAAACTTYTGTTTGTACAGTTTCATGTAGCTGTTGTAAACCCTACCTTTAAAGGGAGCTTCTTTGCCATTGATTTTATCTGAATTTGATCAAATCCCAAGTGGTGAGCAGGCTTTCCTTCTTTTCCTAGTTGCATCTTAGCTTTCCAAACTTTGGTGATCTGGAAACTGAAGATGTARTTCTCTAACTAAAAGGACTTTGAGTCCCCGTGTGGTCTGGAAACTGTGCAATATTTCAGCCTATTTGCAAGACACTTAGAAAAATATTCAAAACTTCAGTAAAAATTCTTTTTATGATCTGCTCTCTGTCTTCACCTCAGTCTTATTTCTCAAATTCTCAGCTCATGCAGTAATTCCTGCTGTCAGAACTGGCCAAATTGCTCCTCACAGCAATGGTCCTGCTGGCAGCAGGGCTGAGGGACAGTGTCAAAGCCATAGAGAGGTCTGGTTTGCAATGACATTTTTATGGACTGTGGCACTTTATGACAGTAAGTCACATTGCTTGGGCTCTCCAGATGTGTGCAGATGTGTATTGTGCATTCTTGTATATATTTTTATGGCAGTTTGACTGGGTTGCAGTAAGTTTGGCAGTGAGGTTGTTGTCATTGCTCCTTAGGTGATGTGCTGCTTCTCTCAGCAAACCCCAGAACTTCAGGAAGCAAGATTTCCCTTGACTGRGGTTCTGGGACTAGGGAAAAAAGAACAACAATGCTGAGAAATGCCTAAGTACTGGTTCAGATCAGTGCCATGTACTTTAATTTTCTGGTCTAATCCAGGAGAGGGAGCTAACTTTCTAGCCATCAAATCTGGCACACTGTGCTGGAGCAGCTTTTTTCACAGCTGATATCCCATGTCTAAATGATTATTCACATATGCTGTCCCTGAAGGAGAGTCATCTTGGGAGTGCAAAACCACCCTCTCAAAACATTGGTTAGCTCTGTTCAGTGCAGTAAATATAATTGCATGACATATTCTTGACAGGGGAGTATTTATTGTTAATGTATTTTACTATAATTTAAACAYTGTTGCACATTGTTTGCTCTCTTCGCCCACTCTTCTGCCTTTCCCCTATTAAGGAATATTAAGAGGATCTCATTTCAGTTTCTCCACTGCAGCAAATGTGGCTCTGTGGGAAAGCAGGGCAGCAAACACTCCCCAGCAGAGTGAGCAGGTGTGTTTGCAGGCTCCTGTGCTTGTAGAGTGCTGCCAGCCCTGGTTGGTGTCCCAGGCACAGAGTGGGCAAGGAGCAGTCCCAGCAATCCCTTCCAGAGGAGGAGGCTGGGACTGCTCATGGAGCCCAGCTCCAGGACAGTCTGTGCCCCTGTGCCCCCTCTCTGCTGCCCCTACCAGCCCCTGCCTGCAGAGCTGCTCCCCTGCCCAGCTCCCTCTGCAGCACACAGCCTGGGCACAGCACAGAGCAATTCCTGTTTGCTGGAACAAGTTACCGAGTTAGAGAGGAGCACAAAAGAAAGGAGGGAGACAGCCCTGGGTGTTTTATGGGTCCACAGAGGGGAAATGTGCAGGCAGTTGTGCAGAACATCTGCCTCTGGGCTGTCCTGGGGGATCGCTGGCCCCAGGCCTGTGCCTGTGCAGCTCCCACAGCCACATGTCCCCAAAGCATGGGCAGGCAGAGCTGACCTTGCTGTCTGGGTGTGGGACACTGCTGGGTGCTGGCCCAGGCTCTTCTCTCTGGCCTTGGTACCCTCCTGGGCAAGCAGTACCTGCTGAGGCAGCAATCCCATGGATTTCTCTCTCTTCTCTTTCTCCCTTATTGTTCTTTTCCTTCCCCTGTTTCCTGTCTCTCTCACACAAGCTGTAATTGTTAAACAGCTTTGAAAATCCACTATTCCTTCAATAGAAACACTCAGACACTAGAAAGAAAATGGAACTGGAATGGTTTTTTTTTTGGTGTGTGTCTGGATTACTTGATGAGTTTTATAACTTTGTGATTTTGGGTGCTTAAGGCTGGAGAAAAGTTGAACTGAGAAGAGTAGCCCTGAAATTCTTCTCTCTGCACAGAAGGCATGAACCACTGAGTGCACAGCAGATGGAATCATTTGTCTGTGTTAGTTATTTTAATACAAAGGAACATGGGGAAATTAATATGGAAAAAAATCAATTTGCCACATATTTAAATTGACCAGGACATGMCAGTTCCAAGGAAAGGGAAAGAACTTTTAAAGCCTTTGAACATTTTTCATGTTTGTTTCACAATAGGCTGATGTTAGTAAACAAGTAAAACCAAAGACCATAAATTCTCCATGTCATGTTATCTAGCAACAAATTTTGATCCAATTAATGAGGAATAAGTAAACACTTCAGTAAGTAGGTAAAAGTAAGCAAGTTTCTCAACTGGGGACTTGAATATAGCAGTGTAGTAGTATATTGGCACAGATTTGTGCATAAATTACATTATTTATGTAAACTTGAGCTATCTATGATGGAAAAATAAAAAGAGCCATCAGAACCATCCACATCTTGAAGTGAGCCAACTTGTGACAGTAGTCAGTTTGGAAACACATCCCAAGTCACTGGAAAATACTCAGTAATGCTGTAATAGTCCTCTTGAAAAGTGTGGCCATAAAGATTGGCCCTTTAAAACCTAGTGGGTGTAATTGCAGCAGTTTATTGAGCTAAGTAGACCACTTTTTCTATTATCCATAAAGCTTGAGCATTTTTTTAAAATTATTTATTTGGAATTAATGAACAAAGTGTGCAAGTGTGTTTCAACCTTGAGAACTATCTGCCGTGGTTATTACTTTAGAATTCACTGTTCACACTCTGTAATTAGCTAAATAACTCATGTGGGTTTGTTAGCTGCTGTTGGATGTCTCCCATATTTATGGTTTTCAAGAAAGCTGGACATACAGTGAGGTGAATTTTGTCTGAGTGATCATGCAAATTTCAGAGCACCRCATATTTCAATTAGAAGAGCAGATAAAGAAACCAGCCTCTCATGTTTACTGCTGTGACTTTTGGTGCCCAGCTGTAGATAGGGGATGTTTGCTGGCCACCAGTGCAGGTGCCCTTTGTGGTACAAACCAGAACAATTCCTCCTCCAGTTAGAATGTCACAATTTGCAAACATTTTATCACTTACATCTGTTTTGTGAGGCCACCATTATTACCCAGTTAATTGTCACATTATGTTGGAGTTTGTTATAGACATCCTTTGCTGTAGAGCTTCTTCTCCAAGTGATGAATAATGAACTTTTGAGTAACAAAACTATTTCTTGTTGGAGCATAACTGTCASAACTGTAGAATATTGGGAATGCACGACCACCCGTGCCATTGCCTGTCCCAGTGACTGCTCTGAGCGAGGCAGAAAAGCCTGGCCCAGCTTTGTGAGTGTCACTGCCTCGTGTCCTGCCCACTACAGCTCAGCTCTGAGGCTGATGGGTATTGAAAATGGATTTTGAAAATGGATATTGAAAATGGATATTGAAAGTGGCTATTTTCTCAACTACTCGCAGTCACATAACTGGCCCTTTAAATTAGGCAACAGGATTCCAGACACCAGTTATGGCAAAAATGCACAATGTTCATCTCCATTATCTCTGTTATTTAAGGCTTTCAGAAAACCACTAACCTTCACTCCTACACTCAAACAAGCACACACTAGCACACAGAGCTAAGCCAACTTCTTAACTCCCAGTCATTAAGGATGTCAAAACATTCTGATATATGATGTAAACTTATTATGACTGGATTTTGTTTTTATTAATGTAAGGGCTAGGTTGTGAAGAACAGAAGATTTTTTAAGCCTCTTACTCCTTAGAGACAATGTGATTTGGTGGTTTAACATTGTAACATTTTTAAAGGGCTTGTTAAGCCCTAATCGGAGCACATTAAGCACTAGCATTTTTAAAGTGCATAATAAAATCTAAACATTTTAATAGCATATAAACCTGTAACATAAACCCAAAACAGTCACAGTGTTGTCTTTTTACTTGTGTTTTTCCTATAACAAGTTCTAACGAGTAACTGATACTTTTAACAAAGATTAGAAAGTTGAGGGTTCCTTGGTGTTCTTCCTGTTGAAATTTTTTTTTTGAAAAGTCAGGAAATTTCTGTATAAGAAAATTATATTTGGGGTGAAATTTTAAAATTAATGCAAGGAAAAATTTACTGTGAGAGTTGCCATAGCTAAATGCTGACAAATAAAGTCTACTGCTAGAGAAAAGGTTTTGTTTCAGTAAAACAATGTTTAACACAGGGAAAATATTTTTGCTTGCGAAGTTTTACTCAGATCTGATAATTTTGGAGGTTTTGTCAATGAGGACTGTGGAATGGGCTCTTGCCAGTAGAAAAAGTTCACTGAAGATCTGTGGGGGGATTTTTTTATTTATTAGTGAGTTAGTTTTCAGTATAATCTTTTGCCTGGGATTCCAGAAAAGAGTAAGGAGTTCATTGATACTGGAGCACAGCAATTTCCTTTAAGAAAAAAATTTAAAAAGGAAAATATAATGTAGCCTGTGAGCCTCTCTTCTTAATTGGTTTGGAACCTCTTGATGAGTGATACCAGGCTCACCTTCCCTCCAGGGAGCTGAACACACCGCTTCTGCACTTCCCAACCCCTCCCAGGTTATGGTAAGGCATTCTGAGCCACCTTTTGGACATTCCAGCTTTGCTGAGGTGCTTGGGGGAAGTTGTGGCTCAGCATTCCATGTTAGGTTTGACTGCAGCTGCTCCTGCTTTCCTATAGGGGCTGTGACCCCAACACCTTCCACAGTGGTGGCAGGAGGAATGCCTTTGGAAAAGGATTTATAAAATGGCTTTGGAGTCAGCTGGTGAGGCTGAGTCAGAGCTGTCCAGGTAGTGCCTGACTGAGAGTGAGCCACAGCCCCCCTTGATGTGGGCAGTCACAATAATGTGGAAACACACTTGGAGATTTAGTCTGTAAGCCTTTAGTGTGTATCCAGGCAATTCCTCTGTTGTATTTGCAGGGACTTTTGYGGCAGGCAGGAATGATGAATCCGACTCCATGTTCTCAGAAGGCTAATTTATTACTTTATTATACTATATTATATTWAAGAATACTTATACTATACTAAACAATACAGAAAGGATACTTACAGAATGCTAAAAAGACAATAATGAAAACTCCTGACTCTTTCCAGAGTCCTGACACAGCTTGGCCCTGATTGGCCAAAGAGTGAAAACAACTCCCAGCAGAATGCAATGGAACAATCACCTGTGGGTGAACAATCTCCAAACACATTCCACATAAGCACAACACAGGAGAAGCAAATGARATAAGAATTGTTTTCCTTTTCTCTGAGGCTTCTCAGCTTCCCAGGAGAAAAATCCTGGGTAAAGGGATTTTTTCAGAGAATGTGAATGCCACATTCTCCTGCATGGCAAACCTGCCACCATGAGAGGCACCTCAGTTCAGTGGCCTGAAGTGAGCACCTGTGGAAGCTGCACCTGCCTGTGCTGCTGCCTCTCCATGGCTGCTGGGATGGTGGTGAGTGAGCAGGCTGTGGGCACCAGCTCCAGGCTGGGTCTGCAAGGCTGGAGTAGTAGTTGGAAGTAGTTAAAAGAAAACATAAAAGCCCATGCTTATTCTGGAATAAGAGTGGTTACAGGGAGGAAGAAATAATTCTGACATAGCTACAGAGATTTAACTACAGCAGTGCAGTGGTGCCTTGTAGCTAGGAGAGCATTTCTGTGGAGACAAGCTCCAGTCACAGAAATACCAGCTTAAAACATTGCTGACCTCATCCATAGAAATAACTCTGTGTAGTCTCAGGCCAATGAGTAGTATTTACTACAAAAGTATTTACTTTTAGTAAATAACTTGAGTCAATAGAAGGACAAGGTTTCATATTTGTACGAGTGCATTGTGGCATCAGCATTACTGATGTTCTGCAAAACAGGGAACCTCTGAGGTGGATGAGGCAGGGCTGGGGATGGGTTGCTATAATGACGTTGTTGTATCCATGATTTGGGAAATGATGCAAAGGATCTTTCTCAGGCCTTTAGCTCTATGACAAGCAGAAGAGCAGAGGGGGAAAACAGTACAAAACACCTGCCCAGAGAGTTACACCTGAGGCAATGTCCAAGGAGGTTGGACTCTCCATTCTGTTTCTCCCCAAAACCTTCCCTCAAACCTGTTTGTTTTATCTGTATTTAAAAACAAACCAAAACAGAAACAAACAAGCAAACAACCCCCCAACAGATCTTAGTCTTAGTTTGCCTATGGCTTCCGTGTGAGTTTCAAAGATTGCAGTTTAGAATAATCTGTCYGGGATTCACCAGCCTCATGTTCCCTGCAAGGGGAAGTGCAAGGGACATCTTTGGTTGCACAGATTAAGCTGTGTACCTGTTCTGCTGCTCATGCTGTGCTGCCAGGGGAGGAGGAGGATGAGTTGGTGTGTCACCYTCCTCTCCACTGAGTCTTGTTTGGCAGAGGGTCACCTATGCTAGGGGCATCTCAAAAAAGTGCCAGATAGGCAACTTGACCCAGCAAGGATCAGCACTGATGGRTGGCTAAAGGGAACTGGTGGGGGAGTGGCATGGTGACTTCCTGAGTGCCACTTCTAAATTGTGAAAAATCTGTGCTGCAGATTCCCCCTCTGTCCTTGTAATTTGTTAGTTTTTTGCTTTAAAGTGTGCAGCAGTGGATGCTATCCTCATGTCTCTGGGAAGGAGCCATGTCATTCCAGAATTACAGAATGGTTGCAGCAGGAAGGGAACTGTGAAGGTCATCTTGTACAAACACTCTGTTTAAGCAGGGTCACCTAGAAGAGCTTTCCCAGGTATATGTCCAGACATCTTTTAAATATCTCCAAGGATGGAGATTCCACAACCTTACTGGGCAGCCTGTTACGTTTTATGGAGAGTATCTGAGCCTACSCTGTCTTCTGCCAGCAGCTTAGTGCACAGATTGTTTTTGCACCTACAGCCACTGTTCCTCTGTGCCCTGCTGGCCTGAAGGATGGCGTTCATGGCATTCTTCACATGGGCACTAAGCAATGGCAGCACCACCACCTGCTGCAGCATTACACTGCTACTCAGTTTTCCTCAAGTGAGCATGCTTTTTAAAGCAGGTTTTTCCCAATTACTTTCTATTTTTAGGGAAACTATCTGACCTATTTTAGGAAGGCATTTGTAGACTCATTCTGGATGTCATCAAATACTTGTAGAACATATTTGTCTGTTGGTAGGACTGCTTTGGTGACTTACTCTGTAGCCAAAACCTCAAAGGATGAAGCATGCAGATTCTAGATGCTCTGGCATAATAATTTATTGTATTATCTAAGTGAACACCAGGCAATTTACCTTACTTCATTGTCCTGAAAAACTGCATTTTAGTGTAGAAGAAGACTTGAGATAGTCTATGCAAARACAATAATCTATAGAGTATGTGAAGTGTATTTATTTTGAAGGYGAGAGATGTAGTTGTCTTACACAGGGGAGAATTGTGAAAAAATATTTGGGAGGTGCAGGGGAAAAAAGCTAAAAAAGGTAGGCTAGGAAAAATTGAGAGAACCTATTGAAAATCCCAGCTGCTTTCTGTATGGTGCGTGCCACACTGAGATCATAACATTTCTAAGCTGCTGAGGTGAGTGGAGTACCTGGAGCTCCTTCAGAGTCCACAAAACCCACGTAAGGAAATGCTGCAAGTGAGCTCTGCAGGGGCTCACTGTGTGAAATAGCATTACACATAGTGTGTGCTGCCTGGATTAACTGTACTCCTGAAGATAATCCAATCTCACCTTCTCATAGCCCTTCTCATTTCAATAGGAGTGTTTATTTGGGGATGCTGAGTGTTCAGTCTGTTTGACAGGTATTGCTTCAAGCTGCCTGCAGGTTACAGGTGCTGTTTTTATAGAATGCAATGGATGTGTCTAGCAGAGAAAAAAGCTCACATGCTTCTCTGGTTGTGCACTGAACTGGTTGGAAGTGAATACAAATAGCAGCACAGGACTGAGCCCTTGCTTATTTACCTGCCTCATTAGCAAGATTTAGCATCTCAGATTCATGACTGTGGTGAATGAAGTGGCTTCTAAAGTTCAGGTAATGTCTGGCTAGGAAGGACAATGAGCAGAAAATTCTCATGCATGGTGATCTATAAAGACATCTCACACATTAGGAGATTGGAGTTACAGGGACAATATTTGGAGGCTTTTTTGTTTAAACATGATTATCTMTTTAAAATAGGAGTATATGTTTTAGGGTATTTAATCAACTTGACTGCAAGAATTGATGAAAAGGAAAGACATAATTAGGGAAGTTTTACCAGATGCTCATGAATTCTAAATTTTAAAAGTACATGTATGATTGCCCGACAGAAATATCTTCAGGAACCCAGTAGTTTTACTTAGCTTGGCACAGGCTTGAAAACTTGCAGTGGTGGAAATAAAATTGAGATATGATTGCTTTTTAACAACATGTATATTTGCAAATTATTAGTATAAATAAAAAACACCCTTGGGTAGTTCTTAAATTTGGCAAATGAATCAAACCTTTACAGGCATCATTTACAGAGATGAAAGCATGTGGTCCAGGATAAAAAGCAAGGAGAGAATGGCATGATATTAAATGCTGAACTTACACACTGACTTAGAAGCATGTTTCACTAGGTTAAAGGGCAGGTTTGAGCCTCTTTCAKTAGGCTAAAATATATAAAGCCCTTCAAAAGAAAGAGTTGATGGGCAGAAGTGGAAGCTCCTAATTTATGCCAATACACATTTTATAAAATGTGAAGAGTTTAGGTGAAGTATGCTCCTTTTCAGGCAGCATATAGAATTGCAACAGCTTTTAAATAGAGTGCAAGTTCTCTTTTTTCTCGGGAAAAAACCCCATTGATGTGAAATTGAAAACTCCTTTCAGATGCCTGCTTGGCTGGCAGAGTGTCAAATTGTTTGGCTTGACTGTCTCTCACTCCCTTCATATTGTTTACAGACAACATCCTCAGCTCCAGCTGACTGTATGGAAACACCAGCTAATTATGGGCCAGAGGATTTGGAAAAGGGAAACCAAGGCAAAAGGGAAATCTGGAAAAAAAAGGCCATACTAAAGAGTCTCCATGTCTTAGGTCAGGAATATACCTTGCTGCAGGCACATCACAAAGTGCAGTCCTAAGCAAAGGGTGTGGGATGAGAGAGAGAGAAAGGAGGTAGAAAGAAACCAAAAATGTTTTCAGACAAGGGCTTTCTGGCATCTGATTATAACTGGGAAAGTTATAAAAGTATAAATAAAGTAYAGCTGGGTGACCCCCAGCTTTGGCTCAGGTGCTGTACCCTGGTCTGAAACGTCTTCTAGCCAGGGCACATTTGCCACACCCAGGGAGGAGGGGGCACTTCCCACAGGGCCCTTTCTAGCCAGGGTACATCAAAGCTGCACTGCCAACGTGGATCTCAGCTGGACCCATAACTTTGGTATCTCTGGGGGAGTTTCTTGATTTAGAATGGTTTAAACCAAATGTTGCTGAAGTGTGTGCCTGTGCTAGCCCAGATTTGCCTGTAGTGCGCACTGGCGCTTGTGTGCCAAATTATTCAGTGCCTTTGGTCCTGCAGTGCCTTTGCCATGGTGTTCCTGGGAGATGGGCAAGTTCTCCTGCAGCTCTTGGAAAGGACTCCTAAAGCCTCCCAGCCCAACACTCTGTGAGACAGGACACTGTGAAATCCAATTGTATTTGTATGGATTTGGAGGGGAGGGGCTCACATCAAAGCTGGAGAGTGTGRTGGAGCGTGGAAGCTCATGAGAGGTTATTGGCCACCTACAGATTTAGAGTTATTGGGTCAAATTTGGGGATTGGACAAGACAATCTCCAGAGATGCCTTCCAACTGTAACCATTCTGTGAGTGTGTGAAATTTGATGATACAGCCACCACAGCCTCCCCCAGGTGGAGGCTTTGTTTTGGTGTTAACCAAAGCTGAAATTTTAAAATATATAATGCTTTCTCTTATTTATAGTCTTCTCTTTGTTTTGGTTATATACCCTCTCTTGGCAAATGTAGCTGAAATAAATAACATCATGCAGAAGGTAACTGGGAGTCTGTCAGGCTTTTATCCTCTGTTATCTGTGTGATGTGGAGTTTTGCATATACAGAGGTGATTAGTGACCAAGTGACATGGATTTTAGTGCCTTGTCCAATAAATTCACTCAGCTTTGCACAGATTCATATGAGATTCTCTAATTTTTTGGGGGGAAAATGAAAGAAATCAAGGCATTAAAAATTTATGTCCAGTAGTTCATCTGTTTAAAAAAATTACATGGAGGGAAAATAGAAGAGCTGGATCCTGTTCTGACTAAGGGAGTTTTCTCTGGGAGCCTTATCTACCTGTTGTGCTTATCTGTCCTCAGGAATTATAATGTGGTTAGTTTACAGCCTATTATGCAAAGTTGCACGCAATGTGTTAATGATATTGGTAATTTAGTAACTCTGTTCTGCACTAATTAGTAAAACTGAATATCATATTGCTCATCCTGGATCCCTTTCAATGCTGCTGCAGTTTTTTTTCAGTGTTTTAGCTCTTCTCATTAAGGCATGTATGCACAAGTCAACATCCCTTGTGAACCTTGGGAAGAAACCCAAAGCCCCCAGCATTTTATTGTGTCTGTCATATTAAGCAAGAAAATAATCTGGTGGTTTGATAAAGAGATTATTGTGGCAGGACATCTTCTGTGGGTTAGGGAGTAGAACTGACTAGAATCCTTTTCCATCACCTGTCTTAAATGTAGAGTAAATGATGAAGCTCTGTATTGGGAATGTGGCTGAGAGAGGTTTTGGCACAGTAAATCCAATTATGGCCTCACATTTAAATGTTTTGGGTAGAGGTAGGTAAAATTGAAGGTTACACACTGTAAAATCCCTGTCGTGTTTATTCCCAGTGTTATAATTTGCAACAATTAAAAAAAAAATAGGCATACTTGCCTTCTGTGAAGYCATTGAACAGGAAAGGTTTAGTGCCACAGTAAGAAAAAGCAGCTATTTGGAAATGGTCCTACCTAAATATTAGATATGGAAATTGTGTCAAATATRTATTGTGCTGAGTTCTCTCAAGACCACTGTGAAATGCAGATGTGTTAGCACGTGAACGTCTTTTGGAGAATGGATGGATGCTTCACCTAAGGACCTAAGAAGAGACCTGTTGCTTGTTCCCACAGCTTGAGTATCAACCTAGACTCCCCAGACTTTTCCAAATTACTCAGGACAATCCAATGTAAGGATTGAACAGCCCTCTGGGAGGAACCCCAGAAGCTGAGAGAAGACCTGAATCGATGTTTGAGTTAACAAACCCAACTGGATCACACAGAGACCTTGAAATACTTAAAATATCTGATGCCAGATCTTCATGTGGAACATTCTGTACTCCAGTACACCAGCAGAGCCTTTGGGACCTCAGTGATGTACATGGGAAACCCACATCAGCTGGGTTGGTTCTGAGCTGGTTATCAGCACTCAGGTAGAGAATTGGAGGTGATATTCACTGATTAATTCACTATTGTATAGTCACAATAATTCACTAATTCTCTAACAGTTTTGCATTCAGAGCTCAGCAGCACTTAAAAAATTTAAATGTAACATTCAAATTTAGTGGAGAATAATAGAAAAAAAAATTTGTGAAACAGCTAAGAGACCCATCAAGAAAAGGAAATAATGAGCAGAGTAGGGCCACAGAGTAGCTGTGTCACTGAGCCCAAAGCAAGGCTTTCAGTGGGAACTTCACTGAGGGAAGGCTGGCACAGTTCCCACTGAAATCTGTGGCAGTTTTTCAGACAGTTCAGTAATTCCTTTCCCCCCAGTACTGGCATAACTCAGTCATGTTTCACACTTGCTGAGGAGAAAAACAAGCAGCTTTCTGGAGTTGATGCTGTTTTCACACCAATATTCTCATTGAGATTTCCWGGTACAAAAATAGGAGTGGGACTGTACTCAGCAGGCTCAACCTCTGTCCTGAGCATAACAGGATTTACCTGTTGCCTGGGGCATGAGGGCTTGGGTTAATTCACCAGCTGAAATTCTTGTCATCCTCATCTGGAAAGCTCCCAGCCCACCCCCCAGTGCCCAGTTGSTGCTGGTACCCTCAGAGGTCTGCCTGAGGTGCTCTTCACTCTTYCTCCTGCTCTCTGTGACCCAGGGATGGTCAAGGCAGCCTCCACACACATCTCCTTGGTCCCACAGTGTGACTGGAACAGTGCTGAGAGGATCCATACAGAAACCTTTGGCATCACCTCTTTGTCCTCCTGCACTGGCTGCTACTCATTAAGTCCTGCAGAGCTCTTTAAATTTGTAATGGATATTTTTCCCTCTTTCACTTGACAAATACTTCTACCCTCCTGCAGAACAGGGCTGTCCTGTATTTGCTAATGGGGTTCTTCAAAGTGGATAAGCATCACGCTTTTACCCATTTTCAAAGTGAGKGAATAAACCTAGGTTCTGTCAGACTCTAAATATCCAGAAGAGATTTTTCCATATGATAGTTGTTCCTGAATTTTGGGCTGCTTCTTCTGGTTTTGTTTGTTTGTTT
>JACDOX010000248.1:768132-781533 GCA_014549065.1 Cardinalis cardinalis | reverse complement strand
TTTTTTTTTTTCCTCTCTTCATACAGATATATCTGTTCCTGTAAAAGTGTCATCAGATCCAGGGTGGGGTAAAGCAAGAGGAAGAGCTCCACCCAAGCTTAGTGGTTAGGGCACTCATCTGAGATGTGGGAGATCCAGATTGAAGTCAGTGTTTTCCTGGTTCAAAGTAGGGACTTGAACCTGCTGACTATGGAGTTGAGRATTCAGGGCTTGGTCTCCCAGCATATTTGAGGGGTTTTAGTTTTATTTTGTGTTGTGTTGAAGACAAATTTCAARCACTGAAATTGTTGCGCTGGAAATGGAGTATCTCTTTTCAGGCCAGCCCTAATTCCCTACATGGCAAATTCAGCCAGGGCACTGAGAATCAGACTTGGCCATGGATTTGGACATGAACGTTTGGAGAGCCACAACTGAGTGTCCTTTGGGTCCTGTGGATGGGTGTGCAGCAGTTACCTGGATGTCTGCTCCACATGGGCATCCACCAAATGCCAAACCTTCAAGGACCAGGGGTTGCTACCATGTGCCTAAATACAGAAGAGCTAGGGCAGTTTTTCTACAAATAATCTTAAGATACCATTTCTTGTTTCTTCCTGCTTGTCATCTTTCACTGCATTCACAGAATTCACAGAATCACAGAATSACCAGGTTGGAAGAGAYCTTCAAGATCATGGAGTCCAACCCAGCCCCAACAGCTCAGCTAAACCCTGGCCCCCAGTGCCACATCCAGGCTTTGYTAAACACACCCAGGGATGGGGACYCCACCACCYCCCCAGGCAGCCATTCCAACCATTGCATTGGTTCCATTCACAGGGGTTCAGACTATCTGCTGCATGTTGGGACACACTTAAAAACCTACACATTTAAGTAGCTGTGCTTGAAGCTTTCAGTCCAGCCAAGAAATCAAGGAAGGAGCTGGTTGAGAGCTTAGCTGAACACAGAAAGTTAAAGAAGTGAGCTCATTGAACAAATACTACCACTTCAGTGAAATTCTGATTAGGTGTTTGATGTCTGACAATATGGTTTGTTCTTTAAAAAAAATAATTGTGGATCATTCTGATGCATCCCCACATTTTGGTATATTCAGCTGACCTATCATCACTTCAGACAAGCTTTCTCACAACAAATGACTACTGATTTTTTTCCCAATGAAGGAAAATTCTACTTTGCCTTTACTAAAAAACAAACTTGAGTGTGTAATTACACCTGGATTATTTTCTGAGGAAAAACTTTCTGGCTTGGAACTAAGTTAGATTTTGTTTAACACTCCACAGTTTAATGCATGTATTTTTGCTACTTGGCTAGTACTTAGTAAGAGAAACTGTTTTGGTTTCTGAAAAACTAYAAGGGATTCCAGGTAAAGAGAAATTATAATGTGATGAGAGACACTGAGACAGAACATTTATGTTTATAAAGCTGAGCTATAGAAATGGAGTGACTGCTTACGTAACAGATCAGCCTCAGCTGGGGAATGGTAATTTGTGCCTCTTTATCGTGAAGATCTATCACTTTTAATGAAGGATAATAGCACTCACAACAGCCACATACATGCCTGGAAAAAGCCCATCTGTGTAGGTGCAAAAATTTGCCTTGCCTCGGGCACATACACTTGAAAAATTGAATGCTGTGGTTATAAGTTGGTTTTGGCAGAATCCAGAAGAAAAAAACCCACACCACACAATGCCAGTATCTCATCAATTGTAACTCTGTGACTCTTTAACCCTTTGATTTGTTTGTTCCTAAATCTTTATTGTGCACACCACAGYAATTTTGGAGTTACATGTTGGAATTACCACAAAATTGAACAACTAAAACCATCTCCTGGTACAAGTTTTTGGTTTTGTGCTGCTAAAATTGAGASTCTGCTTGTGCCAGAAATGTTTATCATTTACACTGTTGAGAGTAGCTCTTGGAGGCTGGGCAGAGGCTGTGCAAAATGTGTCTGTAGGATGTGAGTGGGGCTGCAGAGCTTTGCTGTCCCTGCTGGCAGAGCTGGCACTGAGCCTCATGGTGGCTGCAGCTGGCAGCCCTGAGAAAAGGACAGACAGACAGACAGACAGGTGTCAGCAGCAACCAGCCTGGGGAGTCTCTGGTGAGAGGCACCTCACACTGCGGTTCTGATGCCTCAGGTTTGAGCTTTTCTATTTTTTCAGGTTCTGTGCTGCTTTAGTGTGTGGGTCTGGGCTTTGTACTATGGGATGGTGAGCTCTGTGCACAGAGCAGGGAGACAAAACAATTCCTGCTCCAGCTGGGCACCAAGGACAAATGATCCAAATCTCAGCCCAAGAGCACAAACAACGTGGGCTGGAGAGAGAAAAACAAGCAGGGTGGGACTGCAGGGGCTAAAGCTGGAATGGGACAATGAACTGCAAGGTGCAAATGGAGCAGAACTGAYAAAAGTGAGAGATCCCATGACCTGTCATTCATTTCTGTGACCATTCTGGGCTGTGCTGCCCAAGGTGGATCCATTGAGGCCTCTTAATAAATCCCTCCTTTATTCTTTAGCTCTGTCCAGCCTCTGCTCTAGGTTGGCCTTCCCAAGGCATCAGTTCCACCTTAGCACAGTGAGATCACTGCAGCTCTGGGCACATGGAGGCTGTGCAGCCCCTCCAGCAGCAGCAGGGTGCACAGCAGGGATGCACTCACCTTACTGAGGAGGGGCTGTGAGATTAACAGAGAGACAAGACTGATGGGCAGCAGGAGGTTATGGCTTCCCTGCAAATGTCCAGCAGACTGATTGTTGAAACCTCCACCAGGGAGGTTTTACAAAGCTGGGTAACTTTCTTCATCACAGCTTTTTGTGGAAAGGAGACAGGGAGAGCTCACTGCTCTGTACGTGTAACCTCTCTAGGCTTGGTCTTACAAAGAGACTGTTTCTGTTTCTTTACTGCCTTCAATGGCAGCCAAGCCATTGCAGACCTCCTTGTAGGACTGGGGTCCTCATTGATTCTGATGAGCAGCTATCCAAAATAACTTCTGTTACTGCCTGTGGGTTTTTAGCAAGATGGTGTTCTAGCACAGCATCACCAGGGACCACACYCTGAGTTACTGCCAGTTTTGCTGCTGATTTTAACTGAAATATCTCTCACCCCAGTTTTCTGCATGGACTATCTGTTACTGATTCATTCCTAATCCAGAGCAGAGTCTCTCCTGTGGTGCACAAGGTGCTGTGAGTGTCCATCCTGCAGCAGACCTGTCTCCCTCRCTGCAGTGACCCAGCAGCCCCAGTGCAGGACACAGCATGTCCTGCAAATCAGGGGCAGGCTGCACCTGAGCCCCAGGCTGACAGCAGTAAGTGTGGCCATGGCACTGTTGGGAGCCAYGTGAGGGTGGCACTTGTGAGATTCTGTCCTGTCCTACTTCACTCTGCACATCACAGATCACCCAAGTCCTTCTGCTGTGGGCCAAAAGGCCTTTAGGTGCTTAAGGTTTGTTTGCCTTGTGTGTGCCAGTTACCTTTCAGAGATTTCCYCTGGCTGTAGCTACATTGATGCATTCATAGCCACAAAATCCTTCTCATTACAAAAGCTTTTTCTTTTTCCACAGCTATCTTCTATACCTACCTGAAAAGCAAGTGGTTTTTGTGTCTCCTAAACCCAAAAGACTTCTAAAATGCCAGATCAAGACTGGGTGTTTCAGCAGCAGGAATTGAGGCTCCTGTGAGCACATCTGTGGCAAGAGGACCCTGTCCCCAGCTGGGCTATTTCACACCTGGTGCCTTGTACTGGGGATTTTATTGCACACCTGGTGCCCTGCAGTGAGGGTTTTATTGCACACCTGATACCTTGCAGTGAGGGTTTTATTGCACACCTGATACCTTGCAGTGAGGGTTTTATTTCACACCTGGTACCCTGCAGTGAGGGTTTTATTGTACACCTGATGCCCTGCAATGAGGGTTTCCTATGACCAAATCTTCATCCATGCACAGAGGAGGGACTTGATGGGAGATGCACCTTAAAATCTCCCTTGATGGGACATCTGCCTACGTTTGAGATATGTTTCAGCAGTTTCCACATTTCCAGATTAACTTTCTTAGTTTCAGTTGAACATACCTTGCTTTTCAACCTTTTTGGTTTTGTCCCAGTTACTGTAATTTTCTGTGGAAAGACCAAATATTTGTTTTTAATGTACCTTTTTCAGGACAAAAACTCAAGCCATTTTAGGAGGATTGCTTCTTATTGTTTCCATTAGAGGCATCTCTGAAAACATCTGCATTTTTCCATTTAGTAAGAACAGCTCATCTGATAATCACTCCAAAATATTGCCTCTGACAGTGAGAGGTAAAGGATTGCTGTATTCTTGCTTTTCTCTCTTTTTTTTTTCCCTATTTTTTTCCCTTTTTTTTGTCTCTATTTAGGACAGCTAATAATTTTTGCAGAGCAATGTGTGAAGAAAACACATTTGTTAGTGTGTGGTTTTAGAGGGAAGAATTTCTTTTGTGTATCCTGTTTCCACAAGCCAGAGTAGTAGAAACCTTTTCTACTCAAGAGCCTCTKTAAGTACATTGAATTTAAGGTGTTGGTTTTGAAAGATGGTTAATTATTTTTATTTAAAAATACATAAACAGTTTAGCTGAGTTATTTAAAATCCATTTGGTTTCATTATAATAGGTATTTAGTTGCTTGCCATTTACAGTGTATTTCTCAAAATGTTTTTCTACTTTTTGTCATTGCTAGCTGCCTTTGTTTCTGTCCGAATATGAAACATTTTAAAATTATATTAAAATGCTTTAAAATTGGACTATATCAGTATAATTTGGAAAATATGTTAGATTTACTCAGTCAAATGAGTCAGGCCTACTTTCTAGATGCATTTGATACATTTTAATATTTTATCTGGGTATTAATGAGGTAAATAAAAGGAGAATGAAAACCAAAAAATGCTCTGGTGAAGTAGGAAAAAATAAGAACAGTGTAATTATAGGAACAATTAGGAGCTGATTCTGCATTATTTTTTCCCCTAAATTCCCTTTTATTTTGCAAAGATTTTTCTGGACAAAGCTTTACCTAGGTAACATTTCCTGTTCAATTTAAAGAAACATAAATTTATTCAAGAAGCCTTCAACTCAGAGTGGAGATTTCCATTCCTTAACACACACCAAGGAGCTGTGCTCATGCATTGAGTACTGTTTACAAAAATGGACTAATAAGAGAAAATAGCTTTATCATTGTGGTTTTCCTTGTGGTCAGCATCAGCACAGGAGAAGGAAGGCTATGGAGGAAGGGCAGTCACATTTCAACAAAGGCTGCAGAGCACATCTTGCTGTTAGGTGGTGTAAGGCCAGAGCCAACTGCCAGCTTTAATGAGGGCATGCAGAATCACTCTGCTGCATCCAGASAGAGGATCTGGTGCTGAATCAATAGAATTATTCCAGGGAAGTAGGAAAAAATCKAATGTACTGTTTCTGCTTGCATGTTTAATTTGCTCTTGCAAGAGACAATCTGGGGTAAATTTTCCCAAGTGAGTCTCTTTAAGCCCACTGCAGTAAGATTTCCACCTCTGGAGCTGAGCCAAGGTTTGTGTTCCAGCTGCCAGGCCCTGAGCAACCTCCTCATTATTTTCCACCATGGATTTATGCACCAGTTTTGAGCTAAGTACCCAATGCATATTCCTCTGGTAACCTAAATCACAATAAATGTATGGGTAGCAATGACCTAGAGTCACACAACTGTTTTTCTGGTCCCTCCTCACAGAATCCATGGGTTACAAAATGAGGAACTAAATACAAGAGCTGGGAATGAGACAATTCTGTGGCCCTTGACRCATGAACAGTACAGGGTCCCATGTATTGCTAGCAAAGAATCTCTGTCTGAAACACAGTCCTGCACAGAGCTGGACTCACCCCTGCCAGGCAGAAAATCTGGTGGCTCCAGTGATGTTTGCATGACAGGATCTGGGGGCAACTGAGGTCCTTTGCAGGCTCCTGTTTGGATGGGTTTGTGCAYGAGTGATGGGCTTGTACCATCAGTACAGGAGTATTGATACATGTGAAATGCCTGCTGTTGCAAAACSTTGAATTGCATTATGCTAGATCTTTTGGACGAATAATTTGCAATATTCTTTTGCCCAAAGGGCCCTGTCTTGAGGTCTTTTACCTAGCTTATGTTCCCAGTGACACTGAACTGAGAGTTGAGGCAACTGTGTTTGGAAACTGTACAAAGAAAACATATGTATCCACTTTGCTCAACATGGGTGTCTGAAGAAATGTTAAAAGGTGTCCAAGATGCAAATGTTTGTTTATGAAACAYTGGAGAGAATTTCACAATGGCATAWAAGAGCAACCTWATTTTCCATTTGAACCCTTGTACATCAGCCATGAGCCCCATGGGTATCAGCTCAGCACCTGTCACTGCCTGGGGTTCCCTGAGGTGACAGCAGAGTTTCTCAGCCTGCAGCCCCATGCCTGCCTTGAGCTCACCCAGGTGTGCTCCTCCTGACAAAGGTGTGTCCAACTGGCTCTGCTGCCCCAGCTGTGCTCAGCACCTGTGCTGGTGGGGCAGGTTTTTGTGTGGAGAGCACAGGGCAGCTGACACGTGGGCTGGTTTTATGGGAGTGGGTTCCCAGATCAGTCCGTGCAGTCACACGGGGATTAGGACTTGCACAAGGTAAGGGGTGGTGTGATCAGACCCACCCCTTGCAGCAGCGACCCTCACTCAGTGCACCTTGAAGCTCCTTGATGTTGTTTTGGGTTCTTTTCACTGAATCACAGAACTTTCTGGTCCCACAAGGATCATCGAGTCCAGCTCTCGAGCGAATGAGCCATAGCGGGATGGAACCCACAAACCCTGGCATTAGCAACACCATGCTCTAACCAACAGAACTAATCTCGGGGTCAGTGTTGGCTCAGGTCAGTGCAGCACAGTGTGAAACTGGATCCTGGCACTGTGCATGTGTGCAGGCCTCCCAGGGTAGCAGGAGGTGGATTTCACGCTCAGGATAAGATCCTCACCAGCATCACTTACTACAAAGWGTCCAAGGATGGCTTTCTCACTCCACGCCTTTCCCCTGCTGCTACAGCCCAGGGTAATAACCAAAGGCTGGGAAGCAGCTGTCTGCAAACTTCATAGAAATTCTCCTAATTCTTTGGCATATTGTAGGAGAACTTCTTCTCAGTTTCTGTCAGTTCTTTTTTAGAATGTGAATCACATTGCCAAACTATGATCCAGCACTTGAGCCTGCGTTGCAGCGTTTCCGGGGTCACGTGGAGCTGCAAACTTTCACTTCATGCCAATGTTCTGCAAGCTGATGGGGGAGCTTTCTAAACTCAGGGTTCTGGAAGCATGGAGGTATTTTGAAATAAACCCTAAGTGGATAAAAATAATCATCTAGTACTTTACTCCCAGTTTACTCCTATTTCTTGTGATGAGAAAAAGGAATAGAGTCTGGCAGTGTAACTGAAAGTCCAGTTGGTCTCAGTGGTGCTATTCATGGAATAGCCCCTCTTCTGTCAGTGAACCAGAATCTGCAGCTGATTAAATAATCTTTAAACTCAACATCAATGAACAGGGAATATGCACAGAGGAGCCATAATTATCACACAGTCATAGACCAGGGTAAGTGGACAATTTTGGTAGTGCACTTCATAATTATTGAACCTTAGCTAAAGTCCTAAAGTTGTGGATGCAGCAGAGACAGGAGYTGATGTATTCTGAAGGTCACCTCGCCTTTTTAGCATTTTTAGCTTTAGTCTGAGAAATGCTCTCTTTTCCTGTACCTTCCCCTCTTTCTGGCTCAGTCACTCTGGAATGATTCAGTGCAAATTTGAACAGTGGCTCCCCAAAAAGCTGAGAAAGCCCTTCCTCCACTGTCAGTGGGGTAGTAGGTATGTCTCTCAATCACAGAAGGGGATTAAACTTGTTTCCCTTCCACCCTGTCCTTCTSGGTGACTTTTTGCCTCTGAGCTGTTATTGAAGGGGGCTGAAGGCAATAAGGTGACCATGTTCTGCAGGAGACCCCTCTGCAGGGAGCACTGAGGTTCCTGATTTGCTTGCACAGTGTAAGGGAGATGGAGGCAGTTCCTTGAGTCTGCTGCACAGATCTAGGGCTCACCTGTGCCCAGAACAGGCACACCAGCAGGGGAATTCAGACCAAAAGCAGCTGGGACTTTGACAATTAGGGTCTTTTTTTGTCCCCAGGCACTGAGTTCTGTCAAACATATTGTTAGAGTAAGTTTTGTTGAATCAGAGAATTTYCTGATCATATTAAAATTAACACAATAAAAACATTCAATTCAGTCCTGATGTGACTCATAATTGAATAGATTCACCAGGAACTTACTATGCTATTATATATCTCAACTAGTGGCAAAAACTCTGTAGATGTCTGAGAAATTGGTACAAATGGTGAAATTGGAGTTCTAGAGGAGCAGCTCCTGAACTGTTGAGTGCAGGTGGATGTTGGATCCTGGTGCTCCTCTACATTACCAAAATTACCTTTGGTGACATTCATTAAACTGGGAGCTGGGGTGGGAACCCCTGAGAGTGGGTTTTCTAGGGAGCAGTTTGATTCTTTTGGATTCCAGGCTAGTCTGAAAATGTTAGAAGCTGAGCTGATCCTCTTGTTCATGAACAACTTCGGGGTTTTTTGATAAACTGGTAGCAGGAGGTAAAGGATGAAAAAATAATTACAAGGAACATGGTGAGAAATCAGTTCTGTAAAGGTGGCTGAGTCCTATTTTCCTCCATGGGTTTGCTGCCCTTGCTATTTGTGTAACTCATTGCAAAATCTTTCTGACAAGTCTTTTGTTTGGTGGGGAGGACAGAATTATGAAAGGGCTCTGTTGAGCTCCTAATTCCCCTGGCTGTCCTGGTGTTGACACCTAATGTGCCAGAGCAGCATGACAGTTAAGATCAGCATTCACCAGCAGATAATATCAGTAGAGATTTTATTTCCTATGCTAATCAAATGTGGTATCACTGATATCTGATGACAATTTCTGTCTTTTTAACAATTTTCCCTCTGTGGAAAGCCTTGAATACCCAGCTATAGCTGCATTCCTGGAATCATGTATTCACTGCACAGAGATGCAATAAGATGTTGGCTCCAGTTAAGCCAAGACTGAATTGTGCCTCAAGGACTCAGCCAGCTGCTGAATCTTTATCAAACTGACACAGACAGCCCCAACCCTGATAGGGAGAGTGAACACCCCTCTCAGGGACATGATCTTCATCCAGCCTTTTAAGCATCACTGTGCAAACTGGAGCACGCAGAGGGAGAGATGCCTGCAGCCCATCCCCTCTGCCCCCACCAGCTGGGCAGGGACACTGAGCTGCAGGTTCCAGGGAGCAGGGGCATCCATTTGGACAGCTGCAGAACATGAACAAGGGGAAGAAGAAGGGCTGTCTCTGGGCAAGCATGTCCTGATTTATAATAGAACTATATTTATGTTAGTCGTAACCACATTATTCAATATAATTGGGGTCAAGAATTGAATGAGTCTAAAAGAATGCAAAAAATAGTTTCAAAATTCCTATTATAAATAAAGACCTGGTTTAGAGGTTTTKTGAGAACTCCAGAAGCTGAAAGGGTAGTAAACCCCCAGTGTTTTCCAAAAGACAATGCCAGAAAAACCACATGAAAATTCCTCTTAGTGGAGACTGACTGCTTTAATTTTTTTTTCTTTTTTTTTTTGGTGCTTGTTGGTCTCTCATGCTGCCCTCACTGCCAATTTATTTTCACACTATTTCTGTGCAGGCTGACKGGTTCATCGCTGGTAATTCTAATAGCAGTCAAGAGCAGGGACTTGCAGAGTGTGGCTGCCAGGAGGGGCAGTTTCCATCCCCTCAGCACCAAGGCATCAGCAGCTGGCAGGCAAGCACAGCCATGGCAGCTCCCTCCACACTTATGCTGGGTTAGATTTCCAGCTGGGAAATGTAGGTGTTTAATGTATGTACTTTCCTCTGGCTGCATTTTGGATGGCTGGCACTGGGCTGAGGCCAGTTTACATTTTTGTGCTACCCTAGAGCAACATTTGTTTGAAGAGTCCCCAGTATTTGCCTGATTTTTTTGCATCTTGCTTCTTTGCTTATGCTCTGCCTGGTAGGATGATACCAAGCCCATAGTGGAAGCTGTGCCTTGGCACACCTTTCAAAACATGAATTTTACCATTTTAGCTCTGTCAAAAGGGCTGCTACTTCCATCAATGAGAACTCTTCTGAAACATGAATTTTACCAGGTTTAGCTCTCTCTGAAGAGATGCTACTTCCATCAATGAGAACTCTTCTAAAAYATGAATTTTACCAGGTTTAGCTCTGTCTAAAGGGATGCTACTTCCTTCAATGAGAACTCTCCTGACTATTGCTTCTCTTCATAGTTTTCATGCAAATGTGAAGTTTTTCTCCTTTCCCAAAGCTTCTCTTTCTACCTACTCCTGCCTTCTTCTTCCATGATACTCTGGAGAAACACTGACAAATAGTTCTCTGCAATCACCTTTTAAGGCTGTGTYGCCATAACTAAAGAAATTGTCTTCATTTTGACCAAAACCCCCACCAGAATGTGACTTGTAAGCTATAGTAATGCAGCTAACATTTTACAGTTAACCTTTGCTCTTCAGTTAAAGCTGTTATCTCAGGCCTAAGCCAAGGGTCATAGATAAAACCTCCCTGGTTTTTTCCACCTCTTAAGCYGAGTTGCATCAGTGAACCATTAACTTAGTAGATATTTACTGTTACCTTTATGGAAGAAATGCACACTGTACTTTTTCTGCATTGCATGGGTTTGATTTATGTATGGCCCCAGTTCTATAGGTTCCTCACTGAGGCAGGGCCTTCATACCATAGAAAAGCAAACAGGCAACCAAAATTTGCCAGAAGAGTGGTCAGAATAAAGAAATAAAGAAATAAGAAATAAAGAATAAAGAAATTCTCATACTTTCATCCTCATMTCTTTTCTACTTAACATGCACCACTAATGGTCCTGATTTGCACTGGCAAAAAACCCTAATTACAGYGACTTTAGACTGAGATAAGTGTTAGCCTCAAGTCAAACTGCAAAGGATCTGGGCTGTGCCTGGGTGCTACAGGGARCTGCAGCCAATTAATTGTAGCTCCCTGCATGAGGCCAGGTTACAAGCTGGCCCCAGCAGTGATTAGAGCAATATTAGAGCAGAGATTACCCTGCCCTGGGGCTGCTCTCACCATGACCAGTGGCCACTGTGGCTGTCAAACCATGGCCTGTGCTGGGCCACCCCTCTGTGCCCTTGCTGTGGCCTTGCAGGGGCTGCAGRAACTTCACCAACTCTGGGAGGGTAAAATATCCAGGTAAAATGAGTGAGCTCTTCCAAGGGGGCAGAGAAAGTGAAAAACATGAAAGTGTCCAAAAATCTCCATGGAAGTGGAGAGGCCATGGGCTGACTACATCATCCTCCCATTGGGCAGCTCAGCAGGAAGAGATAACACAACAGGAGACATCTGCCAGCAGGACCCCCCTTCTCTGCCCCTTCACTGGCAAATAGAGCCTTCCTGGCATGAGGATTTTCCACTTCCTCCCAGTTMCACCAGCCTATCTCTGAGAGTCAGATTTTACAGCAATTTTTGGGGGGTGGACTTCCCTATTTCTTCTCCTGCACTCTCCTCTTTGCTGTTGCCAAATGTCATCCCCTCCCAGCATGCTGGAGCTCCCCAAAGCAAAGGGAGTGGAGCGTGAGGAAACAAAGGGATTTGTCTGATTCAAAGTTTCATTTGGTCTTTCAATCAATTGAGAAATAAATGTGATGTCCCCCCCACTCCCTATTGACTGGGCCTGTGCATGTAGGTCAGGCATCTGGAACTGGATTTTCCAATGGTTGGGAAAGAGCTTAATCCCTCAGAGGAGRTTTGCAAGGAGGTGTGGAATCAAAGGGATAGGTTCCCAAAGCCCTGACAGTGGGAGCCAGGGAGAGGTGATTCACTCAGCTCTGCCAGCTGCCTTTTACAGGAGGCCAGAGCTGCTAGACAAGTGTGGTACAAGGCCAGTTTTSGCTGCTTTTATGAGTTTACATTGATTTCAGCTCTTTTCCTGACAAAGCAGGGCTCACTACTGCCTGCTTTCTGTGCTGTGGGGAGGGGTAATTTTAATTTSTTTTGCCAAGCAGGTTTAGCTCTGCACAGCATTGCTTTGCTGATGGGGATAGCTGGGTCTGGCAGGGGTGTGAGGGGAGCAGAGCAGGAGCTTGACCCACCTGCTCCGTGGTTTGTGATGCTGCAGGGGCTCTGCATGCTCTGAGCAGCCCCCAAAGGGTTTTGGGCTCCTTTTAGAAGCACATTCCCCTTGGCAGCAGACAAGACTGGGGACAGCACTGCTGGCTGCTATCTTGATAAATCTTGATAAATCTAATGTGCCCAAAATGGCTCAGTTTCTGGGGGCARAGGGGAAAAGGAGAACAAACAGAGAAAAAGCTGGGATCTCACTATTTCCTGACACRCAGAGCTGCCTTAAGCTCATTGCTGCCATGCATTGTGCAGCACTGTTCAKCTTGAGCCTTGCCTATCCAGCTGTGCCAGGGAGAGACACTGATCTGTCTTTGGGCACCAGATTAAACCACAGAGCTGGAGGCTGCTGGCAAACTAAATCTGGTCTGCTTTCCTTCCACAGCCCAGGAGTACAGCACTGTTCTAACACAAGCCCAAGATTTCACATCTCTYAGTTGAGATCCCTCTTGCCCTCTGGTCTGCTCAGACCTCTCAGCAGCTGAGGAGTTCATGGCCTTATAGGCTCCACTGAGGGCTCAGGGCACACAGCACCCACCATGCAGAGCCCATCTCCCTCATCCTGCACACCCAGGACATTGAAAAGCACAGGTAGGACAACCCTGTCCACGGCCTGCAGCTCCATGGGTCAGCATCTCCAGCAGCCCCACCATCCCCACATCCTCTGCCAGACCCATCTCCCACTTTTGGCTCTGTCCAAGTGCAGTGCAGCCCTCGAGGCTCTTTCCAGACAGCTTAAGAAAGTTGAATGAAGGGTTGTAATCTGAGGCTAATGCTGAGTACTGTGTAAATTTCCTTTCCCCACCTGTCCAGAGGAGATGTTGTATCTGCACCTGGCTGCATGGGGCAAGAGCTTGTGCTCCCAAATCAGAATCCCCCTTTGCCCACCCTGAGCTGGGCACAGAGGTGTTGGAGGGGAGACAGAGGAAGCAGGCTGAGAGGGGAAACAAACCTCTTTGAGTGCATGACAGCCCCATTCAAGTCAGACTCAAAAGCTCTATTTGCTGCATAGATATAACACCCTTCTCTTTTCTCTTCCCCAGCCTTGTGGTGTTGTGAGGCTCCCAGGGTGAGGTGAGAGATGAGAATCTGACTAYGTTTCTCAGWAGGTTTGTATTATGTCATATTATATTATATTATATTATATTATATTATATTATATTATATTATATTATATTATATTATATTATATTATATTATATTATATTATATTATATTA
>JACDOX010000248.1:724674-756758 GCA_014549065.1 Cardinalis cardinalis | reverse complement strand
GCTGTAGGCACAGTTTGGGGTCACTGGGATGGGGCTGGGCTGTAGGCACAGTTTGGGATCATTGGGATGGGGCTGTGCTGTAGGCACAGTTTGGGATCATTGGGATGGGGATGTGGCCCAGCCCCAAGGGGTTCCAGCTGTGAGAAGCAGGTGAGCAGCACTGGCAGCAGCAGCCATGGAGTGCCCAGGTGTGCAATCACTGACCAGCCACAGAGGGAACAGAGGCCACACAGGTGCAGTGCATCAACATGAGGGCATTAAAGGTTGGGATAAGAACCAGAAGGGAGATGTTTGCAGCCTTCTGCAGTGACCTGGTGTTGCTGTGTACGGGCAGACTCCTGAAGTCTCCTGATGAGGTAGGGTGTCACTCTGGGGGGGAGAATGCTTAAAGCCTTCTGGAACTGTGAGGGGATGCTCTGTGTGTTGTGGCTGCCTCAAATGTGACATGTACTGAGACATTCCCAGAGTACTGAGGATTTCCTCAGTGAGGGCTTGTGTTGGTGTCCATTCAGCTGCAGTTGTGCCCCTCTGATCAGCACACATGGTCATCATTGATCCTTATGTGTGTTTTTCATCTTCAGCATGAATTTTGCTTTGGCAAAGTACTCACTGTCCTGGTTGGAAAGGCAGGTGTCTGCCAAGGAGGGCAGGAGCTTCTTGGTGTCCCTCTGGATGGTCAATGGGCTGCAGCAGGCTGAAAGGGCAGGGGCAGGCAGGCCCTGGAGTGGTGAACAGAATGTAAAAGAGCTCTGCAGCAGGAGCCACAGGGTGACCCCATGGGAAAGGGGTGCTGGGGAACAGTGCACAGAAAAACTCAGAGCAGGGGCAGAAGGAAAAACCCAGCGGGGATGGGCAGGGCCAGCCTGGCTCCTGAGCCCAGCCTGGCTCCTGAGCCCAGCCTGGCTCCTGAGCCCAGCCTGGCTCCTGAGCCCAGCCAGGAATGGCTCCTCGGAGGGGCTGGGGGCTCTGGGTGTCCCCTGAGCAGATGCTGAGGGTCCCTCTCCAGGGAGGTTGGGCGCTCACAGGGCCCAGTTCAGTGGCTGCTCTTAGGAGCAAAGGCTCACCCAGGTAGGGAAGCAGCAATGGGCTGGGCTCCACYRTGGAGCAAACCCTCCTGCAGCAGCAGCAGCTCAACCTTCCTCCTCTGATCCTGAGAGAGAGGGAAAGGAGCTGAGCCCAACCCCTCACACCAGCCAAAGYCTGCAGGTATCTCTGTCCTTCCAAGAGAAGACCCTCAGCTAGGAGAACGCAGCCAGCTGTGCCTCTCCTCCTTGGCTACATCCTTTGTCTCTCTTATGTTCTGGTTGTTGTCTCAGTAGCAGCAAATGGGACAAAATTCCCTGAGAGAAAGAAAAAAAAAAAAATCCTAACCACGGCCACCATCATCCCCAAATCTCACAAAGTACCCTTGAAACACATGTTAGAGGCTTAAATCTATTATCCTCCTTTTGCATACTGGAATATGTACTGATACGTACTGGGGACAGTTCAGAGTAGGGTTTATAAAGTGACAATTTCTTCAGACYCCTGTCTGTGAGGACAGATAGGATKTGGGGTTTTTTTCCCAGAGCTTTGCTCCCTGATGGCATTGCCTACCAGCTCTAAAACAGGGCTCTCTATCTTTTAGCCCAAGCCCCAAAACTGGGCAAGAATCCTAAACCTGAGCAGCAGAAACCAGACCTGTGCTCCTTCAGATGTCCCTCCTCAGGAAGTCTGTCAGAGCATGTGTTTGAATATCTGTGTAAAATGCTGGTCTTACCCATTTCAGTTCACACCTATTCAGAGAATATTGTAATTGGCTTACTTGAGTGGACAAAACATTGCCATTTAAAACTCATTCACGTTGTTAAACATGAAGAGAATGATTTCTTTGTGCAGGTTTTGGTTCAGATGCTGGGTCATGGCAAGGCACAGGCAATAAGATCGATGAGTTAATGCTAGAAAACCAGCTCAGCAAAGCCACATTTTAAAGTTCACAGAAGGGTTTAACGTGTTGAGGTGCATGGAGAGTGGTGTGAGGATGAACAGTGAGAGGCTGCCTCTGGTTGTAGCCTTCAATCACTGCGAGGGAAAGGAAAGATAAATAGTAAGGAGTGCAGAGACCGTGGATGCCTGCTGTGAGCCATGGGAAGGCACTGGGATGTGGCTGAAACCCTAAATCAGGGGCCAGCAGCAGAGAGGTAACAACAGAAGAAAGCATGATGCAACTTCTTGTTTCCTTTTTTTGTTTGTTTGGGGATTTTTTGTTGRTTTGTTGGGTTTTTCTGTTTTAAGTACAAGGGCACTATTTCTCTGTGTTTTGGGGGCAATCCTGTTGTTTTCTTTGCCCAACCTTTGGGGCTACTCCTGGGAGAATAAAGGGATGAGAAACCTTGGGAAAGTAGTCCCATGTGCTTGCAGATAGTTACTAAGGCCTGCAGGCAAACTGGATAAGTGATCTTTGTTCTGGAGCAAGAGCAAAGGAAATCTGCCCTGAGCAAACCATGTCTGCTTCCTGAGGTGATCAGGTGGAAACCTTTCCCAAGCTGTTTTTGAAGCCAATCAAACTTGGACACTCCTATGAATTAGGCTCTGAGACAGCAGATTGCTGTAACAAATGGCTGAAGTGTTACTCACAGAAGTGACTCTTTGCCATCAGAAAAAGGCCCCAAAAGSACCCTACACTTTGTCCTCCTGGCCAGGTACACATGGAGTTTACATCAATAAGGCTTTGATTGTGTGAGTCTTCACCAGCTGTGCTGCAACTTGTTTGGGCTGTATGAATTCTTGTCCTTGTGTATTTGTGTTAAATGTCTTGCACACCTATGGAGCTGTACATAAAATAGAAATCCTAATYCTTATCAATAATCAAAGAAAGAAGCTGCTGCAGGCTGCCTTTGGCTGACCTTGGCCCAAGCCAGCTGAAGAGGAGGAATAAAACCCCTGTGGAGCAGTGGACAAAYGCCTGAGCTCCTGTTTTAATGCTCTGGGTGCCCACAGCACTGCAAAAGCAGGGAGGATTTCTCAGCCTGCCAGGAGCAGGGTATTCATTGCACCTGGTTCTGCAGGCCCTTGTGGCTGCTGTGGGCAGCTGGGCCAGGGCAGGGGACAAGGCAGGGGCTGCCCCTGGCCCAGGAGGGGAAGGATGAGCCTGGAGTGCCCCTGGCACAGCTCCCAGGATGTACCTGGCACTTCTGTCACACAGAATTGCATTATTTTGTTGGAGCCATGCTCCCCACCCAGCTGTTTCCATAGGCAGCTCTGTGTGATGCTGAAGTTCTTGGGGGTGAATTTGCTCTGTTCTGTCCTCACTGCATGCCAGTCTTCATTTGTTTTCAGTCTCTGCAGGGATAGTGGATGTGCACAACTTCACATGTTCCGCCACAGCTGAATTTTCCATACAAATCCCCACTTCACAGCTCTTCTGTGCTCTCAAAAATGAGAAATGATGGTCTGGCTAGTTTAACCCATGTAAAAACTTCATCATAATCTGAGTTTGGGAGGGGATTAATTAATCCCAAYGCAGGTTTCCTGGGAAGGAATTCTGGTCTGTTTTCAAGGCAATGATGCAATCTCACTGATGGAGCGAGAATAACTTTTCCTTTAGTCCATGCCTCAGATTGCACATTAGTCATATAGAACAAGAGGAATATTTCCAAGAACACCAACAGAAGGGCAGTAATTTTCTGTTCTCTCCTTTTCCCCACCATTCTTAAATTTCCCTGTTCTCCTTTTCAGCTTTAAAAACAGCTTAATTTTAAAACCTAGACCCTTCCMTCAGATCCCTTCTTCTGGCTACATGCCTGCCTTCTTGCTGCCTGCTGCACTAAAAATAATGCTAAAAAATGGAAGCAACACTTGATAGAAGACCAGCTTGCAGGACTGGCTGCATTAGCAGTAAATCAGCACTAAATCAGCATTGTTACAGAGCCACCTGAGAAGCRATGCAAGCATCCAGCTCTTTGATTTTAAAAACTTTGCTTAGTCCAAACAAGTGTGCAGTCAACATCTGTCCTGCTGCATGGYTTTTCTATCAAGGAGTAGTTACACTTTTAGGGAATACCAAAATTTACCAAGATTTTTTTCCCCCCTATCTTTGCCATATTCTTCCCAGTGCCCTTGTTTTCTTTTTTYCCCTTGGATAAGGGGGCATTTCTACAATGGTCTCCTAAGGTTGTATTCAAAAGGTCACAAATCTTTCAGGGTACATGGACAATCCATTTCCAGACAAAATTATCCTRTTTTTTAAAATGTAATTACTTAATTCTGGAGCTGCTTCTCCAAGACTTATGGCAGTGGTTGTATGAGAAAGTAGGTAACTTGTAGTCACTTTGATTAGGGGAGCAGCTCACCAGTAGTGTTTTATGCTATTTGTGGGGTTTTCTTGTTGTTTGAACATGCTTGGTAAACTGATGTCATTCACTATTAAAGCTAGAAAACAATTTTCCAAATGTATAAGCACTACATGACATTTYTTCCTGTGTGCTGTGGATTGTTATWAGTGCCTTTGTTGAATGACTTTGTTCTTTTTTCTATTTCTTAATCTGATCTGTGTACTGGCTCTGACTTTAGGAAAAGTTGGAGTTGAAAATTATTTGGAAATGAAATGTAACTTTATTGTGTATTTTATGTAAATGCCACCTGCAGGATTTTTTTGGAGCCATCTTCTGGGATTAGCCAGCTTTTAAAGAGCCTGATCAGATGGCACCTTAGCTAAAGCACAAATTTCACTTTTAAGTTGAAGTTTGCATTGCTTTAATTGACCTGGTGCTGGTCTGTGTGTTGATTACTACAAAGTAAAAGTGCAAGACAGGATGTCTACCCTGCTAYATGCATGCTATCATTGATACTTTGGATTGCATGAGGGTAGATTTTAAAAAGGATGTTTGGTTTTTACTTTCAATCCTCTTATGTATTACTTTTTCCCTTTACACATCCATCCAAGCTAATAACCTTAAGAGAAAATAAAGGCCTTTGTGTGAAGTAACAAAGCTGGACAGTCAGAGTGCCTTGAAGATGCCACTGGGTTGCACCCCACAGCTCATTAGAGTTCAAATAATAAGGAATAAATTGAAATGGGAAATACACTCCAAAATGCTGAGATTTAGACTGAATTATGGTGGGTGAATGCCACCAAGAAAAATGCTCCCAGCATATAGCTCTACTGGGATGAAATTAATGTTGTTGTTTGTGCCTTTTCTGTCATTGCATTGTATGTTTAGGCTAATGAATACATTYATTTTCATGGCATTAAAGGTCATGAAAACCACAAGCCAATGTTTGTTGATTTGCTAGAAATAGGTTTCAAACTGAATAAAGTGAAAATTAGGGTGACAGTGGGACTTTTGAATCTCACATTGTGTGTCTCACTTTGGATAGGTCCCTGGGAATGTTTAATGCAAAATGCATCAGTGACTGATGAGCACTAAGTACTCAGATTAATTTGCCCAGCCCTTAAAAGCTGAAACCTGCAAATCTAATTTCCTGTTGAAGTTTTCACTATTGTTTACAGCTGTACTGTAAAACATATATGGATGTACAACGAGAGAGTCATCTGGCTTTAAATGCAGTTTATTGTTTGGCTCAGGAGTGTAATAAAGCTGTCAGCCAGACTCTGCCATTGAACACCAAGTYATCCATACTTATGACAGGAGCTTGTCAGTGATTTCCAATGGAAATTCCTGTAGGGCTAATAATTATAAAAATACTGAAAGAGGATTTTCRCCCTCATTAGCAGTCAGAAATGGGTTGTATATTCGTGGACTGCAGTCAAAATACAAAATGTGCCTGAGCTGCTCAGAGCTGTCCCTTTGCTGTGCACACTGCTTGCCTTGCTTTGCCATCCCATCCTGTGCAAACCCAGGGCACACAGGGAATAGTTCTGTGTCTGCTCTGGGGTGCCCTGACCCCCAGGGCAGCTCTGACTTTGACCCTCACTCATGGAGAAAGTTTCCCAGACTTCAAGGTAGACTGGAACCCACGAAAGTGTGGAACAGATTATAGAGAGCAGTGTAGGTGTGTCACTGGGTGAGAAATTGAGGTTTGGGATTTTTAGTGTGTTGTGGATGGAAGCAAGATGGAGAGCACAGGGTGCTGTCCTGGGTTTCTCCTTCATGCTTCTTCTTCCTTCTCCATGGGTTTGGGTGGCATTTTGTAATTGGGCAGAAAAGTCCCCATTGTGGGCTCTGTGGGATCAGTTATTGGGTTAAAGGGGAGAATAATCCAGGTGTCAGCTCTTAATTGGATGGTTTAGTCTTAAAGGACCTTGGAACAATCTCGATTGTTGGCCATTTTGTGCCTTCTAATGAAAAGCTGCTGAACTCCCAGCAGTGAGACTGTTTTACTGATAAGAAATAATGAACACCTGAGTCTGAACATGAACTACCTCAAGTGCCTTCAATGCAGACCCAGRGAAACCCACAACTGGAACCCCCACACCATCTCACTGTATTTTTGGCCAGGAAGGTGTGTTGGTTTTAAGTATCTCTATTTTAGCCAGCAGTGGTGAGAGCTGTAGTGAGAACCCAGCATTTCCATGTGAGCTGGCACAGGCAGGCTGCTGCTGCTTCTGGAGCCTGCAGCTCCAGAAACGTGAGTCTTSCAAAGCTGATTAAATGTTCAAGTGCCTGAGAGCACCTCAAACCACCAGAAGAAATACTTCTTGCCCTGAGACCTTAGGAGTACCTCTAGCAAATTTTAATCAGGAGGTGTAAAAGCTTAATCCCAGCGAAGGAGATAACAGGCACTCAAGATATGAGACAAAGGAATCTGAATTTATTTTATTTATTTGTATTTATTATCATTTTTTATATGTCTGACTGCATCCCTAAAATTTAAAGGCATCWTTTAGGAAGATGTCAGTGGTAGAAGTACCAGTACATAAATAGCCATTGTTGTTTTCTTGTGTCTCTCAATGAATCCTCAAAATCTCTTCRTACTGTTCCCTCAGCCTCTGAAAATAAGATTTTAAACTTGACCAAAGAGCTTATGAAGGAAGCAAATGCCCTCAAAAGAGGCTGAGTCCCGGAAGTGTCATCTGTGATTCATTACTGCTGTAAGGACACATMATCGAGCTGATGAGGACAGAGAAAGTTTCCATAACAGCAACAGTACGAAAATGAGACTGGAAGAGTTGTCATCATTGTTTGAAGTGATGTGTGTTTGAAACAGGCACAATCTCTAAAGCTGATCACTATTATTTTCTGGTCTCATTGCAGCACTTGAAGCATTGTGAGACTCACAAAGCCCCTCAGCCATCTCTTTCCCTTCAATTTTTCCATCACTGTGGAATTTAAATAGCTTGTTCTTCTCAGACAATAGATTTGTCTTTCTTCCACCAGTACTGTATTTATTATAAATGCCATTTCTGCCTAAACAGAAGGGTCTTGTTTCAAAAAGGGCATCCATCAAATTTTCTATAGCAGATGTCATTGTTTAGGAATGGCACTCCCCAATTTAGTGCTCCCACTGAGACTCAAACCACGCTGCTGCTCGCTTGCTCCTCCCCTTTTCCCTTTCCCCCTCTCCCTTGTGGTGGGATACAGAAGAGAACTGGAGGCACAAAAAGTAAAGATGACAGGTTGGGATAAGAACAATTTACTGGAAACAGCAATAATAACAAACAATATTATTGACAGAGGGTACAAGAAAAGAAAYATKATTGCTCACTGTGGAAACYSCAACAACACACCTTAGCTGAGTGCAGCCACCTCCCCCTGACTGYTCCCTCTGCCCYGGGWCCAGAGTGATCCCACCYYCYCYYTGYCCTGGGTCCAGAGTGATCCCACCCYCYCYYTGYCCTGGGTCCAGAGTGATCCAACCCYCTCCTTGTCCTGGGWCCAGAGTGATCCCACCCYCYCYYTGYCCYGGGWCCAGAGTGATCCCACCCTCYCYYTGYCCYGGGACCAGAGTGATCCCACCCTCCCTCTGCCTTGGGATCAGTGCTGCCCTCCTGCTCTGTCTGCCATGCTTACTCAATGCTTACTCACTGTAAGGAACCCCTTCTTCCTGGAAGAGACTCCTTCTCCCATCCCTGGAAATGATGGGAGGTGGTGTAGAATAACCTCTGAGTCCTGGACRTGCCCCCTCCCAGCTACTGCAAAAATTAACACAAAAATTAAGCCTGACCAGGACACCAAAGTAGAATTTCTGTTAAAGAATCAAACTGACTAAATTTTGTATATTTGCACGACAGCCAGACTTGCCTTGCTTGCATTCAGAGAAAATTCAGTAATTTCAGTAACAAAGGTGTTTAAATKTATTTTCTATCTATCAATCTATCTATATTAAAGAGGATTTTCTAAGCACAGCAGAATGGCCACAGCCCTTAAGGCTAGCTTTGCTGGAGGAACAGAGCACTAAATTCAGTAGCAGGCTCATCAAGACCATACTTCTCAATCTGGAAGTGTTAATCTTACTTGAGATACACTGGTGAGGTGGCTGGGAGCTACTCAATGTTTTTTTAACTGCTAATTGCATACATTCTCTTGATGTTGTTTCCAGCAAGGAAACAGTTGGAAATCTTTTGTTGAGTTGGGCATTGTTTTGAATTAAAGTCAAGATAGTGTTTCAATAGCTCTGTGTTGTCTGATGCAAAGGCATGGAGAAGTAGCAGTGTGTTCTTTCCAGCCAGCAGCCTGTGGTTTACGCCCCATAAACTGTAGATCACCCACATTTCTTTCTGAGGCAAGCCTCAGCAAATTCAGGCTTGCAGGATTTCTTTGTATGGTTTGCAGTTCCAACATGCTGAGTCCCGTTTGTGTGTTCAGGCTCTTGTGAACTAGGAAGTGTCCAACTGATGGCAAAACGAGACAAAACCAATTCATATGGAATCTGATCCAAAGTTTACTGAAGCCAATGCTAGAGTGATGAGAGATGCTCATGACTTCAGCCTTTTGATCAATGTGTCTTCTGTAGTGTGACCAATGATGTTCAYCTCCTTTGTGTCCTTTCTGGTTTTATTTCTGTCATCTGAGTAGGAAAGATCTTCCCAAGGCAGTCTCCTGAGCTGCAAAGGATGCAGTTGATTTTCCTTTTTCCATTAATTTTGTGGTGACCAGCATACTCGAGGAACATGCCAGAAGCAACCTGTTAAACCAGGCTGGGGGCACCTGCACAGAGTGCCAGCTGGAAAAGCAAGCTGACAGCAWGACCCCAAAGTCTCCAGGACTGGTAGCAAAATGCTACCTAGACATAGGGCAAGCACAACAGGAACAGACACTTTCACTGGCAGGAGTGGAGTGAAGGAGCTTGCTTCAGGTTTCCTTCATGGCCTGGAGCAATGTGTGTGACAACGTGGAGAGGTGTCTGAAGAGGGACTCAACACCGCTCCTCCAAGGGGGCTGGTGTGAAGTTTGGGTACTTGTGACCAAGCCCTCATTTGTTAAATCTTTAACTTGCAAGCATGCTGGTGGCTGCTGTGAATGGCTCTGCAGAGGCTGGTGTCTGTCCCACCTCCCCTGCAGGAGCCCAGCTCTGCACGGTGCATTGCAGGCCTGTGGTTAATTCTGCAATCTGGTCCTGTATGAAATACTCTGCACTTCAGGTTTGTGGTGCAGAAACTTGAGCAATCCCAGCTATGTGCAACTTGTCATATGGCACTATAAAGTAGGAACACACTTTCCTACAGTTAATTTTCTGCTGCAGCATACAAAAAATGCTTGATCTGCCGCTGGATTTCAGTGTTTGCAGGTTCACTGATGCTGAGGGCAATTCTTGAGGGGCAAGTGTATTAGGTGAGGAAAAGCTTTTTGTCTCCAACAGCACTTCAAAGACATTTTTCATATTTAATATACTGCCAGGATACATGGGAACACCTGTTACAGATATCAAACGGAGGAGTGTTCTCCCCAAATGGGGTATTTCTCTACTGCCTTCCTTAGTTTGTCTCTAAACAAAAGCTTTAATTTTGTACTAGCATATCTACTTTTGAAAGATTGATCATGTTGCATTGGAGAAGAGATTTGAGTGAAACTGTGTGTTGATTTGCCCTTTGCTGTTTAAAATGACAGCTTAACTCAACCATATATGATTAGAAGAGAGGAGTTCATATTTCTGTATAATCTTTGTCAGTTGATTGTGAAGCATTAATGTTTGTTGGCTTACTTCTCTCTGATCTGCAAAGAGAAGGTTAGGAAATATCTTTGGTCTCATCTTTCCTGTTATGATAAATAACTGATCTGTGGTCAGAGCTGTAAAGTTCATAACCTACCCAGAAAAAACTTAGGAACAAACCACTGCTGCTGCAACATTATGTAAAGTGGAAAACCTATTTTCCTGGGGAGAGGTGCTGCTTAAAGATGATTTCACAAAAGAGGAAGTCCTTGCTGTTTATCCTGCTTGATCCAAATGTGCAACATTTCCTGTGGCCTGATCTGCAGTAAAATCAAAGGGGGTAGCCATTTTCTGTGGTCTATTGCTTCCTATAGCATACCCTTATAAGAAAGGAAGAAAACTACCATTTGTTATAAAACTACCCCTAACCTTCCTTTCCTGATTAATCAATTCTAAAAAATGATGCATTGGTAGTAACCCCACAGGGTCCAACTGATAATCTGTTTTTCACATCTCTCTGGCAGAACCACTGTCTATTTTAAGGTGATAGAAAGCAGTTTATATATTTTGAAAGATGGGATTTATCCCTAAGACTTTGGAAATAYAGAAGCTGATCAAATCTGTGCTTGCAAGAGGTCATTATTTAGGTTACAAAGCAGACAWCAAATGCCATAATTGTGATTACCTGCACAGCTTTAAGGCCCCAGTGTACCTGAATAGAATTACAGTCTTTAATTGCACCCTGGGCAGTTTTTGTGATGGCTCCTACCTGGGCAGTATTTGGCAAGTCTGGAATAATGCAGATTTATTGAAAACATCTAAATGGATTTATTGAAGTATCTCTACAGAGTTTTCTAAGGAAACAAGCCATGCTCAGTGCAGCAGAGAGCTGCCTTTCTCCTTKGTTTGGGACTGAGGCTGTCATCTGATGAGAAGTTTCTTGAAAAAGTCTGTGTGTGCACCCACAGCCACGCTCAGGGAATGCAGTTCTTCCTGTTTTCATAAGCACTGAGGTAACTATTCCTCCTGGAACCTCAGCCTGGTGCCTGGCACCCCTAACGCTGAGATGATTGATGAAATCATTGCCAGCTGGAGTTCTGGGTGGGTAATGCAGGAGATAGAAGCAGCATTCCTGGATTCCGCTTGCTCTGACTCAGTGTGTGATCTCCAACAGCAAATGGAAGTCAAATCAGGGCATGCCCTGATCTGTCACAGGAGGCAGTTGTGGGATTAAGGAGTGTTTGTCAAACCGAGTTTAGTGAATGCTGCAGAACACAGGCACCAGTAACCATTGGGTGTTGGGTCCCATTGCACCAGGAGCAGGCTGACAGAATCAGCGGGGATGCTGCACTGCAAGGCAATGCTGCTGTCAGTCTACTGAGAATATTTGTTCCTTCTCAGTGCAGGCCTTCTGATAATGGTTTTTTGCCCTCCCTTTCACTTAATTGGCCATGGCTACCCATAATTCTCATAAAGTATTTATTGAACTCRCATACCATTTCAGCTGCATCCTTCAGGGTTCAGCTGCTCCTGCACTGGGTCTGTAGCCCTGCTCCACATCTCACACTGCAGAGGATGGACCCAAATAATCTCAGGGCAGAAATATATGCACATGCACCAGCTTTGCACTAGTTCAAACTCTTTTGGGACAGGTCAGATTTACCTTTCATGCTCTGAAGAGTTTATAGGACTTGGATCACATCTCTGCCATTTCCTGGGGCATCAGTCTGGCTGCCACTGTGAGGAACAATGGGATCATCAGTGCGGGCACAGTGGGCTCTCTGATTTGCCTGGAAGTGCTTTTACTGCCTGCAGTTGATCTGACCCCCTCAGGGAGCAGCAGCCATGCAGAGCAGCCCAGCACAGGGAGCTGCCTCAGAGCTCCTCCAGCAATGGGCCTGCAGCCCCCAGATACTCAATAATTACAAGGAAAAATAGGATAAAATGCTCTTTATTGGATACTGCTACTGGGAAGAGTCTGAAAGACAGAATTTAGTAATGAAATGAGCATGCAGACCACCCCATAGTTGGCTTGTGTGCACCACTGGTTCCCAAAATTCAGGTGCCAACTTCCTGCCTAGAAATCAATATTCTCTTTCTGRAAATATCAAAATGCTGAAAGCAAGCATCCCACCATTTGAGTGGCATTTAGACATTGACTCTTTATATTTTTAAACATTCTTTTCTCCCCTTGGTAAAATATTTTCAAATAAAAGCAAGAACGTTTAATTCCCAAAATGTTAGTCAGGGGGTTTTGAAACATTAAGACTTTGAAATATGTTAGAAGTCATCAAAAATGATAAAAAGTATTCTTGTAGTTAAAATTAGTCCATAACTTGGCCTGGTATTCCTATGAATCACAGTAAAACTGAGGTGTTTCTATACACTCTGTTTCTCTGCCTTTCTCCCTCCTGTTTTTGTTGAAATTTGTTCATCATGATATTTTGTTACCTATTTTACAGCAGCTTACTCATCAGTTGGAAGTTAGTCAGAGATTAGGAAACATTGTGAAGTTATCAAAAAACTAGTATGCTAGAAGGAAATCAGTTACTCTTTAGCCTCACAGGATAGAAAAAGGAAATGTAATTGCAAAACTGAACTGTGYTTTACAGTCCTTTTCACTTAGAAAGCCCTTCAGATAATTCTATAATTAGCATGGGACATGTTAGGGAGGGAAAAAATACCTGACACGAGAGGAACTGGTGAATGTTTTCATTCATAAGTGGGATTTAGCTGCTGTGGCAGAGCAATCTCCTGAAACAAAAACTCCTTTGAGCAAGAAGCCCCAGTTTCCATATCTTAGAGCAGCAGACACCTGGGCCTTGGCTGAGTGGGGTGGCCCAGCAGCTGCTTGTGCTCCTCTCCCAGTGGCACTTGTGGTCAGCCAGGAGATCTTCTGAAAAATCCTTTCACCAGGATTTTTTCTCCTGAGAAGCCTCAGAAAAGAAATGTAAACAATAATTATCTGATCACTTCTCCCTGTGTTTTGCTGCTTTGGAATGTGGCAGGYGCATCTTTGATTGGTTCCATGTGAATTGTTTTTACTTAATGACCAATCCCAGCCCAGCTGTGTCAGACTCTCTGGYCTGTCACAGGTTTTTATTATTCATTCTTTTCTAGCCTTCTGTCTGTATCTTTTTCTCTACAGTTTAGTACAGTTTTAGTATATAATTTCATAAGATAAAATAAACATATAATATAATATATAAAGTATAATATGTAAAACATAGTAGAAATATAATGCAAATATAATATAATAATAAATCAGCCTTCTGAGAACATGAAGTCAATTCCTCATCTCTCACCTCGTCCTGGGGATCTCACAACACAACAGACTCTGGTCACAAAGGGTGAGCAAGGCTCAWGCCAGCCAGGAAATTGTATTTGCCTGATTCTCAAAATAGCTTTCAGCATAATAACTTCTTCAGTTTCAGATCAGTGAAATAAAATCAACTGGGTTTATCACATATGTTGGTGTTTATATAGTACCTGTCATCACTCACTTAAATGGATAAGAAGAATATGGATAGAGATTAATTCCTGCTCTGTAATTTGTCTTGAGATATAAACAGTATTTTTAACTGCTAAAACCTGAAGTGTGACACTTTGTAAAACATCTACCTAAATATTGATAATAGTTACTGGTGTTTAGTTCAGGATTGATTTTCTCCAGCATTATTTATACAATGAACAGTGTTTCAGTGATTTCATATCTGCTGAGGAAATTCAATTAAGATTTAAAATATTTAAAATCCAGGTTCTAATGCTGCATTGTGTAAAGAAAGAATCATAAAAGAAAATATCAGTTCATGTGTTTTAGCAAGGTAAGAAAACCACACTGGATTTCTTCTGTCAGTGAAGAACAATTCTACAAAAATTGCCTGCCTATGGTTTTTGAGTAGAAATCTGCTTTCAGTTAAAACACTGGGGGATAATTTCTGTCTTTGTAGAAAATTTWCTTTTTATTGGGGTGAAGAGAGGAAGACAAAATCTATAAAAGGAAAGTAATCATTTTGTTCTGAAGGGTGATAAAAGTAATTTTCAGTATTACTATCCATAATATGGACTTGGGTTAAAGGATGTGCCTTTGTGAGTTGGACTGAGCAGCTCTGGGAAGGGGACATTTAGTAGTACCACCATGAGCAATAGAGGATACACAGAGTTGTATCATAGCAATGCAGGGGCCCATATTTCCACATAYTTCCCATATTTCCCATATTATTTCTGATGCCTTAATAAGGGTTTCTTATACCTTGGCTATGACAAATGTGTATAAATGCCCACTTCAAGCTCCTGATTGTCACTCTAAAGTCACAAATCTGGAACTCAGAGCTGTAGTTGTAATGAGGCAGCCAGAGAACTAGTGCTGCCCTTTTGAGCCAYATCTGGAAAATGCCCCTATTTTCCATCTCCTGGAGGAGACAAAAAAATATTAGTGGGAAAAGTTTTCAAGTCTAGTTTCCAGCTTCTCAGTCAGCTGCATCTTCTAATCCTACTCATAAATTAGATTATCTTTTTTTTTTCCTGTTTTCTAATTACAGTCTAGTTCTGTCTCTCATCCTGTCATGACCAGAACTTTCCTTTGATATCTAACCCAAATATATTAATGGATATTTTATACCTGTTTTTCTTTAGCTTTTTTAGTTTCAACAGTTCTTGTAGTGTCTCCCCTCAGAGTACCTACAGGGAGCTGTACCTKTGATTTAGCTAGGGAAGGGAAAAAAAAGACCCAAACTATGCTGGGAAAAGAGAGTGCAATAGAAAACCAGGCAGTTGTCTCCTCCTTAGCACTGAACTTCAGCCATTTTGCACAGTGCCATCAGCTCTGCCAGCTGCAGCATCCCCTGCTCCCCATCCAGCAGCTGTGGGATCCAGGCTGGCTGAGGATGCGACGTTTCCTGCTTGTGAAACATTCCAGTGTAAGGATGGGGCACTCTCAAAGAGACTCCTCTTTAATGAGTTGTATCAATAAATTCCCATCAGCAAATGCTATCTGCACAGCACTGTGAGCACACTGGCTGCTGTGGGATGCCAGAGCCATCAGGGGAGAGGCAGTGCTGTGCACTGCTCCATCAGCCTCGTCACCAGCATCTCCTCTCGTTCAGGCTCTGATGAGGCGTGCCTCCGACATAACAGAATCCAGATGCTGTGTATTCATTGTACAATTGCACAGCTGAAAGGAGGTTATGAAGTGTCCAGATAGCAACAAGCAGTAACCATGGGAAACTATTCTGTCCTGTCTCTGCAGATCAGGTTGGATGCAGTCACCCAGTGCCATGGGTTTAGACCCTTGGGAGAGGCTAACCCTCATTTTTCACTCTCTACAACTCCCTGAAAGGTGGTTGGAGTCAGGTGGGGTTGGGCTCTTTCTCCAGGCAGCMCTGACAGAACCAGAGGACACAGTCTCAAGCTGCACCAAGGGAAATATAGTTTGGATGTTAGGAGAAGGTTTTTTACAGAATGAATGATAAAGCTCTGGAATGGCTTCCCAGGGAGGTGGTGGAGTCCCCATCCCTGGGTGTGTTTAACAAAGCCTGGATGTGGCACTGGGGGCCAGGGTTCAGTTGAGGTGTTGGGGCTGGGTTGGACTCGATGGTCTTGAAGGTCTCTTCCAACCCAGTGATTCTGTGAATTTTTGACTCACCTGTAAATCTCTTGAGTGATCTGTAGGGTTTACCCCTCTGAGACATGACCTGTCTGTCCAGGCTGGCTGCAGAGCCCCACGTGGACGTGCCACCCAAATAATTCTAGGTTTTCTGGTCACATCTAACCTCTGTGTTTGTTTTAAATTCATACATCCATGTGTGTGTTCAGTGGGCAGAATTTTGCAAACAAATAAACAATTTCCAGAGATTGCAGAGCTTGTATCAGATCTTCATTTGGATGTGTGGATGTGTGTGACATTGCTGGCAGTATCATTCCTAACTTAAGGTTATTGGGTAAAYTGGATTTTTGATTGCAAGATTTTCATTCTCCCAAAGACTAGAATTTCAAGAACAGAAATAATTATTCATCATTTGATATTCAGCCAGAGCAGTTGAATTTCCATTAAAGAAATAAATTCAGCTAACACTAAGTAGGGGTACTTTGTGARCACAGTCAGATAACTCAAAACCTTTACCAGTCCCAAAGTGCAGACAATTTATGATTTTCCATCTCCTTCTGTCACCACAGGACAGAAGGAAGAAGGTCAGGGGATAAAACATATTTCTTGTTTGAAGCAGTATAAAATAATTCTCTCTGCTAATGATGTTCTGATGTTTGTTACCCATCCAGATAATTACATTAAATCTTTGCTTGAACTTGTTGACAAAGTTGCTTCAATATCTTCCTGACTGGATAAAGTCAGGACTTTTGCCAGTGTATGGTCTTTGTTCACTGCTAGTAGACAACTGTTTAATTCTTTGGGTTTCACACCCTCAAGGTATACACTYAGTGCAACTGCTAAATTTAAAGGTTAGAATTGCCAGAAATATCAGGGAAGTGTCAGTAGATTGATTTCCTTTAAATTTATCTTGGTAGGAGAGACTGGCAGCTAATAAGATTATGATTGTTCCAAAAACAATTAYGTATTGAACATGCTGCCAGTTGCTATAAATCCTGGAAGTTTTCAAGAGATGTCTCCATCACTAGCACTGTTTTTGTGGAAAAATGAGAACCACAACATTGGCGTTAGGAAAATCCTGGACACGGATAAAAGCCAGCTTTTGTTTGGAGGCAGAGTACAGTTTTGGTTCTCACCTCCTGAAACTGAAAGGGACCCTGTGTGGTTTTACCCAGAGGAAGCTCAAGCCCAGCCTTGTTTATTAAATACTCGAGGTACAATGTTATCTCTCCTGGAGAATCAGGTTCCACGCTGGCATGACTCACCACGGATGGAGCCAAAGGGCTGGCTGCTGGGCGTGCCTCTGGTGTTGATGGCACGGCAGGGAGTGAATCTGCCTGTCCTCCAGAGYTTCACATCCATAAGGATGTAACCTSTGTAAATATGTCCTSATTGCAGAGCAGGCTCAGCTGCAGCAGCAGCCCTGGAAGCAGAGCTGAATCCCCAAGATTCCCCATGGGCACRAGGAGCAGGGCATGAGCAAAGGGCWGAGCYCAGCTCTGGCTCTGCAGGTCACTCCCTGCCACGTTTCCCTGCTGCCCAGAAGCCCCTCTTCCTCCCCATGGCAGTTGCAGAAATGCTTTCTAGAAGGTTTTTGAGGGACATTCAATAATAGTAATTAGAGAAAAACCAATTATACTCCAAGACCACTTGAACTGCATGTCCAGTCCCTGAGCATGTCTGTAATATAATTGTCTTGGAAGTTGATAAGCTGTGAAAAGTCTCTGCATTTTCCGATTGCATCACATAGGTACAGTATTGATTTGGARCATGTCCTCCCACAGGCAAAAAATGTTTACTTTCATGTGTGTAAGAATGCTCAGAMTATAGCAAAATTTAAACCAGTAAATATTTCAACCAGCCTGTCAAAAATGTCAGAAAAAAAAATCTAAAATAGCAGRATAGTTATTCTATAAAATTCCTGGCATGTCTGGATGACCTTATGTTTTGTGTGATGGAAGGGCCTACCTATATCACCTGCTTTTGGTTGTGCCTTTCAGGGTTTTCTGGTTTTCTCATAAATCAGCTCCAGAGAAGAGAAAAATCCTGGCTTCATTGAAGWGGATGGGCATTTTGGTACACACAGAATCTTACCCCCAGATTTTCAAACATGAGGAGATGAAAATTTGGCTCTTAACTCTCCCTTGGGATTCTTGAATTAGTGGTTCAACTTCCAAAAGCTCTGACACCCACTGATTTCAATAGGATCTGCTGGAGCTCTGTGAAAAAAGGTTGTTGAATTCCAACACTAAATATGGATGGTGGAATCTTAAAATTACTCTCCCATATTAGAAAATCTTGGCCCAAACCTTTATTAATACCACATTACCATGTGTTCTGTGTCTATTAGAAAAGATAACTTCATTCAGATCCACATCTGCTGTATTCTGTAAACTTGGGGAAAAAAAATGGTCTTTTAATCAGGTTTAGATGAAAAACTCTCTCTGATATAATAATTGACAGCTAGGGATAGTCCATAACTGTCTATCACCTAACTGATCAAATAATTTGCCATTTGTTAATATATAACTAATTTATAACTAATACATAACTAATTTGCCATTAGTTAATATATTCCCAAACAGCATATAGGACAAGTGGTATATGCATATGGAGTTCCCAAACAGCTCTGGTAATTTGAGTAATTTCAGCAATTTCCAATTTTACAGGAAATAACTAATCCCAGGTTACCAATAGACATTCTTACTGACAGGATTGTAGGTTTGAAACATTTTCCGCTATGCCAATATCACAGAGTAGCTGTGCAATTAAAAATGTAGCTGTGCAATTAAAAATGTATCAGTTACTTCTGTATTTATGCTATTAATACTGGTACTTCTTAAAAGTATAATGCTTAGGGCAGTCTCTGCCTCCATCAAAAAAAAAAAGGAAAAAAATTAAAGAGGTTTATTAAAATCAGCCTGGTATTACTATTTCTGTAGGTAGCTTGAGTCAACAGATCCACATTGCTTTTACATTGCTTTGGGCTGTCCAGGCCACTGCCTGTGTTTTTAATAAAAATTCTATGGGACATTTTGCAGAAGAATTAGTCCAGMTGTCTTAGCTGAATTTCCATTTGGCTATCCTCTGCTTATCTCTCTAGAAACAGCTAAAGTTAGGCTTGCAAAATATTTTCCATTACAATCCTTGTTTTTAGTAGGCTTCTAATTTCCTGAACTGTGGAATTTTGTTTGCTGAGACTTCTTGAGTTCGGCTTCTGTGGTGCAGTGGGGTACAGCACTCTGTGCTGTGGTTGAGCAAGACCTGTTCAGCCACTTCTGCCTATGGGAGAAGAACTTTTTACACATTCCCCAGCACAAACTGAACCATGAATTTGAATTGTTGCGAACAGAGCTCTGGTAAAAATCTTGCTCCCCACGAAACAGCTGAAGTGTGAAGTTTAAAACCTGTCACAAACAAGACAATTGTAAAAAAAGTAAWGATTAGCACCAGATCTTTATACCTCCCATTTTATATTTGCATGAGCAGCAGCCCTGTGAATATCACAGGCCCTTTTGGTARTACAAGGTGCTTCTGAATGCAACAGTGCTGTTAGAATCAGGCTCTGGCCAAAGGAGGCAGAAGCTTCTTGCAGTTTCTGCTGCCTTGAAAGAATGTCCTCCTAACAGTAATTCTGGAAAGTGGTACCAGGACTCTGTCTCCTACATCCCTAGGAACCAAGCGACAGGGTAGTGAGAGGGAAACCACACAAAAGCCTTTCTGCATTGCTACATCAGCTTTCTGCATTTTATTACTGTAGGCAGGGTCTGCCTCCTCATCTGCTTCTCATCAAGGCTGAACCCTGTGGTACCTTTGTATGTTTGGGCCGTTTAAGGCTACCATAATAAAAACAATAATAAATAACAAACAAGCAACTGGAGTCCAAAGCTGTAGGATGGATTCCTTCCAGATCCTAATGGAGTGAATGATAAAGTCCCAGTGGAGCAGCAGAGCCAGATGTGTCTGCAGACTGTGGTGTGGGGCACCCTGAAGCACATCCCAGTGCCCAGCAGCAGTGGCTCAAAGCAGGGTCAGAGCTCTGCCCAGAGCCAGCTGCACAAGCCCTTTGTGTGCCCCACCACCMAACCTTAGCTTGGCCTGCACATCTAAAGAGATTGTATCTCCTTCTGCTTTCTTTCATAAGACTTGAACTTCTTTCCTTTTCTACCTTGTCCCTGGCTTGCAGRAAACTGCCAGTATTGCTGAGGGCATTCCTTCTATATGCCTCAGTGKCTCCTACATATTTATGACATTTAATTGTGGTATGACGCAGAGAGGAAGCATTTACCGGGCACTGAATTTCCCTGCTGTTGAGTAGTGAATTGCATTTCAGAGTAGTGTGGCACTGTTTGAAGATGACAGTGACAGCAGTCTTTGCATTGAGATGTTGGATTTGTTTGCCTTTTGGAAAGGGAGATCACTTCAGCTCAAAGGCTGCTTTCACCAGCATTGGAGCAGAAAGCACCCAAGCAAGGTCCAGTCCTTCCCTAATTCTGTGTTAGTCTGTCAAGCTGTGCTAGCCAGAGCYACAGGTGACCCAAATGAAGAACACCTGAAGGGTTACTTGGCAGATTTTTCCCTTACTGCTTGGCAGTGGTCCACAGTGTGTAGTCTCTAAATTTGAAAGGTATTTGACAGGTTGAAAAACTGAAAACCAGAGGCTGCACCTTTAATGCCAGTTTAGAAATGTGTCTGGTTACCCCTGTCTGGGAAGGTAATTCACAGAGAGCTGAAAGTATCTGGCAAAGAAACACATTTTGCCTTGGGTGTTATTTGGGAAGGGAAAAAACGTAATATTTCCAGTTTTTTAATCAATCTTTGGCAGCCATGGAGCACTGCCTTACAGGATTACCATGATTATAGACTACAGCATGCACTGCAAATTAAGGCTTTTGGGTACCTGCTCAGTGCCTGGTTGATATGTGGCTGGGGAGGATGAGCACTGGGCTGAGCTCAGGAAGAAGTGAGTGCCACGTTTGCCTCCCAGTTTTTCAGCTACAAAAGACAGATCTGTTCACAATCACTATTAACTTAGCAATGTGCTGTCCATTATGTGACATTGTGTTATAGGTCCTGTTACCAAATTTCTCCTTGGTTATAGCAAGAGTGAATAAAGTAAATGAGAGATTGTTGATATACCCAGATAAAAACAGACGTGGCCTATGGCTTTTTAATTTCTTCTTACTTTAACAAGGCTGATTCTTTATTTCAGCTTTTTCCACTGTATAAATATGTTACTACTGGCTTTCTGCTGGTAAGTGTATTAATGTATTTTAAGATAATTCTGTCAGGTTTCAACTGCTTATGAACAGCTTCACATACACTTTTAAAATTTATTATTTAGCACTATATATAGATTATATTATTTTATTATTCCTGAGAAGCCAAAAGCAGGAGCTTTGCACTCAACCATTAGCTTTCGAAAGGATCCTAATTTTACACAACCCAAGATGGTTTGTATGGTCTGGCTATACAATGCCCATAAAGGAATCTGGGAGGTTARGTAGGCATTCTCACAGGGTTTTGAAGCTATTCCCTGTTGAAAGGGAATTGGGCACCCAGRCCCCATCAGTGTCCCATCAACACGCCCTCAAGGAACAGTGCCCATCAATGAAGGGCCCACATCAGCATCTCCCAGGGAATTCCAAGGGGAACTTGTGCAAGGGAAGAGGTAAGAGAGTAAGATGCATCTGACATGTGAAACCAGAAAAAGTTATGAAACATAGCTAGGGCCTCTGAAAGGCTTCCTCAACAAGAAATGCAAAGGTAGTTCACTGCGATAGCGTAATCGCAACAGTTGATTGGCCGTAAGCCACAGCTCCACGCTGTTGCAATGTGCATTTTCTGCTGTTGAGACATGCCATGATAGGAAACTCTGACACAGCCGCCAAGTAACAGCAGCAGACCCACATCAGGATCCTTCCTATTTTAGAATGTGGGTAAAAATGGATGGGAAAAGAACCGGGAAACAGAATTGCTGTAAAATGCAGAACAGGGTCCCAGAGTGAGGAGGACCATGCTGAGCAGAAGAGATATTCCTTGCTGAAAAGAATAATAATGGAATATGAGTAAGATTTGCTTCAGAGACACACAGTGTCCACGAGGCACTCGCAGGCGAAGCGCACATTCGTGCGCCACATGCCCAATCCATCATTATTTCAAAGCCATTGCACCATTGTTTCCCATTGAAATAGGCTTAGAGGAGAATTATGTGTGGCATATTCATTCTTAAAATGACCTGGGGAAAGAGGAGCATTGACACATTAAAGTGAAAATATAAGGAGTGCTATGAACTCTAGGTGAGTGTGGATTCTGCTTGCAATTCCTAAGCCCAGCACCTGTAGAGACAGAAAATGTAATTTTCATTATTTTTTTTTCAGAAAGGATGATTGCTAAAGTTAGTATACCACTGAGATAGGCAACATTTCACCTTTGAGCAGCCCATTCTCCTTGCATGAATTAGCACTCAGAAATTATGCCCTATTATTTGTGGGCTGTACTACCATGTGTTGATGGTTGCACCCAGCCTTTGACAAAAATGTCAGAAGGTTTCAAAAGATGCCATTAACTTCTAGCTCAGCACACTTTTATTACATTTCATGTAGGAGATCAATTACATACCATTAACACATATCAGAAAAGATGCAAGAGCTCAAATTTGCGGCCTTGATTTAGCCTGACTTCCATTTTGTGGTTACTCCATATCTGGATCCAAAAGCTTTGCAGCTAAAATGGAGATTAGTGTCAGTAAAGTTGCTGTAAAGATGCAGAAGTAAATAATCTCATCTATAGAAAAAAGGACTGAAACATATTTAGGAACAATGCCTCTGAATGTCTTCTACATATTTGGTGAACACAGGGCTACCAGGCTGTTACTCAGGGCTGCTTTTGGAGCAGTTAATTTGCTTAAGCATTGTGACACTTATTTGTGCTAGGCAGATCTCTTTTAAGGCATATGATGTTTTTCAAAGCTGTTGAACTGCTGTAATTTCTCAATTAAATAAGAGAGATGCTGAACCTAAGTTTATTTTCCACCACTATATAGATATATCTTAATACAGAGTTTAATAATTGCTGAAATTAGTCACTAAATGTTTTGTGTTCTCTTGAACCCTATCTGGAGTTTAAAAACTCAGTGGGGAATTTAAGGCCACTCAAGCTGTCTCCTTTACTATAATGGAGAAATAAATACTGAGGGAGATTGAAGCTGAGTCACAGCTTACTAAAGAGGCTCCCAAGAAACACAGCAATAGTAACAAATGATTGTACAAAAAGAAAATGGTTTAACCAACAAAGGCAAGATATCTCCTGCTTCCCCTTGAGGACAAAACCCAAGTGGTGGCTGTCCCCAGGCTGTCTGCCACGTGGATACCAGGAGGACAAAGGCAGCATACCAGAGAGCTTCTTGTAGCTCAACCTCCTCCTCCTACTCTCAGCCTGGCAACAATGGAAAAACAGGGCCAAAACAAAACCTGGAGAGCTAGTTCCACCCATCAAGCCAGRAATAACTCAGCCTTGTGTTGCCAGTCCAGATCCACCTGAGCCCCTTTAATCTGCAGCCCAATCCACCTGTCTGCTGCTGTCATGTCCTTTGGCAGCCCTGCAGGAAGGGCTTTGACAGCCATGGTCTCTACCCAGGCACTGATGTTGTGCCCCAGCTCAGCAGCCCTGGTGGGTTTCCCCTCTGTGCTGCCAACTGCTCTTTTCCCACCAGTCCAGCCACCCTCACAGGGCATTTCCCACCACCCACGAGCCAGTGTAGAGGTAGTGTTGGCCATTTCTCTCTTTCAGTGACATMCAAGGCCAGCTGGAAGCTKCCAGCTCTGCAACCTGACTTGATCCACCTCGTCCCTCAAGAGCTTTTGTGACTCATTGTGTAGGACTCCCTGCAGCAGCTTTACATTTTCAGTTCTCTCTGTGGTACAGCAGTGCAGAGAGCCATTGTTCTTCCTTTTCTGGGAGCTGATTACATGGTGGGGCCTCCTTAGCATGTCACCTTCTCCTCCTCTTATGATGGTGAGCTGAAATTTTCACCTTCAGGCCAGTTCCTGGTAACTTTCCAGATCCCTGGGCAAYTGGGGTTTCCTATTCAAGGTTGCTGTGTGATCAGAGCCATCMACTTACTGCACACAGCATCAGGGCCAGGATGTGTGGAAGGGACTTCTCCTCTGAACATCCAGCCCGGCACTGGCACTCGGGCTGCCAGGGGAGCTGTGCTTCAGTGACAATCCCTTCTCAGGCAGCCCTTCCTAAGGTGCCAGGATCTCCTTTTCAGCTGGAGGGTAGCAGGCCTCAGATCCTTTGTATCCCTGACTCCAGAACCCCAGAGATCATTCTTGAGTCTCCCCAGGTACTTTGTGCCAGAGGCTGCAGGAAGGACCATTCTCCTCAGCTGCAGTGTACAGCAAGATTTCAGCCACTGTCCTCTCCTGACYGGCCCAAGGGCTATTGCATGWACAATCTCCTGTTTAATTTGTTCAAAAGCTTGTTGATGTTCAGGACCTCACTTGAAAGCATTCTTCTTCCATGTCACTGATAGAGAAGACAAYCTGACTGTAATCTGGAATATGCGTCCTCCAAAAACCCACAGTGCCTAGGATAGCCTGCATTYCCTTCCTGCTGGTTTATGGGGACACAGCTGATATTTTGTTAATCAAGTCCATTGRAATCTGATGATGTCCATCTTGCCACTTCATTTCTAGAAACTGAATTTCCTGTGCAGGCTCCTTAACCTTACTTTGGTTTACAGCAAAACCAGCCTTCARGAGGATTTGCATTATCTTTTCTCCTTTTTCGAAAAKCTCCTCTGCCATGCTCCCCCATACAATGATGTCATCAATGTACTTCAGATGTTCAGGAGCCTTGCCCTTTTCCAATTCAGTGTGCATYAGTCCATGGCAGATGGTGGGGCTGTGTTCCCGCCCCTGGGGCAGTCAGTTCCAGGTGYAATGCACTCCCTTCCAGGTGAAAGCAAACTCTGGCCTGCACTCTGCTGCCAGAGGAATGGGAAAAGCCACAGAGATAATATTGATGGTGACACCACTTGGCTGCCTCTGACTCCAATTTGTACTGAAACTGCAGCACAGCAGCTCTCAGTGATGGTGTGACTTCATTCAGGCCATGACAGTCCATTGTCAGTCTCCACTGGACTCATGCACAGGCCATATTGGGCTGCTGGAGAGTGAGCAAGCCTTGCTGAGCACTCCCAGCTCTCCAGTTCATGGATCAGCCCAGGTATGGTGTCCCCAAATCCCAGTCAGTGCCATTCTTGCTGACAGGCACTGTTAGAGTGGCCATCAGTACCTGCTGTTCTTCAAGCCCCAGCAGTCCCATAGCAGTCAAAGGATTCAGCTGTTGAATTTCCTCTGTCTCCACAGCAGCTCTCCCAAAAGCCCAGTGATGCCCTTTGTGTCCTTGAAATGCCCTCTCCTGAGGTAATCTCTGCCAAGGAAACACACAGGGCCTCTGGACAGTCAGGATGGGGAGGTTTTGTCGTTCATTCCTCATCAGGCTCACTTCAGTTTCCAGCTGTGGGGGTAGCCCTGTCAGCCCAGAAATAGATGGATTCTCCCCTACAGGTCTCAGGGGCATCAGGGTACATTGTGTGCCAGGGTCACCTACAGCCTAGTACTCCTCTGGCTCTGCTGTGCCAGGCTGTGGATCCACACAGTCCAACAGATCAAACTGACCCTTTCCTCCACCTGGCTGGAGACAGGGCCCTCTAGCCCTTGTCACGGTATTTGTTGCTCACTTCATGTAAATATGAACTGGAGGTCCCTTTAAGAGGATCAGACATAACATCATCTCTTCTGTTCTGCCTAGGGGCTTGCCCCTGAGAAACCACAGTGGCATTTACCTCTGACAAGTTTCCTGGGGTAGTTCTTCCTCCCCTTAACTCACATATCCGTGCTGCCAGGTCAGAGGTGGGTTTTCCATCCCACCTCCTCATGTATTCTCCATATTCAGGCAGGTAAAGCCACAGATTATCTGATGAAGTGCACCCCCTCTCCCTAACCAAAGGGTGCCTGCTCCTAGTAGCAGAGACTGCTCTGTACTGGTGTGATGGAAAATGAGTTCCTCTCTGAGTTTCTGGTGGCCCCCTTAAAAGTTCTGGACATGCTTGGCCATTTTAGTTTCCACAGACAAGATGCGGACCTGTCAAGAGGCAGAGGTAGTGTCTTCATGTATAAGAAATTTGCTAGTACYCAGTCTTCTCTCTCCATCCCTTACAGTGTTGCTAAGTAGTGGTAATACATCTCTGACCCAAGCTGTATGAATTTTGGCCTCATCTGTGATGTGTGCTGGACACGGACTTTTAGCAGCTTRCTTGTCATCTGAAAAAATTACCTCCAGTCAAGCTGTTTCCCTCAGGCAGTGGGTACCCCACTGCATGGTGTTCCAGTGGCCTTGCTGTGCACACAGGTCCTCCTTGCAATGGTATCTTTCCTTTACATTTAAYCCSAGGTTAACCTCTYCAGAGGCTGAGATGTTCTTGACTTTTTCCAATTCCCTGGTCAATAATCACACCCAGAACAGGGATCTGAATTGCCTGGCTTCACTACCACCCAGGTTCAAATTGCTGGCCACAGCATCCCAGATTTGGAGCAGCCAGCTCAATATGGACCCACCTGTCTGGAGGTGAACCCTTCYTGCAGCTCATGCAGCTCTCACAGGGATAAGGACTGGGTGATCACCTCTGGCTTCATCTCTTCCATTGGTTGTGAGGGGCCAGCCTCTTCTTCATCACTCATTGTGCATGCTGACTTGGCCTTGGATGTCCTCTTCTGAACAGGGGCAGTTGCTACTGCCTTGTCCTTCTGGTTAGCTGCTGTTTGATTAACTGTGATGCCAATTGATTTTTCTTTCCCCTCTCCCTGAAGGTGCTGTCCAGTGACAAACAGTATTCAATAAATTGCAGCCAGGACCCAGCACATTGCATAAATTTGTGCCTCTCTGGAAATGTCACAACATTTTCCCTTCACATATTTTATCACRTCAACAGCATCCTGTAGTTGTTCAGGGGTGAACTCCCAATTCATTGGAGGAGAGAAGTTTTCCAAATACTAATCCATTTCCTCCCCCATTCCATGCCAGTCAGGATTACCCAACCCTGGGGCAGGCCTCTGAACAGCTTCCCTCAAAATCTTTGTCTTATCTCTGAACGTGGTAAATATGATGTAGATCATCCAAACTGTACAGAGGAAACATAGCAGAGCTAGCAGCAAGATTATGTTATCCCTAGCATCCAGTGGGGAATACAACATTCTCAAAACCTGGTATAACAGATCTGTAGGAAGACAAGGAGGTGAAAGGCAGGGAAAAAATCATCCTCTCCTGTTTCCTCCACAGGCTGAGTGTGATTATTAATGAACTCCCATAGGTAGCAGTCAAGGCCAGAACAAATATCACCAAACACACATTTCATATGAACATCATTTCCCCWKATGTTATCATGCCATAAACTGATTAGCCCATAGTAAATTAAAAAAGAGCGATATTGATTCCTCTCCCTGGTTTGAAAAGGAGCACCATGATAGGCAAATAATTCCACACATAAGGACACAAATACAGGGTTAGGTACCACACCTACATGAATAGACTGAGCAACATGGTGACCATGGAGTTCTGTACTCTATATGCTTTAATCAAAATTGTGACTTTAACTTCTCTCTTGTGCCCCTCATTGCGTGTCCTGGGTTTAAAACTCAATGGGGAAAATTTGGGCCACTCAAGCTGTCTCCTTTACTATAATGGAGAAATAAATACTAAGGGCAATTGAAATTGAGTCACAATAGAAACATAGCACKAGAAACAAATGATTTTACAAAAAGAAAATGGTTTAACCAACAAAGGCAAGTTATCTCCTGCTTCCCCTTGAGGACAAAASCCAGATGGTGGCTACCCCCAGGCTGTCTGCCACGTGGAGACCAGGAGGACAAAGGCAGCATGTCAGAGAGGTTCTTGCAGCTCAACCTCCTCCTCCCAGCCTGGCAACAGTGGAAAACCAGGGCCAAGACAAAACCTGGGGAGCTATCTTGGCGCAGAAAGTCTTCTGCTGAGCTGCAGTGGTGAGCYGCAGTGGGTACTTCTCTTTCTCTCTCCCTCTCTCTCGGCCCCAGCAGCCTTTGCTGGGCTGGCACTGTCCTGGTGCCCCATTTCCCATGGCAACCTCCCACACAGGAGCTGTTTTTTCCAGGCTTGGACTCTATGGGGCTGGGAAAAATGACAAGCTAGGGACCTGCTGTGATGGCAGCGCCATCCAGGCAGCCCACACCTCTCCCCAGCACTGGGCCAGACAGCACTGGCCACCCTTCCTCTGCCCCTGCTGCCTTAAAAAAGACAGTCCACTAAAGATGACATAGGGGAGCGTAGAATGCACAGCTTTGGTCTCTCTTGCATAGTGCTAAGATCTGCCCCCTATCCCTGTGACTGGGACAACCTGTATGTACTACGTTTTGATCATCAGATGGGAAGTGTTCTACTTCTCAGCAGTACTTTGTAGTCAGTTTTTATTGTCTGTGATAAAAGCTCAACCTCATTATTATCCTAGGATTTGGGTGACAGTAGAGAATGCATCACAGCAAAGCTAAAGCCTAGCTGAGAGCAATTTTACTATTAGAGGCACAATTACTGTCCATTACAAATTCCAGAAATGAGCACAAACATAACTTTAATAGGTGACTATGTTGCAGCAGCATGCAGAGAAAAATGGCATCCCTCCCTCAGCAGAGAAGAACAAAGAAATAAATAAAAGACTTTTGGTTGCATGCTCTGTATTGAACTCAGGCAGTCCTGAAGGCATTTGGCTCCTCAGTGAAAAGCAGCCTGGCTCCTCTGTCTGTTGCTGTTTCACTTGATTTAGGAGACTATTTCAGGCCCCCCTGCTACCTGGTTAGGCACCTGTACAGAATGCAGCTAGCTCCAGGGATCCCTGGTTCCTGGGCTCCACAGAGGTGCTAGTATCTGATTCCTTGCATCCACTCTTCTTGTCCCAGGGAAAGGATGGGTGTTCGTGTGAACACTTGGACACTCCTAGGCCCAGAGTATAACTGCAGATGAAAGGGATTTTTTTTTTCCTGTTTAAATAGCAGCAACTGAAGCTTAACTGAAGTTGTTTGCATTTACTTTCTTTTCACAGTTCAATTATTACTGCTTTAAAGAAAGCTTTTTTTCGATAGAAATTAAACTTGGACCAAGGGCCCATTTCAGGAAAGCACCTCCTTATCCCAATAGCTCTAAAGTAAATTCCTGATTTTAAACAACTGCCCAAATGCTGTTGACTCTCCATCTCCTAAGGGTTGTCTAGGCAAGTGACTGAAGCAGGTCAGAAACAAATATGAAGCTGAAAAAAAACCCCACTAATCCATTTACATTGCCTATAACCAGAGAACAGCACAAATGCTGAGGAAGAGGTAAGTGCTGAAATTCAAACTGATATATATTTTTTTTTCCCCCAGCAAAACTATTTAATTTAAAGAATCTCAGAGTTACATTTCRGATAATAATTACACATATAATATTGTTCCTGTAGTTTTATGAATATCTCTTTATATCACACTCCTGTGCATGAAGAGTACTAAGAAGGAGGGCACTTGAAGAGCGGAGACTTCAGGGAAGGCTCTTGAAGTCTCTAATACCTTACTTGGCGTGGGTTCTCATTTTCTTGCAACTTCAGTAATTCATCCAGCTGTTGCAAGAAAGGGGAAGCTGTGTATAGAGGTTCTAGGCAACATTATTTCCATGTCCACATTTTGTAACTTTAAAATTAATTTCTGTTCTTGAAGTAACAATATTAACATAATTTGTTGCAGAGAGTTAATCATATATGACACTTTAGCTACCCAGACATTTGTATTTGAGTAACTATATAAGGTTACTCATTAGAGCAGGATCTCCAAATGTAACTGTTTTTCTTTCCCAGATGTCTGTCCTTCTGTCCTTGAGTTCCCTTTTGTTYGGCAGTGTGTTGAGTTTATAGCATTATGACCATCTGAAATACAAAAGCTTTTCTGAAGGAATAATGGAGAAATTGTCCTCTGTGCCTTATTTTCCAATAGAGGATCAGCAGCTCAGGCGTTGTGGCTGTGAGTGACCCTGGGCAGGGGTTGAGAGGACCAGCTCAGAGGAGTGGTGTGCTGGGGCATGGCATGGGCAYGAGCACTTGGTGTTTTGGGCGCTTACGCCCTGTCCAGGTGTTAGCACAGACCGCTGGCCTCAGAAGTCTGTGGCCATTAAATACAATTCAGGAGGAGAACAAGAGCAGGGAGGTGATGGCTGAAACTCCTTATCACTACCACTGACTTAAGTATGGTTCTGGACAAATTACCTGTTATTCCATTTGTAAAAAAAAAAAAGGAGTAACTACAGCCCAAGATATTATAGTGAACTCAGCTGAGCTATGGTGATATGCTAACATTAAAGAACACAGTCTATAATACAGTGAAATAACAGTGCAAGTGCCTGGAGTCATTGTGATAGACTTTCTCTGGGTGAATGACATAAAGACATAAGTGGTGTGTTTTGATTTGTTTTTAATTTAAAGTACACCTATTCAATGAATTTTGCATGAATGCATTGCAGGCACTCTACCTGTTGCCAGCATTTAATCTGCAAATATGAATGTCCAAGGCATGGCTCAGTGGTGCTAATTCTCATTTCACTCCATGGGAAAAAGAAACAGAACAAGCAGTTAAGAGACTTTTTTTTTTTTTTTTAATTCTGTGTCAATAATCCAACTAGCTTAAATGTATATTTATTCTATGTTGGAAATGCAAACTATTCAGAATGCTATGAGAGCTATGAAAAACACAGGGCTTGGAAAACTGGCAGTTTTTGTGGTTTTGGGGTTTTGAGTAAAGTTTCACAACCAATCAGCCCAGAATAATGTCCGGTAAAGGCATTTCTGCTTGTTAGTCTATTTATTTATTTACTTTGGCATTGTGAGGCAAGACAAGACACATTTGGAGTAAGGTCARTGAAAATACTCCAGATCTGCCCCAGGGGCTCATGCTGGAAAATGCTGAGGCCCTGCTGCAGCTGAGGAGATGCTCAGCACCCCTGGTCAGTCAGGAGTGGGCTGGAGCCCCACCTGCCTGCTCGGGCAGTGTGGGCACTCACAGCCCTCCCAAGGAATTTGCACAGAAAGCAAAACCAATATTGGGTCCATTTGACTTTGGTTTGGTGGCCACTGGATTCTGTGTGTCTCCTCCTCTGCTGGTGGCCCTGATCTCATCAGCATCACAGGAGACCTGCCCTTTGCTTGATGCTGGGTGCTTTCCAGCAGCCTTCCCATGGAGGCGCCCAGCCTGCCCCCGTGGCCAAGCATGAACTGTTTAATTGGGCACTGGCTGAGGCTTTGAAGACAGTGGATGCAGTCTGTGGTTCCTGTCCCTGCTCCCCAGAATGTGCTAACATGTCATACAGTGTTTTGCTCGTGGGTTTATGTCCTTGGGATACTAGGATGACTCGAGTTCAGGAGAGGAGATCTCCCAGGGGGAATGTGTTTGCTCAATGGTTTGTTCAGCTCACTCTGGGCATTTCCAGAGRGAAAGGCTCCCCCTGCTCGGCTCTCTCTGGGTGTGCTGCCCATGGGGGGATGGAGGGGGGCTCCAGGAGGACTTAGGTGTTCCTAGGGAACACAGGCAGTGCTGGGGCTCACAGCTGGCTGTCCCACTAGCCGTCACTGTCTTGCTTGCGATGGTGCCCAGGGAGCCGGGCTGTGCTGCCAGCAGAGCCCAGTGGGGCTCAGGGTGCAGGCTGTGCGGGCTGTGCTCGGCACTCGTGTGCAAGGCCCAAACCAAGGCTGCTTTCCTCTCCAGCTTTTGTTCGTGCCCTTGAGTGTGACAGATGGGGCAAMTATTCACCAGCAGGAGGCCTCTGGAGAGGAACGAACAGTTCGGAGAGGCAAAGGCTGCTTCCCCACCGTGCAGCAATCCCCAGCCCTGCCCCGCGGACAGAGTCTCCACAGACCTCCCTGCAGCCATAATAGACCCAGGGGACATCACATCCCGAGGAAGATTTGGCATTTGGCCGTGCCAGACACCAGCCTTGCCAGCAGGCCTTGTGGCGCACCAATGCACCARGGGACACTCGGTCACAGGGGCCTGGCACCCAGCAGCAGCTGCAGCAGCAGCAGGCCGGCTCGGGAAGATCCCAGAGGAGAATGTGCGGCCATTTCCTGAGAGCACTGCCACCTTGTGTCTGTCTGTCCGCCCTGAGCTGTGGCACTGTCCCGGCTGAGACCGGCACATGTTGCTACCATGGGAGATTAAGAGATCGCTCCATGGCCTGGAGGAGCCTGGAGGAGCCTGGAGGAGCCATGGGACCCCAGTAGCCGTGGGACGCTGCTGGCTGTCCCCTCCTGCTCCTCTCTGGGGCAGCTGCAGAGGCAGAGCCTGCCCTCAGCACTGCCCACAGCACTGCCCACAGCACTGCCCACAGCACTGCC
>JACDOX010000248.1:712243-723926 GCA_014549065.1 Cardinalis cardinalis | reverse complement strand
TGCCACACAGGACAGCACTGCCCACAGCACTGCCGCACAGGACAGCAGTGACAGCACAGCACAGTTCCATGTCCACTCAGCCTGGAGTGCCACCAGCAGTCCTGTCCAACAGCTTATGCTCTGTGCAACACAGGAGGACAGGGGTAGCCCCACATTTCTCTTCACAGAGAAAAGCAAGGCACAATTATTCCCAAGAACATTGCTGGGATTCACATTCTTCGAACGTCAGAGAAAGAAAACACAATTCTTATAGTTTGCTGTGCCTTTGTTTGTGCCAAAGTAGAATGCAACATGGAGATTGTTTACCCAGTGATGGTGTTTTGTTTCCTTGGTCTACCAGGGCCAGGTGTGYGTGTGTGTTGGGACTGTCGRGGGACAGTCACAAGATTCAGTGCAGTGTGTGCARGGTTGATTGCTTGGCAGATTCATTTTTAGATGTATAGAATAATATAGTATAATAAAGTAATTAATTAACCTTTTGATATCAATGGAGTCCTCCTCATCCTTCCTCCTTTGTCGGGAGCAAAAATATCCACTGTAGACAGGCTAGAGTGTTTGGTTTTTGTCTTTAAMCTGGAGGGTCAGTTCTAGCTATCCCCATCCTTTCCCGGGTGCCCAAGCAGATTGTTCAGAGCTGCATGCTTCCATCAGGCACATTCTGCACTACATTAGTTTAATGGCACTGTCACCATGAATTGCAAACTTTCTCAGCTCCCCCCTGTGCTGGTGAAACATGGCAGCATAAGGAACATCTGTTCTCTTACCCTTTGCTGGAAATGGGAAACATCATATTGCATTTTTGTTATTAGCCTTATTTGGATGCCAGTGGTTTTGTTTCTAAACACATCAAGGCAGCTGAATAACCTTAATTGAGTACTACAGAAAAAAAATGGTTTCATGCAAATGTGGCTGCCAGCATAATTATTAGGACAATACTGAACTTCTATTCCTGAGATGGTTCCAGTTTCTTGGTTTTTATATTGCTCCCTTGCTGCTGAATTTCATTATAAACATCTCCACAAAAACTGATCTATAGTTAGGCAGTAAACAAGTTAAGTCCTTAATTTTTGACATTTAAAGGCAAACAAACCTAATTATTACAAATGTGAATTTGAGCCTTTATTTATGCACAAAATAATTACCCAGTTTTTGCTAGGAATAACTACCACAGGTAAAACTTTACCTTATATGACTTAAAACAGGCTCCAAGATATTTTTGTGCAATTTCATTAAAGACAACAGATTTTTGCAGCTCCTATGGAAGATGACAGTATGTATAAATAGAATCAATTTAATAATTCCCAGATTTAATTATGATGGATTCATTGTTATTGCATGATCAACCACAGCGTACAATGGCAATTAAGCAGACTGCATATATACAACTCTCTAGTCCACCCATTATATAGAATCACCTCATTATTAAGCCTTAGGGCAAGTCAGAGAAGAAGATTACAGCAAGGGTATAAAAAGTGGCAGAATCTGCTCCAATAACTTTGCTGGTGTCTTTCTGTGCTGCAAGGTACACACATCCTTCATGATATGCACACCTTTAATGGGCCTTCATAAAAATATTGCACTTTTATCATATCTCCTTCACCAGCTTGCTAGAGCATCCCAGGAAGCTGGAAGCCATGTGTGGTGCACTCTGCTTTTGGTAGATTTACCTAGGTTTAGAGAGGTCTTTGATGAAATCTGAACATCAAACTTCCAGTATAAATGATGGGGATGCTTTTTCCCCTGATGATGTATTTAGGTTTTAATTTCTTTTAGACCCATAGCAGAATTCARGGCTGTTTTGGGTCACTTGTGAAGTGTGTTTGGTGTAATTCCTAGGAAAGTTGTGCTYATTGTCACAGAACAATTGCATGTGGTGTCACACTGGTAGGAGTTTCTCTTTAAGAAAGGCAGACTGTAAAACCAGTAATCCTGGCCAGGTCAGGATTGTGTTGTATCAGCAGAACTTTTGTGGGGAAGTTCACACAGCACGTGCCTGCTCTGTCTGGCTCAGTCCATCGTCTTCACAACCAATAACATTTACTCCAAATTTAAAGAGGCACAAAGTTCAGCGAGTCAGATTTAGTCTGGGGGCATCTTTACTGAAGTCAGTGGAGCTTGTAAAYTTGGCTGGATATTTGGTGTTGGAGGAGTGAATATAAGAACAATTCTTCAAGTGTTTGTTTACTTTTTTACAATCACAGAAGAAGGCAATTTGCATCAAAGTGTTGCATACAACTGCTCTCAAAGTGTAAGTCACAAAGGATGCTGGACTTGGGTTTTGGTTTAATTAATTCTAGAAGTTTCCACTACATTTGTGCTCATTTCTGTCTCCCCCAATGCCTCCTCTCTGAGAAACAGACTCCCTGGATACTTTACCTAGTCTGGTAATTTGAAGTTGGAAATCTGTACTGATGGTACYCCATGACAGTGGGATTATGTACTTATTTGCTTCATAAAACTCATATTTCCTTAAAGCTTTATTCACTGGTATTGTTGCACATAATGCAGTAGTGTAGTGTAATGATCAGCTAATCAATTAAACTCATGCCTGGACCCCAGTGTAGACTTGCCTATGCTTCTACCAATTAAAAAAATGGCAAAAGTGCCTGTGGATTTTTTTTATGAGTTGATATTAGCTACAGCCAAACACTGAGAATGAAGGACAAGAGCCATCCTGACAAGGGAAGATTGTTGTGGCAGAATTTGTTCAGTGCTTTGCTTGGCCTGTTTTATTCTACTTTGACAAATATGCATTAGTAAGTTTACAGTGGTTTGTAGTTTGAGTACAGTGTGTGCTATGCTGTATTTATGATTTGCTATTAGTAAACAGTCCTGAGTGCACTTTTGCAGAGCCCAAGTAGACCTTCCATGCAGCCTAGCACAATATGTTTCCCATCATCACCTTTGGAGCTCTGATGTTGAGAACACAGAACCAAGTCCTCCTGCAGCTGGAGTCTGTGGCCATCTGTTTTATTAATCAAAGAGGGAAAATTCAATGCAAGCAGGGCACTCCAGTGTTCTGAGATGCCAAATTTTTGAACAATTTTTTAAATCTTTCCAAGGAGATTTCTGTCTWGGGGAATGCATCTGAGACTCTTCCTCTCCTCTGACCAAGCCAGTGCCTCGGAGTCCTCCTGGGCTGTGACTTGTGCTTCCAGGGCAGTGTCACCACGTGCTGTACGTGACATCTGGGGCACTCTTGACTTCCCCAGGCCAAGGAGGGGACTGGGAGTCCCACAGAGTGTKCTGGTGCCACTTGCTCCTTCTCCCTTGCAGCCCAGGGCAGGGGTGCCCTGCTGGCTGGCCCAGCAAGGGCAGCTGGCAYTGCCAGCACAAGTTGCTCCACTGCAGAGGCGGGAGAGAACAGGAAACAAGTGGTGACTAACAGTCCACATTCTCTGCTTTTGAGGCAGCAGAGCCACACACAGCCCCTCACTCAGGGCAAGCTGCTCAGGCACAGGCTACTCCTGGGCAAAATTCACTGCATCTGGTGCTGCTCATTTCCTTTCAGTTTTTATCTAGTCTTTCTGTGTTTCCTGTTAGCACCTAATGCCATTTGGGACAGCACAGGGACTGCTGCTCACTGTGTGTTTGCTGTGCAGAGACCAGTAGGAGCTCGTGGTCACAGCACTGTGATCCAGCCAGCCTGTGTTTTGGGGCATCCTGCCCATACTTTTCCATGTTCTTGCTCTTGCAGTAGATGAAGTGCAAAGGATGAGGAGCTGGGGCACGGAGGGATCTCCGTGAAGTCTGTTAAATGGATCCTGTGTTTCTGCTAGAAAATATTAAGGGAAACAAACCAGAAAGCTGTGCATAAAATGTGGATTCTGCTTTTTCTTCTCATRTGTCTCCCTCTTTGATTATCTTTTATTTGTAAATTATTAACCATCCACTTGAATATTTCCCACATTTCTCAGGTCTGTGAACTCCTGTTTTTATAGGGTGAGCTTGTTTGCCAGGCAGGTTTTCCTCAAGCTCTCCTGGTGCCAGTAATTAAGGGATTATTGTAATTACCTCAGTGGTGCAGATATTGAGTATTAGTGCTTAGGCTGAATGTGCCCACTTTGATTTCTCTACAGTGACGCTAGGTAGGCTGTGCCTGAGCTCTGCTCTAAATGAGCACAGTGTCATTAATGACAGCGCTTTTACAATGAGCACTTTTGTGCTTAAGAAGCTTTTTATACCTTAATCCAACCTGATGCAAGCTATGGATGCAAATGCATTACAGGTACAATTTACTTCATGGCATTAAACACAGCTGAAAAACTGATTGGGACTGCTCTGTGAAGGGTTTAATGAGCTGTGTGTCAGGTCCTTGGAGCTGGCTGAACTCTTCTGGCTGCAAGTCAGTGTCTAATGCTTTCATTTCCCTGTCCTGTGCCTGGCACTAGCCTTCATGCTTTGCTCCTTCCAGGCATGAGAGTTCTCGTTCCCATTGGCCTTCAGGGATCATAAGGAATTGAAAAGTGCTGGAGTCTCTGTGTGGATCCCCTTCCTCCATGTAGCTGCAGCAGGGATGGTGTGGCATGCTGCTGACAGCCACTGTGCCATGTTCCAGGTGCAGGGAAGCCAAACACAAAGACACACATCTGCCACCCCAGGTGGACACAGCACACAGCAAATGTGCTCCTGCAAGTCCTGGGCAGAGGCCTGACCTTGGGCCAAGCACTGTGAGGGAGCAGAACAGCCCTGCTGGAACTTCTGCTCTTGTGGTTCAGCACATCCAGCACGCCTGCCTTTCCAGGCCTGCTCTGCCTTACCACATCTGGCTCYTTCATGCTTGGCCTGAAATGGCCTTTCTCCTAATGGCAACTTTTCCATTGCACACAGGCTCCTGAGTTGATGACAACATTATGTTTCCCTGTAAGCTGTGCATGTGAAGCTCTGTCTTGTTACTTGTCTTATTTCATCTGCAATTAAAGCTGCTGATGAAACCATTCAGATCCTGAATACCCTTGCACTGTGGTCAATGCAAAGTTCTAACRCTCATGAGAACAAAGTCTGATCCTCAAGGTCCCTTGCAGATAATTATTTTTTATTCTGTGCTTTGCCCTGCTCCCTTTCTAAACCAGCTGAAAAAGCATTTGTGCTGTAGGACAAACTGCCCCTCATCTGCACCATGAGATGCTGTAAGTGCCTGCTCCTCCTTCACAAATGACCAGCCCAAAGCAGTGACAACACCAATAGAGAAATAACCCCTACCATTTCTACAGCCTTTAATTTTTTGTTTGTCCTGCTGCCACAGAGGTTGTATATTATGTATGCCATCCTTGCTTGCTTCCTGTTCCTGGCCAGCTGTGGATTGATGATAGCATCTTCAAGTTGTTGGACTTCCTCTTCTTGTCTTTAATCTTTTGGTTTCAAAATGGCCCCCACATTTACAGTTACCAACCACAGCAGGCAGATAGCAGCAGCTGGTAGCCAACCAGACAACACTGAGTGCATTTTAAAAACAAAAAGAGATCTGTTCTTTAGGTTATGTAAGAGGATCTACTGCTAAGATTTAGTGAAGCAGAGTAATTTCTGAAGTGTTTGGCAGTTAATATATTAAATGTGCTAATTCTTGACATTTTCCAAGTTCACGTCGGTCCAGTTTGACTCACCTGTACTTGTAGAAACAGTGATAGCCAGTAACACACTTATGCTACATGGCATATAAATTCAAAATGTAGCACCTGGAAGAGAATTTTATACTCCATGAACTTACTTGACTTGGAAAGTGCTTCAGACTCCTTCTTACCACACCATGCATTCCTCTCCCTGTTACTGAAGACTGCTGTTCAGGAAAGCAACACATTTTCTGTAGTTAACACCTGTGCTCACAGTCAGGCTAAAGCAAACTTAATGTGACCATCCAGTTCTTCAGAAGCAAAGCCACAGGTTATTTTGCTTCCTCTTCCTTTCCTTCTTCRTGAAAATCTAGTTTCACAGGGCACAGAGACTGCCTGAGCTGAAGAGCAGATGTTTTGAAAAAAGTCCTGGCTATAAGCTGCTTTTTTGTCTTTTTCTGGCTGGTTTTGTTTAAAGATTGAGAGGGAAATGTACCTTATTGAACATTATTCCAAGATGCACAAAAAGTAAGAACAAGTCAGGAAATGCAGATTTTCTGCAGTCAAAGGCTATAGACCTCCAGTTGGGCATGCAGCCAATGCACAGTTTGCCCAACTGAAGCATCCACACGTCAGGATTAGAAAGATGAGAGAAATTCATTAGTTTGCTGCCAGTATGCACTCGTCATTTCTAACTGCTTTTTAAACTTACTTTTATGCCACAATCATGCAATTCTGCTAATGAAATTGTCATTCTGTATTGTTAGCATCAGAGTCTAAACCTGGGCTGGTAGCAGCAAGTTTTGCTTCTGAGGTTCCTTCAGCCCTGACCTCCTGGTCTACCTTGCAGACACTGYAAGTTCTTGCTTTCCTCACTCTGGTCACAATCCCAGATGTCTGCATTCCAATAGGAAATCTAAGTGGTTTACTGTAAAAGTTTTATCTAAGGCTCTTATTATCTACTCAGTGTTTCATTGTGAGGGAAGCTGTGATTATCATTCAGGAATCATGGCCACAACCATTCCAGGAGATCCATATTTAGTTCATGATGTTTTACCTTAGGCCTCAGCCCTGCAGTGTTTCAGGTCCTTGGGCTAAAGCCAGTTGGGCATGATCAGTATCATGGACTAGTAGAAGAAGGTAGAGGGTTTCTGTCCTCTAATCTGTTATCTCATCTTATCTCTTGCTTAATTTATAAATGGGAWCTGTGTCATAAATGTTCCCTTATCAGCTTGTCTTTAGGGTTCTTTGAGTAGCTTTGGTCCCAACCATCTTCTGTTGAAACCTGCCTACATTCTGGGCTTGATCCAAAATCAGGGACATCAGAACAAGACAGGCCAAACTCCCTCAGGCTCTGGGGAGAGGCTGAAAAAGGTTATGCTGTGCAAGTCTGAGGGGCCAAAATACCCTCAGATTGCTCCAGTTGGTTCTGGATTGCTCCAGCAATGTCATTTGACTGTTCAGTTGCTGACCAGAAAGCAAACCTAGGAACAAATGCAAAAATCTGCTGGGCTTCTGAGCTGCTGAGAGCTACTGACTTACTTATGGGGAGAAAATGTGAAAATTACTTATAGCAAGGGTGGCCCAGCTTCAAAGCCTTCTGAGTTTTCACTGCTCCATGTGGGATTTGGACTCCCAGGTCCTGTCCAGTGCTAGATTTCTTTCAGAAGTGCTAAGGAGGAGCAGTCAGGCCTGGAACTATGGATGATGGATACAGAGTGGTTGGCTAGGGATCAGATTCAGTAAAACATRTAACACTAAAAGACTGAGATCTCGTGAGAAAAGGGCCCCCAGACATGTCTTGGGTGATTGTTTCTACTCTTCTGCTGAGTGAGAGATGGGTGCTGCTTTCAGAAGCAGAGGGGCTAAAATTCCCTCAGATTGCTCCAGAACTAACTGKCTCTGCAGCTGGACCTCCTGCCCCAGTGTGTTTGCAGCATAGCCAGGATCCCAGGTGGATATGAGATTGATCCTGTCTCCCTCTCTCCTCTTTTTTGACTCCAAGAGCCAGGATGCAGATCTTACACCCTCCAACACATTTTGTGTCAGTAGGTGCCTCTTGTCTAATGCTGTCTTCTGACAAAATAGGTCCTGCATCCATTTCAGCTGCTTTTGCAGAGCAGCCCACTCAGCAGGGAACACTCTTAGCAAGGGCAGAGTGTGTGATGAGCCCACACCATCACCTGGAGCAAGGCTGGCCACTCCAGTGCCATGGCACCCATCATCTTCCTCCCCAACAGGCTGCTCAGTGGCCTTGGCCACTGTGGCTTYTGTGCTTGGGCCTCTTGTAGAGTCTGACATGCAGACCTGGAGAGCTCTGTGCATGAGGACAGTGCCTGAGCTGCTGGCCCTGCAGTGGCTGGGAGGAAATCAATGCGGTATTGTTAGCACAGGTATCACAACCCCTGTCTCATCTGTCTAGTTGCAAACACCATGCATGTTACACAGGCATTTTATCTCCTGGCTTTACAGAATCCCCTCATTGTCCAGGAAGCACCTCAGCTGCCTGCCAGGGGTGGCCAGCAGCTGCCTTGGAGTACAGCTGGGTTGTGTTTTTCAAAGGGTTACTTCCACCCCACACCCCCAGCCTCAGGACAGGGAGGCACCAACCACAGAGAAGGAGACAGTGGACAAAGAGCTCAGCCTTGTCTCATTGGGCTGATAAATGCACTCCCTCTGCCCCCACCTGATCTCTGTGACCTGCTGATGCAGAAATCAAATAGTCATTGGCAACAGCACATGTTGGACTGAAAGCCACAGATTAGCTTCTGAGAAAACCTGATGTAACTTTCCAATCTCATTCCCAAGTCTGGAGGGAAGACACCCCCTCCCACGCCTCCTCCCTCCCCTTTGTGAAAGGATTCCAATTTCCACTTAGTAGGTGATGGTGGTGGTGGATGTGATACATGTGCTTGAATGGATATGTTTAATGTGAGCCAGGGAAGAGCTGTTCTCCTCTCCAGGAGGTTTCATCCTTATTTTCCCACTGAGATTGTGCATATGCACAGCACTGACTTTCCAGAGAGGCTGAACCAATGGGAGCTGTAAAATTTCAGCTTGTGTTTCATCCCATATGTACTTTGATTTCGTGGTAGAGGAAGAAAGAATATCCCTTCTATGATGTAAGAAATATATTCTCAAGTGCTCATTATGTTATGTTATGTTAATGTTCTCAAAAGCTGAATACTGATTTTTGCCAAACTGGTAAAAGTCCAGCCTTTCTCTACCGGCTTTGGAGAAGGCATCTGGATTTGTCCCATTGATTTAGTTTCAAAGCAATCATGTCTTCACACTTCCAAAGTAATTACATTTAATCTCATCAATGTGAACAAAGTATGCAAGCAATGTAGAAACACTAAGAAATGGGGGAAGTCTACCTTGAAAGCGCAGCAGGACCTGCCCTTATCAGCCCAGGACACATAAATTAGTTTCTTTTCCAACTCATTTAACCTTGGCAGTGACTTTTTGCCTCAGCTTGCTTCACTTCCAAAAATGTATCCAGTTCCTCTCTTGATGCATGACTAAGGCTCTCTTCTCTTGCTGACTCTGTCAACTGGGTAGTATCCCAGCCCCTCCTCATTGTGTAATTCTGCTTCAGTTTAAATATATTATTCCCCTTTTGGTTTCAAAAGAGTTATCTCAGAAGCAGCACTGGCACCATGCTGTCCCTTTAGCTTTGTGCTTTCTGTGTGCCTTCCYCAGCCAAGCTCTAACTGCTGATTTAACTCTCACACTCCCCACCATCCCACATGCAGCTGCTGCTGGAGTCCATGAGACACACAGGCAAGAGGAAGGAGAGACCCAGCTGCTCTTTGACTTGAATAGCTCAGAGCTCAGTTTAGTGGTGCCAGCCCTGAGGAGCTGCCGAGATGCCTACAGCTCAGCCTCAGGGGGGGTTTGTGCTGTGGATGTGGGGCACCCMTGAGCTCCTGCAGCTGATACACCTGCTGGGCTTGACATTTGGAACCAAGATGTGCCACTGCTGTTATGTTTGTCCTTTGGTGGCAGCTGGARCTCAGAAGTGTCCAAAGTACCCTTGATGGAACAGCAGGAGGATGAGCTAAACTGTCTGTGACCAAAGGGGCTCCTGATTCAGGCTGCTGGCGTTGGCCCTGTAATGACAGCTAGTCTGGTCTAGGGGCATCCATGTTTCAGTATAAACCTTTCAAAAGGGCTAATCACAATTAAACCAGACAGATTGCTGACAATTAAATCCACGGGCTCTGCACAGTGATGTTACCTCCATAAGGAGATAACCTGTATCATGCTGAGTCCCAGGTCTGCTGGGAATGGGACACAATGAGCTGTGTGGTTTCTGCATGAGCATGAGGGGCAGAGCAATTCACTCCTTCTGCTGCTCATTCTGCATGAGCATGAGGGGCAGAGCAATTCACTCCTTCTGCTGCTCATTCTTGCATAGGAAGGGTGAGAAGACACTGTCATTAGTGCTAATCTGTTTTAAATGGAACCAGTGGACCTTGGGGGATCACCCCAGCACAGTGGGCTGTAGGAATTGCACAGCATTATGTAGCATGCAATTATGCAGATGTGTAGGGTTGTGTAGTGTTTCCATCATGTATTTCTCTTTTAGAACAAATTCTATAAATCTCTAGGTTTCCTGCAGAAATGCCCACTGCCAGCTTACCAGGCTGTTTTGTCATCTGCTCAAAGCTTGTTAGGGCTTTGGAGTGCTGTGCAGAAAAATCTCTCAGTGAGGTGTGTGTTGTGAATTGCAGTCCTGACAACTAGCAGAGGGTGCATGCTGAGGTGCAGCATTAATATTTATTTGGGAACAGATGTCCTGGCTATTAGCCCGGGTGTAATCCTGTTGTGTTAGATGTTGGTGAAAAAAGTTCTGCCCCTAAGAACTCAGTCCCTATATAGTAAGTATTAGAAATATTTAATATTTTAAATACAGTTAAAAGAATAGGTAGAATAGAAGTGTGGGTGGAGATAACACTGTAATAACTTCTTTCCYCTGAATAGAAGAAAACATTTCCAAACAAAGGCTAGTTTATATATTTAATTTAAATGGGGTTTAAGTATCCTTTTTTGTCATAACATTTTTACACTGAAAACATTAGATATAAAAGAATCTTATTTTGCTTATACACTGAAAAAAATGTTAAATAAGAATTCTTAAACAATTATCCTGCTCTGTARAATCATGGAAATGTAGCAGCACCATATTTAAAAATCTTTCCTCTTCCTGGCAAGATTTTTAATTCCAGTGAAGAATGACAACATCTCCTTCTGCTTTGTTAGTGTCATGCATGCATGTGCCTGCTGTTAGTTGCAGGCCAACAACTTCACACCAGACACAAATGGGCTACAACAGGCAAAGCCAAAATAATCCTCTGTTTATGTTAATAACAGCTTTCCTCTGTGTTTTGTGTGCTCCTTCTAGGGCAGAATCTAGTTCCAGTTTTGGACCAGTTTGCAGCTGGTCATCAGCTCAGATGGCTTGAGATGTCATGGTGTGCTGCAGGGTTAGAGGATGTACAGATTCTCCCAGTGCCATTTGCAGAGGTGAACCACAGCTGGCTTGRCAGAGGTTTGACACTCCACAAGCCCTGCAGTGGATCCTGTGCCATGTCTGGGTGATGAGCATCCAGAGAATTGTTCGTCCTCTCCATTCTTTGTGTGTGCAGCAAGATGAAGCTTGTCTCACTATTTGCTTTTCKAAATTAAGGTATCTCCTGGCAGGGCACCACTCAGGAGCTCAGGGGAGCACTGCTTGAAGTGATGCACTCCTTGGGAGGAGCCCAAGGCTGTTGGACATCCAAACACCCTCCCCGCAGATTTGCAGACTGGTATGCACCCTGATGTCAGCACAGGGAAATGTGGAGACCTCTGCCCAGAGGGTACCATTTCTATAGGCCATGGAATTCAACCTTCAAAACCAGAGACCAGGCAAGAATTGACTCTATATAATGAATATCTATGAAGCATGTGGATGGGGAAAAATTCCCAGGGCCCATGAGCTTCAATCCTTCACTCTGGTAACTGATGAGGAAAGAGTAAGAAAAATCATATGTCCTTCTGTGACTTACTTCCCTTCCACTAAAAAGGAGAGGTGAGAGGAAAAACAGCCTTTCTTTGATTCACCATATTAGGAAAGAAAGGAAGAAAGG
>JACDOX010000248.1:671738-712183 GCA_014549065.1 Cardinalis cardinalis | reverse complement strand
AAAGAAAGAAAGAAAGAAAGAAAGAAAGAAAGAAAGAAAGAAAGAAAGAAAGAAAGAAAGAAAGAAAGAAAGAAAGAAAGAAAGAAAGAAAGAAAAGAAAAGAAATTTCAAAGCTTGAGGAAGCTCCTGGGTTTTTTTACTCCACATAGAGGAACAGTAGGCTCTGCACGTCAACATTGATGACAATCCAACAGAAAGCACAGGGAGCAGAGGTTGACTCATCACCATGGGTGCAAGGGCAGTTCTTTGAACCCACTGCACTCATGGGAGTATCTTTCTTGGAGAGGTGATTCATCACTGAGGAAGTCCAGGATGAAGTATGGACACCACCTTCCCAAAAGGGACAGCTGTGATCTCACACAAACTCCTCCCCTGGCTGCAGTAGCACTGAAAATGACTTGCTGCTTCTGGGAATGAGCTGCCTGGTGCAGATCTCAGGGACTCGTGTCCTCACTGTCAGGTCTGAATTACCAAAGCTGAGCCACTCCATGTCATGTCCCCTCGTAACGGGGTCTTTATCAAAAAGGGCTTGCAGACAGTTTAATGGGTCTTTCTCAGGAGCCAYAAAGAGTGCATGTGGATTTCTGGAAGGACTTAAAGCTTTTGTCTTTTTCACACTGTAGAAATCTGATGGATGTTCCGTTCACCTAGTCCAGGTGTGTCACACACTCTGTGGTCCAGCCTTGATTACACGAGGTGACAGCAGGAAAATATCAGTCCACTTCTAATCTACAGCTCTGCTACAAATAAGCCAAACATTTCAGGAGAGATTCTGATAATTCACTGAGATTTGGGGGGGACCACAGGTAAACCTCCAAAAGGGGCACCAGCCTTAGACAAAGAACTGCAAAAGTGAAGAGCCATAAAGAAACTGCGTGGGTGAGGAAATATGGGACAATACGTTACCATGGAACCAAAACTTTTGAGGSTTTGTAGCAACTTTCAAGTGATGGACAGTCCCAGTGGGTGACTTTGAGCTTTAGGCATCTTCTTCATGAGTTGTGGTGAAGTTTGAAGGATGCAGGAGAAAGGAGGAGCATGTATGGCTAAAACTCTTGAAAACACAGATGAATTATATAGAGGGGCATACATCCAGCATGAAGACAATGAAGAGCATCTGAAGGGCAAATAAATAAGAGATCAGAAAAAGTAAGTCTTGAGAAAGCATAAGGAATAGAGAAAGCAAAAGGGCTGTTGAAGGATGGCTCTAAGTAAATCAAAACATCCTTGGCTCCAAAATTTTCTAATCTGGAAATGGTGGCTGGGAGAGCACTCAGGGGAAATCTTGTATGTGCTTACCCTGTGTTCATACTTTTCCCCAGGCATTTTGCTTTTGCCCACTGTTGGAGACAGGAGCTAGATGGACCTTTGGCCTGGCCCAGTGTGGCTGCTCTTCTGTTCTTGTGTTCTCGTATTGTGAAAGAGCTGGAGTCCTTGTGGTAATTCTTGCGTTCTTTAGCACAAGYTGCAGGACAAACCATGCTTATCATGGTGCCATTGCTGAGTCAGACACAAAGGGATCTTGCTGACATCCCACATTGCTTTGCACACAGCATGCTGAACAGATTGGGAAGAAAAGACTCCGTGTTTCCGAAAAACAACCAGGCTCTTCACCAAGATGRCTCTTATGTAGGTAGAGCACATTGCTGTCTCCTGCAGCCTGGCTGCTSCAGCTTCAGGCTCTGGAAGGGTGGCAGCAGCAGCTTTCTGTCTAACAGAACATGTTTTGGGTTAGCATGCAGGGTGATGCATTGCTGAGACTGCCTGGAGAGCCTCTGGGGCATTCCCCTCACCTCTGTCCCACTGCAGCCCAGGAGCCTCTGTTCTCCAGGCTGTTGCCTACACYGTGCTTGTGAGGCTGCTTTTGCTCTCTGAGGGCATGAAGGTGTTGGCAGTTCTTCCCATTTCTCTCTTTGCTTGCATCTCAGCAGCTGGTGACAGGAGAACTCTCTGAGCCTCTCTACTGGGTGTTTTGGCTGCTGTGCTCCTCCCCCAGWTCTTTGGCTGGTAGTCCCCACTCTCTGGTGGCTGTAATTATCTCCATGAGTGGTGCTATCCTGTCTTGCCTATCAGGGCTGGCATTACCAGGAGGGGTCTCCATTTTTCCAAGAACACTGTGGCACTTAGAGCTGCACTCACCTTTTTCCTTTTTCCTTTTCCTCGTTTATTTATTCCCGTGGTAAGAATGGCAATATCTTTTTTTTTTTTTTCACAGTGTGTTTTTCCTCCCAATATTTTATCATTTATCATATTTATCAGGTAGGAAGAGGGGAGCAATTTGTAGGTAGCAAGAAGGGCAATTTGTTTCCAGAGTGAATGAGGGGAGGGTCAGAGTTCCAGAGCAACATTTAAACACACATGCAGTAATTTCTTGCTCAGTGTATGCATATGTAGGCACGTGAACTACATATGTTAACAATACATCTTTTCTAAGGTCAGTGTTCTTCTCTGCAAAGCCCAGACCCCACTTAGGGAAGAAACAAGCCTTGCCAATAAATGGATTCAATTTWAAAAAAACTAGGTGGAAATAATGATGAGGAAATGAGAAAAATAGGCTTTTGATGAAATAATTAATGACCAGTTGTGACACAATCTCACAGCAGCAATCCAAGGCTCAGGGAGATCAGAGGAGACAATTTGCTGCCAGACAATGCTTACTATGCAAAGCCAAGTAGCCTCCTGTTTGCAATCTAAAATCATACCCATATACATGAGCTGCAGCTGGGGGTGGCTTGTTTGTTTTAAACTCTCTCCTAGCAAAGTAACAGCACTCCCTTCAYGTTGTGTCTGAAAGGGGGGCAGGCCAGTGGGCTCTGAGCAGTTCTGTGGCATTCAGGACAGGTCCAGCTCTAAGGCAGCTGAAGCCAGGAAAGAGTGTTTCAACATGTGTGAATTCTTTACTGCCACCAAACTGAACAGAGCTCTGCWGCTTCCAGATCTGCTCCAAAAGACTGAAACCAGTAATTCTTAGCTGGGGGTGTCTGGGCTAGGAAGGTCTTCTGAAGAGTCTGCAAAAGGTGCAAAGGAAAAGCAAGCCTTTTGTCAGCAGGCTTGCATTTGCTGTCACCAAGTCCTCACCCCCAACAGGGGGATTGGCAATATTTTTACGAACCCACAAGTGGACAAAGAAGAAAAACACTTGGCACAGAATATTTTTGTGCAGAAGGCTCAGTTGTGCTCTGAGAGATGATGCTCCTTACCCCAGCCATGCTGGGCTGTGGCTGGCAGTGTGTCAGTTTGCCTGAGAAGTGGCTTTTGACGAAAATCTTGCTGCTGTCCCCACTCACCCAAATCTGCTTCCATGGCAGCACGGTCTTAGCAGTGCAAACTGGATTGCTCTGCCCAAAAGCACTTCAGGAGTGCACCAGATGGGCTGTGACTGCTGGAGGGGGGGCTCAGCCTGCATAGCCAAGCTGCAGATAGTCCAAAACCACCAAAKTCACTGCAATGGAGACACAAGGATGGGCACGCAATGATTTCACAGCATTCTCTRCTTCTTTGCAGGGCATTACCTGTCATTCCAGAGGAGCCACTGCCACCATTCCTCACTCAGCCTGAGACAGAGGCTGTGGAGCTGCAGAGCCATCCTCTCCCTGCTCAGCCCGGGGCTTTGCTCCTTGCACTGGGCTGCTCTGCACATCTGCCATCCCCAGCAGATTACTGGAGGAAGGCATGTTAGGAGACAGTCCACTCCTAATCACTTCCAGAGGTCCTGTTTCCAACTTGGTCAAGACACTGCTGAGTCATTTTCATGCAGAGTGAGTTATGGCTGTGTTTAAAACCTCTTTATTGCCCTTCAGTAATCCAGAGCTCAATCCTGCATTTTTAATGTTGCTCTTCTAAAGGGCAGATTTATATGTAAAACACTTTACACTTTGGTTTCCCCCTAAATAATAAYCAACGTTGTCCTTATGAGTGCTTTATGACATTAGCTAACTAGTCCTGACAACACCCTGGTTTTACATATGCACAGCAGAAAGCTTGGATGAGCTTCTTAAGTCTGGTGTTTTCAATTCTCATGATTTTATTGTGAGTCCAGGGTGGGCTTTTGCTTCAAGTCTCAGCTTCTGGAAGCACACAATCACATGACCTTCTCACTTTTCTTTTTTTTTAACAGTAAATTTCTAATTCTTCCAGTTGCAGGGGAAACCATGAAAATGTGATCCTAATGCATTACAAGGCTCAGAAACCAGATGCCAAATGAGAAGCCAAACCCTGTTGCCATTTTTAAATATCCAAACCTTTAAGGTAGTCTAAGGGATCTTCACCCATGTTTTCTGAGTGTGGAAGGGYTCAGCAGAAAGTGAAGCTTCACATTTCATGGACACAAAGGCAAATAAAGCCTTCAGGGGTGCCAACATTCTCCACCTCCCTTCTCTTGCTTACTTGTTTCTGATTTTCATCCTGCACATGGCTTTGCTTTCCTCACAGTAATCACATTCCTCACAGTGGTAAAGAAAAACACACAAACAAATCTCTGCTGGAGCAGAGCAGATTTTAAATCAAAATTTTGCATACAAGTCATGTCAAGGTTTTAAACTCTTTCGTCTGTTATTATGTGCTTGAAGAGAGCAGTTTGCATCCGCCCGGGGAATACAGTTCATGGCTCTCAAGGCTACTGTAACACAACAACCATGACTGCTACTGATGCTTCCACTACCCATAAAATAGAATTGCTAAGTAGACTTTGTGATTGTGTTTATCTGCTTAAAAAGTTGCAAGAAAGCCTGCAGTAAGCTTTTCTTGTGCYATGGCGCTGCAAACCAGCTTTTTCTACGTTGTAAAAGGAGCTGGACAACAAAAAATGAGTGACATAGTGATTTTATGCCATAGATTTTGTTTTTCTTTTACTTCATTATTGGTTTTATACTGAACCATTTCTTTAATTTTTCCCATTATTTCCKGCTGACATCATTACAGATGAGAGACAGTAGGAAGCTGAGCTGACTTTGGGGCAGTGATTTAGATTTCTCTCACTGATTTTTAGCTCTGTGTAATGCTTGCTGCTCTGCATGGGAATCTAATRCTATTTTAATTACTCCATGCATTTATTTCTTCTTTAGTGATTAGAAAATCTCTGTTAGACTTGGAGGCCAGAGATTTCCCAAAGAAAATATTTCCTAGCCTGGCAATCTTAATGATACAAGATGGTCTTGGTATTTATTATCAACCATCATTTCTTCATTTTGTCCCGTGGCTTCCACACAAATATTTCTGTGACTCCCTGAACAAGTCCCCTGTTTCTCCAAGTTGGGCATTTGCCTCCCTCTCACTTCTGCTCAGCTGAAAAATACTTTTTTYTCCTTTAAGCATTTTAAAAATGCTCACTGTTTTTTAAACCATTGTCCCTGTTTGCCCACAAGTTTACATGCTGAGYAGAAAAAGCATTTCACAGGTAGAATGGAAAGAAGCAGTGGTTTCCACCCTGGGTGCCCAGTTAATGTGTCAGCACACCTTCCCCTGTCAGACTGCCAGCAGAAGCCACAAAGGAGCTCCTGTGGCAGCCACATGGAGCTCTGCCACCATCACGCCATGGAAGAGATGCTGGGAGAGGCAATTGCCTGCTTCAAGTATTGACCACAGACTTACTGAGACAGGTTTTGTCTAGGAATCCAAGAATTCCTGTGTTGCAATCTTCCTAGGACCAATCCTCTGCCCACTTCCCTTACCTATCKGTGTGAGTAAGGTTGCTTTAATTTTGCAAATGTCTTTTATTTTTGTTCCAGTTTGGAATGTTCAAGGCCAGACAACCCTAGTTTGTGTTTACYCTTGTTAAAGGCAGACTATTCTACAGGCACAGCAGAACCAAACCAGGACAGACTGCCATTCACTGAAGAGTTGACATGATGATTTTTTGGGTCCCTTCCGACTCAGAATATTCTGTATATTGAAATTTTCCACTGAGGAAAGTGACCAAGACTCCATTTGATGGATTTGCTAACATCAAACAAGTGAAATCCTATCAAGCAGGAGACAACCACAAATGGTCCTTCCCAGCAAGGAGCAGACTCGCTGCCAGACCCTCTCCTCTCTCGCCCAGCTGCAGCAGCTCCCCTCCAGGTTGAAGGAGGAGCTGGGCTGTGTGCTGGTGTGTGGCAAGGTGCCTCGGCAGCGCCTCTCATGCAAAGCCAGCACTCAGGCAGGAAGCAGGCTGACGTGTTTCTTGGACAATGCAAGGCGAGGAGGGAGGGATTTACATGGGGATTGTACAACTGTGCCTAGGGGTATAAGATGGATGGGCAGCCCAGCAAAGGAGACGGTTTATCCATGCAAGGTCAATAGCTAACTCATAGAAAATATCACAGAAAATACCTAGCTGCGTCCAGGAATGGAGAAGAGACACACACAGTCCTGATTCAGCTCCTCTGTGCCATTCCTTGATGGATTTACCAGGTAGTTTGGTTTGGTTTCCCCTCTCCAGTGATTCCTTTTGTGATGATTTAACACTCACCTCACAACAGAACAACTCAAGATAGTGGATTGAAAGATTTGTGTTGCTGATTCTGCAACAAAAGCATCGAGTGCCAAATGTGCTTTCAATAACTTCCTGCACCAAGCTGAGCTAGTTGGCCAAAGGCATCCTCAAAACCACCCCTCAGCCATACCTGGGCCTGATTTGATTTATTGTCTTTCATTCCCTGCTCTTTACTGCAGAGCCAGTTTGTTTCCACTCACAGCTTTGCTTCTCTACCAACTACTGAAGCTGCTTAAATAAGCTGCACTSCAGAATTTGGACATTGACCTGTGTTTTACTTGTTTGTTTAGTGAAACTGCCACATAACTGACCCAGCAGAGTCAGGAGTTATAAACAAACTTTGACTGCAGAGTGTGTGTTTGGTTCAGCTTTCACCTTGACACAAAACCTTTGCTTTCCGGAGGAGCACAGTGCCCACCAACTTCTCTTCAGTAAGGCACAACCAGAAAAAGGCAGCAAAAAGCCCTATGGCATGCAGGGGTGGTTTGTTCTTGTTTGGTTTTGTTGTTTATTTTATTTTTATTTTATTTTATTTTATTTTATTTTATTTTATTTTATTTTATTTTATTTTATTTTATTTTATTTTATTTTATTTTATTTTACATGTGATTAACTTACAAGCTGTTTATGTTAATGTGCTTCAGTATTGGGCTGTTTCTTACCTACATGGTGTATAAAGCTGCTGGGAACAGGTTGGCCTATGACCTCATTTATGTCACCATAAATCCAAAGTGACTCACTTGAAAACAAAACTTACAGTAAGTCTCCATTAATGTTCCTAATAATTAATTTGTCCTATGGTAGGTTTCTGTTCCTTACACATTAAAATGCAAGGATAGGGTTTTTTTTTTTTTTGAGGCAAAATTATTTGCTAAGGCTGGAAATATTTGAATGTGTCTAAATATTACAGTATATAAATTCTGTTCTATTGAATATTTTACAAACAGGACTTACATTGAAAATGTAATATAAATCCCTAGTTTAAACTATTAAAAGGAATCCAACTARAGTTGACTAAGAAAATAGCTATGGTATCAATTCTGTGGTCTGTTGCAAATAAGTGTCAACTGTAACTGCCTGGTTAATGCCAATGCCAGGAAATGACCACCATCAATTTTACAAAGTTAGCAGTGCCTTTCAGAAATAAGTCTTTCAGGAACTTGTGGAAGCTTCTTATGACTTGGAGGAGCTTTCAGCAGGGACATGTCAGCTTGGACAAATTGACAAATCTTTAAAACTATATGTTTGCACCAGTAAATTCATTCAGAGTCATTTTTCCTAAAGAGCTTCCCTGCAGGGGAGCTATTATACATGCTCTAGCCTGAAACTTGAGCTGGCCAGAGAGTGGAAATTGTGTTTCACAGACAATTTTGAGATTTTGAAATTTGTTTTCATTCCAATTCAAAACAAAACCTCAAAATGTTGAAATTCTCCACAAAGGAAAATTCCACAAAAATAAATAGTTTAGGCTTGTTTAGATCATTTTATCTTTTTACAATTCATATATTATATAAAATAAAGATCTCTAAATGTTTTATTTTTTAAAATGTTGGTGTTTTTTTCTTTCTTCTTTTCCTTTTTTCCCCCAGAAAACTAGTTGGTAAAATGATAGTTTCACAAGCATTTTGATTGTGACAAAATGACATTTTTGGAGGAAAGCTGTTCCATTAGATAATTCTCCATCTGAAGTCCATTAGAGTTCCCATTGCCACATTGTCCAGACCTTTTGTTGTAACACAAAAACCCTACAAATATTCCAGTGCCAGACCCAGGGTCTGTAACGCTGCTGCTGGTGGGATTCTCAYTGCTCATTTGTGCCATGGCAGAGCTGGGAGGACCACGTGGATGTCTGTCTGTCCTTGCCAAGGTGTGAGCAGGAAGGAGCGAGSGCTGCTGCTGAAAGGGCTCTCAAGGTGTGGGAGAGACGGATTGCAGCTGCTCTTGCTGCTGCCAGACCCCCAAACACAAGAAATCCCCTCCCTGGCAGGAGAGCCAGCAAACAAACCAGCCCTGGGCGTCAGTGCTGGCTCCCTTCACCGAAGGGAAATGACCCAAACAAGGAAATGTGCCTCTCCTCTGTCACTACCAGAGCAAAGTCCAAGAGAGCAGGCTCCAGGACACTTGAACATATAGCAGTGTCAACAGCCTGTATCCCACAGGTCAGAAGAGACAGCGCTGACAYGCTTTCAATGCCTCTGCTGAATTCTGGAAGGCTTGTGCAGCCCAGGGTTATGCAAGCAGAAAGGAGTCTCATTTTTCACCCGTGTAAAACTGTGATCTATTTGACACCAGGGCCAGATGGAGGATGCCTCAGAAGCTGAAGACTGCCCAAAGAGGAGCTTTAGGTAGTGCCAGTGCAGGCCATACTGCCCTGCAGCAGCMCAGGGAGAGCAGCAAGGAGGGCTGCACTGTGCCCAGAGCAAAGGCACTCAGAGCAAACGCCCTCCTGTGCCAGCTGCCCTTTCACCCCTCCTTAAGGACCTGGGCAAAATGGATGAAGCTTAAAGACTTCACATGTGCTGCTGCCTCTTTGCTTCTGATAAGCAAAACATTTGGTGTGGGTTGCTGTAATGACAGTGGCAGGTAAAGAGGTTGTTGGATGACAAACCTGTTCACACAGGTCTGGTGAGATTCTTGCCCTGCATGCTGTGCCCAGCAAGAAGGAGCAGGGTTTGAGTCCTATTGTATGTACACAAAGCCAGCATGTTGTTTGCAAGTGGGTAATTCTGGAATATGCTTTTTTCCTTGGGATATTTCTGAACTGCAGTCACTAGAAAGTGTCATGTAGGAGTCAGCCTTACTTGTTGAAAACTTGGCAGAATGTCTGTACAATATTATGGCCATCAAACTATGTCTTAACCTAATTGGTTGCATGTGGGATTAATTGCTTTAATATAAAGAACTGAATGCACTAAAGACCTGCCAGAGGTTGTGGAGAAGATCAAAGAAGGTCAGATAAAAGGCCAAGTGTAGCTTTAGGAAGAGCAATTGCAGATTGTTATTCCTTCAGTGGAAGGGCTCTTGCCAGCTCCAGGCTGGGCTGTGATCCTCAGGACACAGGCTCAAACAGAGAACAGCCATGGGCAGCCTCTCATGGATGGCCCAGGCAGCTGCATGGTTTCATCTTCATCTGGGGCCAATAATTCAGTGTGATGAGCTCAAAGTGCTTCAGTCCTCTGGGAAGCAAAAATCTCTCTTGAGAAATTTATAAATTAAGTGTCTTCAACTATTGTCAGAAACTCCATAAAAGCGTCAGGAAGGAGGCACCAACCTTCCTGGTAACACTGCCACCCTGCCATCTCCTGAAAGACCAAAACCACTGCAAAGCTGTTGCCATCACGTTGTGCCCACACACAAGAGCCCCACTCAAAGGCCAGGAATTCAGTGCATTGTCAGGAGGAACCATTGCAGTTCAATGCCAGGCATGCAGGGTGCAGAGCCCTCAGTGCCTCACACAGGACCTCACTTGTTTCCAGAGCCCACTAGCGCAGAGCTGCAGGGCTCAGCTCCACCCTGCTGCTCTGTCAGGTGCAGACCCATTTGGGGAACAGGGCCACCAGAGTGTTGATGGAATATTTGCATCAAGATGAGATAGGTTTCTAGATGAAAAAATGAACTTATTTTCTCACCCACCAGCCATTCGTATCAGCTGTTCTTTGTTTGTTTGATGCCACCTCAGAGCAGGTAAGCAGCCCTGCTCAGTGCTCAGAAGCAGAGAGCATCCCTGAATCTGGAACAAGGATGATTTTGGTGCAGATCTTCAGCAAACATCCTGAAGCAGAGCAAAACCTCAGCCCCTGCTGGGGGCACAACCAGGAGAGGCTGCCCCTTCTGCAGAGCTGCGCATATACAAGATCCAAAAAACTTCTTCAAGGCTCAGTCTGTGTGATGAGAGATGCAAGACAGAGCTTCTTGAGCAGCACAAGATGCTGCCATTAGGCTCACACAAGAGAAAGGGTCAACTCCAGCACCTGAGCTTCATTTAAATTTTTGCTGCCACGGCTACAATGGTCAGGAAGGGAAAGGTGGTGTGCCTGTGAGCCACAGAGCTGGGCTGGCAAGGGGCCTGCTGTGAAGAGCCAGGTCTCCTTTGTGCTGTGCACCCCTCCAGCAGGCTGGGGATGATCACACAGGAGCCCTCTCCAGCAGGAGCCTGTCCTTCCCAGATTGGCATCTTCAAGCTTCCAGGGTGTCCCTAAGCAAGACAGGGCAAGGAAGACAGCCCACACTGAAAACTGGAGTGCCACTGGGCACCTTGTGAGGGAATTTGCCTGCATCTCTGCTTCTGGACAGCAGTTCCCAGTGAGGAAAAGATGCAAAAGCAGAATCTTATCAGATCCAAAAGCAGAGTCTTGCCAGACCGGGTTTGTTCTGCACCAGATTCCCAAATATCTTTGGGGYTCTTCCCATCTTCACACAGCGCTCTGTGTCTGGCCCTGGACATTTTAGGACTGGTCTTCCCTGATGGGATCTGGATGAATTATCCTATTCTGTTACATGTACAAAGAACTCTTGAGATATGCCTAAACACAAGCCCTGTAATTACAGGGTGTGTGTGTGTGTGTGTGTGTGTGTGTGTTAGCAAACCAGAAGAAACTGAGTTAAGGATTTAGATGAGGCTGCAACTGCACACTTGCTTTGTGCTGCTGCTGCCTGGTCAGAGAGGGCAGTGGTACAAAGGGAAAACTGGCATGGGCAATCTCACATGGGCAGCATGTGAGAAGGGCAGCTGGCTGGTACAGCGTCTCTGTCCCTGCCCAAAGCCCCTCAAGGTTCTGGGAGATAAGGGTTAGATGGACTAGAGCCATTTAAGCACAGGCACACCTGACAGAAATAAATGAGCACATTTTAAAGCCTTTCATTTCCTTAAAGAACAGCGTGTATTTAGGCATCTCTGAAAGGGCTTTGCCTGCCTGGCACTCACCTGCCTGCCATGGCTCATCAAGGGCCTGCCTGGGCTCATGGCAGAAGCCAGAGCTGCTCTTGAGMACTCCAGAAATTCCTCTCCAGCTCCAGCTCTGTTTGTTTTATTATCTTTGCAGAGCAAGGCATCTAGAAGTCACTTTCTGAAGGGCCCCATACTAAAAGCACTCCATGGRGCTAAGTGGTGACTCAAACCAGTGTTATTTGTCCCCAGGATGTTCGGGGGAGTCGAGGCACTGTGGCTGGAGTGTCCCTGTGACCCGTGCTCGTGACTTGGACTGGTTTCCAGTGGCCTTCTCAGCACAGGGCAGAGGTGGCAGGGCCTCCAAAGCGCTGGGAGAGAAGCATGACAGTAGCCATGGGTTTGTCATTCCTTTTTAATTAGCATTTCTCTAATTAGTACTAATTTAGGGAGTGAACACCATGATTAGGACTAGAATGAAGGGGAAGGTGTGGATRTTGAGGAGTGCTCTGGTTGAAGCGAGGGGCTGCTGTCCTGCAGGGGTGGAAGGTGCAGCTCAGGRCTGCCGTGCCCAGGGTGGGTGGGCAGGCTGCTCTCAGTGTGCAGGCACTGCTCAGAGCCCCAGGGCAGAGTGCTGCAGGCTGCCCTGGCCCCCGGCCCTCTGCTGCAAGCAGGGATGGACTCATGTTCATGTAGAGCCTCTTGAGGCTGGCAGAAATCCTCTGGAGAGGAGGAGACCACTGCTCTCTCTGGTGGGAGGATGGCCTGTGCCATTATCATGAGGCTTTTGACTGAGGTGTCCCCTTGCAAACGAGCAGTGTGCAGGACAGGCACCTTGAGAGGCTGCACAGCATCTGCAGAGGGTCCCAGGSATGTCCATCCTTCCCAGCTTCCACCTGCTGCCAGCAGCTCCCTGCACCCAGCCTGTCTGTGTCCTCCACACAGTCACTGGGGTCCCCCCAGCTCCCAGGGGAGACATTTAAGCGCAATAAGCAATTTTGTCATGGCCCCTTCCCATTCTCATGCTGCCTGATTAGAAAAAAGGGTAAATTCTCTACACAGAAACCTGGACAAATGCTGTTCAAAACACGAGATGGGAACCTGTCCTGTGGGCACCAGGCAAGGAGCTGGGCACTGATGTGCACCCTGGCACTGCTGCTCCCGGGGTGGCTCAGGCCCCTCCAAGAGACAGAGCTCCTCCAGCGCCACTGAATCAACTCCCACTGAGCAAATTCTACTGCTTTCATCAAAAATGTCACCACAGCCACGAGCTGTTCAGCTGATGCTGCACCTATCTCACAGACTGCTGCAAAGTCCAACTCAATCAAGAATTTGTSAGCCCAATAATGGTCCAGAGGAAGCAGCAATTATGTATCCATTGTCTGATTGCTGCTTTTTTTGCAGCAGGCACGGCTCCTTGACATTAGGCCTATGGAATCTGCCCATTAATAGTAGTTTTAAATGGTCAAGAGGTTACAGCAGTAAGGAATGTTTAGCAAAAAATGTCCCTGTGGAGTTTAAACAACCAGTATTTTAGGCAGGGCTTGGTGGGTTACTGTCCCTGCACAAACAACTAGAATGTGAGAGTCTGGGCTGGGAAATACTTAAACTGTTTGGAAAAACTTGTTTTGTGCAGCTTGAGAGTGTCCCTGGAGGCTGTGGCCCGATGCCATGACTCCTGGTAAAGGCTGGGCTGCAGTAACAATGAAGCTTTTATGGGGAAGCTGGAGAACAATCAGAAACTTTTTGGTCCCAAGGGATTATGGGGAGGGGAGTTCCTGGGTTCATGATGTCTGGCACATCATGCACATTTCCACCAGGATTTGGGGGTGTTCTATGGCACGCAAGGTATGCAATTGCTAAATGTGTTTTCAATTTTGCTGGGTTGTGCTGTCTTTCTTGTGTGATCATTTTGTCTTCAGGGTAGCCAGAAGACAAGATGGGTTTGTAGCACAAGAGGAGAAGTGTGTTTGTCTCACACACTGTACTGACCATGAAGAGCTCATCTCTGGTTCTCCAGCATGCTCCTGTCTGGGTGCCTGCAGGGTTTTAACTAAACTTTCTCTAGGACAAAGGGTCCTGAGCAGAAAGGCATCTCAGATGGACCTCCTTGCCAGMGTGACCAGAAGGGTGTACATAGAGCCCCATTATTGCCATGGCTTATCATTTGCAGGCTGTAGCAGATGGCAGCAAGAGGTCAGGAAACCACTGAAGCACCCACCCCACCAGTGTTACAGCAGCTCAGATTCTCTTCAGCCATCACACTGCTGGTAATTAGTTTGAGGGCTTTGTTACAGCACAGAAGGCATTTCCTTTTAGACATTGACTTCCATTACTAATGGCGTTGRCTGCTAGAAAAATCAGGGCAGGAAGGACCCTAAAGGTGAAGGAGAAGCTCAGCCTGAGGGCTGAACTGCCACTCTAGATCCATTCCAGTGTCTGCTTTGGAAGCATTACAGCGACCCAAAGCCCCTTGAAGGCCGTGAAACGCTTGCTGTGGGCTGCAGCAGAGCAGGGGAGGAGCGGGCAGGGCCGAGGAGCAGCGACCCAGCCCTCGGAGCTCCCTGGGAGCTGCAGGGCGGCGCGGCCAGGCCCTGTGCCCTGCGCACGCATGCCAGGGCAGCCGAGGGCTGCGCCAAGCCTCCTCTGCCTGGGCACGGGAAGTGAAGGGCTTGCTAGTAAACCTCTTGTTTCAGATTACAGAAATGGGRGTACCAAGCTGAGAGTGCCCGAGGCTGTAGCATTCAATGTGTTTTATTGCTGCTCTTTCCTATCTCTGGACCAGTGACAAGTGGACTGGCTTGCTGATGGGGTTCCCCTGCCAGGGTCCCCTTACCCCCATTTTGTGCATCTTCCCCCATCACTTGCTGAGGTTTAACCTCAGGCCTGCTTCCAGTTTGGAAATACTGAATGGCCCTTAATGACAGCAGCRCAAACAAAACCCTATAAAGGCAAGATTTGTTATTTACATGGGGTTAATTACCACATCAAGCATGTTTATTCACTTCTTTAATAAATTCTTGAGACAGGAACATGTACTAGCCTGACCAGATTCATCTGTGTATATATTTCTCTTGTAGCCGTTTTTGCAAATCTGGATAGAAAGAGGCAAGGGATGCCCATTATTTAGGCAATAACTCATGAGCTGTGAGCTTTTCTGCCTGAAATGGCATTTACTTCAGATCTGGCACAAAATTGACTTTATCAATACTTTCRTTGCCTTTTCATTTTTTAATTTTTTTTTAAGGAAATGAGTAGATTGTAGATGAGTGTTAACTACAGCAGCGTGATCTATTACTCTGACATGCCACAGGAGGAATGCAGTGTCTGTGCCTGTTTCCACTGAACCAATAAGGCCTGATCATTATATTCATGGGATTAAAAATCTGCAGAGGCAAATGCTGGTGCAAGCCCAGGCTCTGGGATGTGAATCTGTGCTCCTGTGAGGGTCCTACAAAGCTCATCATTTACTTACACGTTACTGATGATGACAAGCTGAAGATTCACACCATTAATTTGAATTAATAACTTGGTTCATCAGTCTGATTTACTGATGTAGAGAGGTGACCAGTGGCCTCTGCTTTTAGGTGATGAATCACTTGAATAKCTCTATGAGGACCACTATTATTAACACTGCCTCTGATTCAATTGCAGAATATTCACAGGTGGCAAATGGGTTTTCCTCAGTTGTTGGTTCCAGTGTATCTTTAGGCACCTTCTAGGTTCTCTGTGGCCACACAGGTGTAGGGTTGGGTGGAGTGTCCCTGATTCCCAGGAGGGGACTTGCAATGGCTCAGCCCTGTCCTGGGTGGGAGCCCTCTGCCATTGGTGTCAGACAGAACATTTTGTACCACACAGCAGATTTTGTCACCTTCAGTGGAAGGAAGCTGTTTGTGTTAATGCTTAAAGGTAATGTGAGCCAAGGCAAGCTCTTTCCTTTAGAGCACACATTGTGCCATTGATGTACACAGTACAGTAAATATAAAAAAACAAAGAATCCACTGTGGCATTTACCCTGACTGCAAATGCATTACCAAAATAGGATTATTTGCAATCAAATAAAATAGTACTGCTTCTGGGCAGAAATCCTGGGTGTTCAGTGAAGTGTGCTCCTCAGGTTTTTTACCATTTATCAACCCCAACACATTCCTCCCCATTTTCTTTTTTTTTTTTAAGCCTTCCATTAATAGTTAAGAAAAACCTAGGGAAAACAAACACTCTATTCCTGATTGTTTATTCACCAGTCTCTTAGGAACCATAATTACGTCTCCCAGGAATTGTGTTTTATCATACTGTATATCTTAAAGAGCCACTTTAGGTAAAATAACAAGGAGTGCCTTATGAAGGAAAATTGGATTAATTTTAAGACTTTTTTAACCCTCTGAAGAATGGCTCTTTGTTTACTTCTTTAGTGCATGTGGCAACTTGCCCAAGTAAATACTATGCTGCATAAATACCAGAGATTGGTATTTATGATATTACATAAACACACTGTGAATAATGAGTCATTGTAACAGTGAAGAAGAACATGGGCAACATACATTGCAGTCAATGCACTRTTCCTCATCACAAAATTGAGTGGCACTGAAGCCTTGGAGTWTGGAATGACACTGAGAGTGGAGAGGAAAAATCCTCTTTAGCACATCAGAGTTTACCAAACAAAACAGAAAACAGCCAAAACAGCAATTTGGTGAGGTAAAAAACACAGCAGGGCAGTCATCAACACGCAGGGGTGAGGAATCAGWGGTCAGGTATATTTTGGGGTTGATTGGCAGGGGGATCATTGCTCTTCATGCTGAAGAACCTCCTGCTGCTGCTGCAGGGAGCTGAGCCCTCGGGGCTCATTGTCCTGACCAACRGGATACAGCTCTCACTGTGGTGCCAGCTCTTCACTCACAGAGCCACCTCGCAAATTTCTGAAGTCTGAGTTTCTCTAACTATAGTTTTATATATCACAAATACAAATGSTTTTATATATTACAAATATAGTTTWATGTATTAAAAATAMAAATAGTTTTATATATTACAAATATATATTACAAATATATTACATAAAATATTTACCTGCACTTCAGCAGCATTCTGTGTGTGCAACGATTTGTGGACAGAATGGCATAAGAACAGAAGTGTCACCGTGCCACGCTTGGCATTGCTGCCAAATGATCTCCCTCCTCTGCTGCATGGGGTTCACACCTCAAAAATCAAACCCTAAAGGGAAGATGTGCATGCCAGATCTTCTATTTTAAAGCTAGCAGGGTATTAACAAAGTTTATTTTTCAAATCCGTGTTGTAGTCTGTCTCATCCAAAGACAAAGAAAAAAAAGGCAAACAGTCAAATCCTCAAAGGTCTACTGAGCCCCCCCTTTCAAAAGGATGATAAAAATTGCCACCCATAATAAAGCATTAAAATCAAGCCTAAAAGCATGATTTAAAAAAAAAAAAAATTTCCTCCTTCCCTGGAGCAGTCACAGCCCTTGAGGAACAGCAGAGAACTCCCAAAGGCAGAGCACACCCACAGAGAAGGTGCTTGATCCTCCTAAAATCCAGAAGTTTGGGGTGCACTCTGCTGCTGCCCTCCCTCCCTGAGTGTGGCTTTGCACACTGGGAAGGAGGGGGGGCTCCTTGTGTTGGCTGTGGTTTGCTGTCCACAATAGGCATTTCCCAGGTGTGAATAAAGGGATGGTTTGGGGAATAACCCTGCTGCCCCTGCCCTCCAGCCTGAGAAGATTGGATATCCCCAGTGGCCTGGCAGAGTTCATGGGTTTGTGGAAACCTCTGGGTTACTGCATGGTTAGTAGCTGTTTATTGTGGTTATTAATCCAAACCTTATTCYTCTATTTTTTCCTGGTTTTGCTTCTTTAGTCAAACACACAGGGTTAAATAGAGCTCTGTTCTGAAGCTGTTCTGGGTGCTCCATCTCACACCCAAGGCCTTGCCAGATCACTGGAACAGTCATTGACTTTTTTCCCTTGTGCTTTACAGATTTGGTACAAAAAGGAGGTCACACAGGTGATGGGAGATTAGAAGGCTGCTGCTCTGCAAGCAGAGATGTTCCGAGGATGTGCTCTGGGCCAGGACCCAAAAGCATGGCAAGGTTTGCCATGGCAATGCTGGCAGGTCTGRGAATGGCTGGGCTGCTCTCTGTGCYRTGCTGGGTGACAGAGGATTCATGCCAGGGCCACCTGCAGTGCAGGGCCAGGCAGAAGGTTACACCTTCAAGGGCTGTATTTGCCATTTTCCCAGAAAAATGAAGCAGCAATKTGTACTGGCAAAGTTGAGAGAACAAGAAATATGGTCAAATTTCAAATTCAATCACAGTTCCATTTTGTATTTTAGCATTATTAAGTCAGCAGCACTGCCCAAAGCCTTCAGTTTCATGGTGTAGGGTGCTCTTCAAACACATACCGGGAAATTGTGCCAAGACATCTCCCCTTTGTTTGGTTTTTGAAGCCATGTCTTGACTAGAAGTTATCTCAAAACGCCTACTGAGCCYTGTCCCAGGCAACTTACACCTGAATTCTTTCCTTGTGTTGCTTGGGGTCTCCCATTCTCAGTTCCTGGGTTCTGGGTGATGAGATGGAGACTGAGGCCAGCACCAAATCCTGATGGCAAGCAAGGCCCAGAGAAATCAGGGGAAGGCCTGGATGGACAGCAGTCACTTTGATCCAGAGATACTGGGAAAATAACAAAGGGGCAGAAAGAAATAGCTTGGTCACCTTTGGGGGGTTATTCCTCCTGTCTTTTAAAAGGAATAAGTATCTGGCCTTTGTTACAAGTTCTTACAGTTCATTTTTGATTTTAACCTTGGCRGAAGTTCAGCTGTCTAAACAAGGCCATTACATTTTGGCTCCTTGTCCCATTTTTGGAGTGAGTATCCATGTGATGGCAGAACAGAGAGAGGAATGGTGCAAACTCTGCAAATAACATTTCTTCAAATGGCTCAGAAGGGGATCTTATAACTTGAAGAAGGTATCATGGCTCCTCAGTGGTCCTGCTTCCTCCTGCCACTCCACAGGTGCAAACAATGCAAATTCCGTCTCCCAGTTTCACCTGTTGTTGTTTGTACAACAAGTGGCATTTTTCAGACCTCTTTTCTGATATTTTACTTTATTTTGAAAGCAAAAAGATAAATAAATCTGCAAACCAGACTTGTCAAGTGTTAATCCAAGTTGTCTGGCAGGTGGGAATTTGGCATCTGGTTACCAAAGCAAGAGACTTGAATCTTTTCTTGGCCAGTACAATATCAGATTTTGGGGATCCTGTGAAATCTAATTGCTGTATGGAAGAGAACATGCCTCCCCTGTATCTCAGCTATGCTGAGGGGTAAGAATGGTTCATATTAAGGATTTTCTACTCCATAAATAATGTTTGCTTAAAAATATTTAAAGATTCTCACCTCAAAATTGTGCATGGACCACATCCACAAATATATTACATTAGGACAAGATGTATAACTATGGATGGATTTACACAKGGAACAAAGCAAAATTATTTAGTTGAATTTTGTACAGTTCTGCATAGAGTTAAACCTCATTAAAATAAAGAATTGCATTTTAATTCAACATTTCATGAAGTCACCAGCAAGGCACACTCTGCCAGCACCTGAGGAGCTGAGAGCTACCCCAGACAGAAAGTGGTGGCTGCAGAGGAAGGGCTGGGGAGTGAGAGGGCTCTGAGGCTGCCAGGTGTGCCTGTGTGGCCATGCACGGCAGCTCCATCCTTCCTGCAGGGCAGGAGTGTCCCCACCACTGCCACCACTGCCCGACAGCAGGGAGGGGCAGGGAGGGGCAGCATTCAGGCTTTGTAGTGCCACCATCCCCTTGTCCCCTGCCCAGCTGGGACAGGAGCCACTGATCCAGCAGCACCCCCTGCTCCGCATGGCCCTGCTCTCACTGCTCTCACTGCTCTCACTGCTCTGGGGCAGCCGGCAGCCCTGGGCACCTGGAATGATCCACTCACAGCAGCCCAAGGTGTCTGTAATAATCCACCTTGCCCACTCACAGCAGCCCTGGGCACCTCACCCATTCTCATCCCCCACAGCCCACTGAGAGCATCTGGCCCTGGCTTTGCACCTCTGTGAGCTCTTGGCTCCTTTTCTTTCAGCCAGATTTCTGCTTGGGYATCGGGATCAAGGTACCCCAGACTGACTGCAGGTGAAAGAAAAATGCACATGAGAATCTCACTGAGAATAGGCAGACTGATGATCATGTTATATTTAGATATTTCACTTTTCCTGGTATTCCTTCCAATTGCTAGGCTGTGGCAGGATTGTGTTCTTTCTGAATAGAAAAATATGCTGAAAAAATTACTATTTCCCCCAATGCTGTGCAGCCTATCCTTTCTTATGCAGATGTCTGTGAATTTACTGAAGTACATTTTAGCATAAGACCCTTAGACTAAACATAAAAGAATGTTTATTTTCCCACTCCACAGAAGCYTCTGTTTCTCTGCACCATTGAGCATTTGCCCCATCTCTGTGATACAGCTCACCTGCCCAGCTTCAATTCATGATAAAAAAYTTACTGCAGAGTAGCCAAAGAAAAGCTTAGTACCAAAAGATGCCAAATAAAAATGTGCTCAGCTGCTTGGTAGCTGTACAAGAGATGTGGTGTCAGAGATGTGTAAGAGCTGCCACAGGTAATAAACTGCATAATAAACTGGGTTATAAACTACAGCAATGGCCTGGCTAGTTGATAGAGTTGATATTGCTGGAAATGCTGGAACCTCCAGCCTGTGGACAGCAGTTAGAGGGTTCATCATGCAATGCCACAAGCATCAGTGCATTTAAGGAGAACATAKTGTACTCAGGTGTATTATTCACAGAATATTTTCTATAAAATCAGTAGTTTTTTCTGGGAAAAAAGATCTCAGTGCTCTTGTCAGGTACCTCCAGGTGAATCACCAGGCATCCTTGCTCACTGATGAGGTCAACTGATTTTTTTYCCTATCACCAAATGCTTTAAATTCCACCTGTGATGTGAAGAAAACAGGCAGTGATGCTCTTTCATTTTCATCAGTGTGCTAATAAAGATTCTGCAATTGGATCTTATCTGAAAAGATGATTAATTGCATTGCTGCACGAGTGTAAATAGAATTCAGGTCCATTTCCCATCCCTGTGGCTCTCCATGTAGTGAAGGTTTTTGGTTTGTTTSTAAAAGGTGTGCATCCTGAAACAGGATCTGTTGATCAACTTCCATTTTCTACCGCTTCTATAACCTGAACTACATTTTTTGAAGAAGCCTGAGATCAGCCTCATTGATGATTTGATATGATATGAGTCAGAGACGTGTCAGGGATAGAAGGGTGATGGCTGTGCTCCTGCAACCCCAGGCACTCAGCTGGGATTGTTTCTGTGCCATCCTCAGTGGAACAAGCTCAGACTTGAAGGGCTGCTGCTGACCTTCCCTTGCTGGCTAATCATGTATACACTCCTTGTTTTGAGTGCTCCACCTTAAGGTTTCTCATGACTCACTTTCTCTGCAGTGAGCAAATAAATGCTGAAGGACACTGTACACTCCAAGTGTGCAACCTGTCCCTCCACACTCAGCAGTGCCATTTGTTGTGGTGCGACCACAATAAAGAAAAATTATTGAATTATATGAAAAATGAATTATTTATATATTATATATATTATTYATATATRTATTTCATTTACATATGAAAAATGAAATGAGAAGCAGCACCTAGAGAGCTCAGGGGAKGGAGGTTCTGGTTGGTTGGGCTCCTCTTGGTGAATGCCATGGTGCAGGGATAAAGTTCCTCTGCTSTTTGGAGACAGGGCATTTGCAAATTTACAGTTCACCCTCCAAAGAGGGAACCCCAAATATTCAGATAGATTACCTTGGCAATAGCCCAAGGCTTATTGAACCATATGAAACCTGATTATATCTCATAGGGATGTGTATATATAATATAAACCATATGTGACATATATAATATCTACAGTATAAAATACAATTTGTAATGGTGTATTTGCAGTTCTACCTTAGCTCTGCTCTATACATTAGGTGGGTATATGTGCATTTACACCCATATATCCATGTATATCCGTGTGTGTTTGTAAACACACCTCTTTTAAACCATTTTTGTTCACTGTATGTGGCTGAGAGTTCTCAAGGTGACTCACTGCATGGGCCCTGGCAGACCAGTYTTGTGTCTGAAGGGAGCTGTAACTCAAGGAGAACTTTTTCTGGGTTCTTCACACCAAAAGACACCCAGCCATCAGGGATGCTGCTGGTAACCCTCATCCTCTTATCCTGGTAACTCTTGTCCTCTCTGCAGTGCCTGCTGCAGGGGGGYTCTCCTGCTGACAGCCCCACTTCCCTCACACTGCTTTAGGACAAATAAACAGTAAGTGCTTGCAAAGGCTTTGAACATACAAAGGGTGTACAAGGGAATGTTAATAACATGGTGTTGACTACAGARTAATGGAAAAGAATCAATATTGCCATTAATAAGACCTACAGCAGTTCACAAACAAGACAGTGAGCCTGAGAAACCTACTGGAAGCAGATATGGGAGGACATAGGTACCAGAGTGTGCAAGGAAGTTCCATCTTGCCTGGTCCTTCCCCAGGAAGCCTTGCAGGGAAGCCATGGGTGGGAAGGTCCCTCCAGGGAGAGCTCATCTGCTGCAGCAGGGCTGGTCTGCTGTGAGCTCAGAAGCACAGGGAAGGGAGGAACATCTTTGGGTTTCTGTTCAGCAGAGGTTGTGGGGCTGGAGCTTCACTCTAAGGGCTTGAGCTGGGCCTGGCTGGGTGGGGACACATCCAGATGTCACTGCAGAGAGGGAGGGAGAGGAGATCTGTGATCTGTGCTCAGAGCCCTGCTGCCCTCATGTCCCTGGTGAGCCCCAGCATGGATGGAGCTGCTCCACTGCAGTCCCAGGGGAGCAGAGGGAGAAGCAGGGCACCAGGGCTTGGTCCAGGCTCAGGGAGGAGCTCAAACTGCAGGGCTGGGATGCACACAAGGATGTGGTTCTCTCATTCCTTCCCCGTGTCCCATTGTTCCCTTTCCACACAAAATCTCCCTCTGCCGCTCCCAGCTCAGCTCTCCTCCTCTCTTTGGCTTTTTGTCCTCTCTCTGCTGCAGAGCCAAGCTCACCAGTACCCACACCCACTGCACTGGGGCTTGCCCACGTTGAGTTAAATTTGCCCTTTTTTTGCTGTTTCTCCCTATCTGGGACCCATATGCTGAGCAAAACAATTGTAAATGGGATTAGTTCATGACTTTGGCACGGGGCAGCAGAGGCAGGCCCAGCAGTGGGATCCTCAGAGAAGGTTGAATTTCCCAGCTGGGCCCATTCCCTGTGCTGGGTGGACTCACTCTGATGAACTGACAGAGTGTGATCACAGCAAGAAGCTGTGATAAGTAACTCAAGGTTACTTATGTACCTTCAGCAAAAAGAAGTAAAATTTCCATGAGCACAATCTATTAATCATTCTGCAAAATACTCTGTTGGCTTCACTGGTATAATTCAAGATATCCAGCAAGAGCTGTGTGCTTTCCTGGGTGCCAGGCTGGGAGTGCCCTGCCTGTGAGACAGGAAGGTGCTGGAAAGGCCTGGGAGCCATGAGCACACAGCCAGACCTTGCTGCCTGGATTTAAAGGACATGACCTGTCCTGCCACCAGCTCCAGAGCCAAGCTCTCCCTGCTGCAGAGGACACTCTGTGTGTGTGAGGAACCGTGGCAAGGTCAGGGCTGGATTGCTTCACTGCACCAAAATATGAATTCATAGGTTCAACCTAGAGCAAGGGTTGTGCAACAAATAGAAATGGAATAATGYAAAAGCTGGGAACTGGAATGGACTGCAATATTACTGGAGGAAGTACACCAAGAGCCTCACAGATTAATGCAGTCAAATTAACCAGAGATTTTTTTTTATTTTAATCACAGACATGACCTTAGAGCTTTCTTTGCATGCTAAAGATACCACCTTTGACACTGTGAGGTGCATTGCAGGAGTACATCTTTTATGGAAGTTCCCAGGCAGCCTGCCCGTGCTCTGCAAACAGATAAATTTATGGTCTTTCAGGTACAAACAGGCATGATTTGTGGTCTGGAGGAGGATGTGGTTCTTTCCATTCGTTCTCCCTTCTAAGCCTTCAAAGCACACATGAGCAAGGCTCAGCAATGCAATTGTCCCAGGACACTCAAGCTCACTTAGGTAYCTTCAGCAAAAATAAGTAAAATTTCCATAAGCACAATCTATTAATCATTCTGCAAAATACTATGTTGGCTTCACTGGTATAACTCAAGATGTCCAGCAACAACTGTATGCTTTATTCTTACTTCTGCTACTGAATCTGTGCTCTTTTGTTACTTACCACAATTTAAAACTCCCTAAACATGGAGCAGTTTGTAAACTGGGAAAATTCCTCTCTCAAAAGTGGAAATGCATTTTCCCRTACTGATCCTGCACCAAAATAAACAGTGCTCCCCCTGGAACTGGAGCTGGTTGTAAGTTCTTGTGTTGTGCTGAACAGATCTGTGTCTCCAGAGGGTGCAGACAGCCCTGGACTTGCTCTGCTGGCACTGGGAGAGGGTTGGATGTGCTCCACAGCCGTGCTCACAGCACCACACCCCAGCTGCAGAGCAGCATTTATCACACACCTCCTTGGCCTGGCAGGGCGGGCAGAGCTGCTCTGTGCTCGGTGTGACACTGGGACCACGCTCGGGTGCGCTGAGCCAGCTGCCATCCACGTTGCTCTATTAGAAAAATTCAAAATTAAAGCCCCATCAAGCCTGAGGTGTGCAGGAATGGGTGTGACAAATGCAGTGATTTATAATGAAGCACTGATTTACAGCCCTGCCTTTGACTGGGTTCTGTCAGCTCACAAAGAACAATTTGTGGTATCCACACTGAGYCCCCAGTTCATGGCATTATTGCTCRGGACTGTAAAMTGAGTAACTTTGGCTGCTTTCTAGATTTTCTACCTGTAGTAATAATGTAAACCCTCTGTGTACCAGGGAGGGAGAGAGGAAGATGTGGAAACTGCTGCACAATAATATTTATGAAATCTTGTGCTTAGTTATTTCACTACCTGCTTGCTMATATGGCTTTGTTTGCTCCCTCCATTCCAGGATCTTAAAATTCCTCAAAGTAATSCACTGAAGAGCAGTAATATTTTCATTAATTCAACAAACAAACTGGTATTTAAATAAGCAAACATATATGGAGCCACGAAGGTCTGTCTCCATTTTAAAATAACAGAAGCAGCAATTTTCAATGGTACCCAAGGGCTAAGTGCTACTGTGAGTTCAGGTACCTGCTGCAAGGTCCTTTGCTTCTTCCCAGTGTCCCATTGCTGCTCAGAAAGGCAGGCTGAAGCACTGGGAGGTGGCTTGGCTCTCTTAGGGTTAGCTGCCAGTTTTGAGAAAATAAGGAAGCCGTGATCCAAGGCTGCCAGCTGTTACTGAGGCCATAAAATCACATCTGCCTTCTTGTGGACTCTGTTGTCTCAGAAATAGTTTTGATTGCTCTCCTCCACAGCCTTTTTCTGCCTTTGGGATGTTAATGTTGGCATATAGGTGTTTTCAACCTTCTCCAGAAAATTTAAGTTGCTCTGAMAAGGGAATTAAATAGGGAAGATTTTCTACCATTTTAAAAATCCAGCATTTCAATCCCCATCCTCTAAGAAATGTTTTGTGACCCAAAGTATTGTTGTCTGTCATTGCATTGGCAAGTCTTCCTTTGTCAAAACCTTTCCACTTCTCTCCCTAGGATATTAACACAGACATAATCATCAGTTAAAGCATCAAGTGAGATAAAACTTGCTTCTAAACCTGGGTTGGCTGGAAGGGACATCTTGCATTTTCAGTGGTATTTTTTTAAGCATTAATAATTATCCAGATTATTGGTTTTGCCTCCCTTCCAATCATAAGGACAAAGTTTGGAACTGTTTCACAGTGATCTTGGAAGAACAAGAATGGGATGTCTTGTTCCCCGTGTAGGATTCATTCTAAATTCACTTTTATTCCCAGACAATGTCTTCATCTGGCTGTTTGCCCTCTGCCTCCCTGGCTGTAACTTGTGAACCTAAAGACAATTTGAGATAATCACCAAGTGGCTCAAACTTTCCCCTCCTCAAGGTGAGTTAATGGAAGTAYAAATGACACTTTTCCAGCTTTCTTGACAGAAGTGCTGTGTGCCTTTACCACAGCTGATTGTGTCCTCAAACCAAGGCATTTCCAGAGTCAGATTCCTCCAAGCTCTCCAGAGCCACAGCTGTGAGGGCTGAGGCTGCTGCTTGTTGGTACCAGGTTGATGAAAAGCCACCAATCATTACTCCTCTGGACAGATCCACCAGAASTCAGATGTGTCTGCACGGGCCCAACAAAAACCAAGAGTTTTGTGCAGGTGTGTGCCTTGGCATCAGAGGTCTGGGGCGTCTTTCTAGCAACACATGGAGTGCCCTTTAAATTCATGGCACACTTGAAGTCACAGCCCAGAGGAGGCTTTTGAGTCTTGGAAGAAATACAGGTTTCAAATTGTGAGTTCTACCAAACTTATTCCCTGTCATGGACAGATCCTGAAGGACAGATGGGACCCTTCCCTGTCGCTGYCCTCTCTGAGCACACAGAGCACAAACAGGGCAGGACCAAGCCTGGGTCACACAYGGCACTGCCACTGTCAGAGTGGCCAAGCTCTCCCAGGTGGTGGAGCAGGGCTGCCTTGCCCAGCCTTGCCCTGTGGAGCAGGGAGAACCCACATCATWTCAAAGGACATTTTTATTTTTAAACAGCCTTCTGTGGCAACATCTGTTACTTGCATAACAAGCTTTTTCTGCTCTGGGTTTTCTCCTTGGCGGGTGAGTTGGAGTACCTGTGGATGGGGGTGCACAGGTGATTTCTGCTTTTTCTGCTCTGGTTTTTCTCCTTGGTAGGTGAGTTGGAGTACCTGTGGATGGGGGTGCACAGGCGATTTCTGCACAAGGACAGAGCACGCAGGATCTGCTGCGAGCAGGAGGCTGCTCTGTGGGTGCCGCTCCCCGTGCAGCCAGCGCTGCATCACTGCAGCCTGGCACATCCTCCCTCAGTGCTGGGGCTGCCTGGGTGCCTGTGCCGGCCCCAGCTGCCTCCAGCCCCTGCCAAATCCCTTGCAGGGCCTGTGTTTTCCCGGTAGCACATCAAGAACCCTTGGGGAGGTGGTCTTGCAGCTCCCAGCCAGCCCCTCTGCCAGGCCAGGCATCACCCTGGGCTGCTGGGCCACTGCTGCAGAGTGACTCAGGCAGGGAGCCCTGCGGGGCAAAGCCTGCCCTGAGCCACTGCTGCCTCTGCCCAGCTCACCCTGCCTGCCTCCTTCCCCCCAGGGTCCTAACTCCCAACTTTGTTGCTCTATAAACATAATAACAATAATTATTCTCTCATTGGACACATAGCCATCTTCTTTGTTTGCAGGCTTAGATAAATATCRTTCAAATCATGGAGTCTGATTGGTGAGTCAGGGCCATGGCAGCCCTCCAAAACCTCCTGCCCATGGAGTGTGTTTGTGTGAGAGGGAGAGAGAGTTTCACTGCATGAAGAGTGAGAAACTGGAAGCCAAGTGAATTAAATACAAAGCAGATAATTATGTGTAATTCATTTACTGACTAATGATTGCACCTTGGTATGGAGGTTCATGAATTCATTTGACTCTGCARGGTTCTCAAGAACAATCTCCCTGCTACAAGATAAGAGCTGGCTGACTTGTTAACAGACCAGTGTTTACATTAGTGTTATTGTAAGATTCTGCCTTTTTGGCTCATTTTGTGTTTTATCTCCTGGCCATTCACTTTTCCTGGGTTCATCTGATATCTCTTTGACACTTTCAATTGCTCAGTGCTGGTCAAGGCTGGGTGTCACTGCGGACTGAGGACATCATCTGCTCCTGAAAGCCCTTAGGCATGGCTCTTCTCTCCCACCTGCTGCAGCCAAACCTTGCCATGGAGGCTGTGACTTTGGCAGGGGAGCAGCAGGTCACAGCCCCCTTTCCCCACTCTGGGGTCCCCAGCAAACTCTTCATGGTGTCACCATAGCCCGATGCCATCAGCACCATCAGCTGAACACCAGCAGGCAGCACCAACCAAACAACCCTGGGTGGATTTTGGGCTGAAGACAGGAAGACAAGGCCTTTGATGGGGTGAAAAAGCTCGTGCTAACCCAGTGAAACCAGCAGCAGCAGTGCCTCAGTGTTGATGTCACTCTCAGGAGCGCGGCCCGTGTGACGCCGCTCGCGCCTGGCGCCCCCAGACCCCAGAGCCTGGGCAGCGGGGCCTGGGCTCTGCATCTGCACGGCCAGGGTGGAGTGTGAGCCCTGCCAGGCAAAGCCCCACGCCTGAGGGCTCGCTCAGTGCTGCCAAGGTGCTGCCCAAGGTGACATTTGTACCAAGAAACAGAAGAGCTCCTGCAGTTGTGCTCCCCATGCAATCACTAGGGGTAAGTGCAGTCCCWCTCCCACCCCTCCCTTCCAAGTAAAACCATGTGTCACAGGCACATTWWATGWAAATTCTTTGGATTTTTYCTCCTGAGAAGCTGAGAGGCCTCAGGAACAAAATGTAACCARTGGTTATCTGCTGCTGTGGRATGCAACAGGTGCATCTGGGATTGGTCTYRTGGTTGTTTCTAATTAATGGCCAATCAMAGTSAGCTGGCTCAGACTCTCTGGTCAGTCACAAGATTTTGTTATCATTCCATTCCTATTCTGTTCAAGCCTTCTGATGAAATCCTTTCTTCTATTCTTTTGGTATAGTTTTAATATAATATATATAATAAAATAATAAATCAGCCTTCTGAAACAAGGAGTCAGATCCTCATCTCTTCTCTCGTCCTGGGGCCCCTGTGAACACCACCACACCATGCACTCAGTTAATTGTTCAGGACATCTGTGATGATGCTTTGTCAATCAACAGGCATTTGACTGGGCCATGATGTACCTGGGAACCATTATTTTATCAGTCAGTTTGAGCACAGGGTATGTGAGAGGTTAAATGCACAGGATTTGTGCACGAAGCACTGCAGGCACTGGAAGAATGTACTTCTCTATGAGATGCACTTATAAGACTGAATTTGGGAAGGGAACAAAACAAGAATGACATCTCCTCCATGGAATAATAAGGGAAAAGGGAAGTGATTTGGTAGTTTGAATAGATACTATTTAATAAATCATGACATGATCACACTGAAGGAGGAAATCCCAATAATGTGATTACACCTGCATACAACCTCCTACCCCTGCTTGCCATGGTGTGTGCTGAGGTGTCCCAGTGAGGAGCTGAGCCCAGGGCTGCCAGCAGAACAGAGCAGGGTGGGATGGCAGTGCCAGGGTGGGATGGCAGTGCCAGGGTGGGATGTCAGTGCCACAGTGGGATGTCAGTGCCACAGGGGGATGGCAGTGCCACAGGGGGATGGCAGTGCCACAGGGGGATGGCAGTGCCAGTGTTGAATGGCAGTGCCAGAGGGGGGTGGCAGTGCCAGAGGGGGACGGCAGCGCCAGTGTTGGATGGCAGTGCCAGGGTGGGATGGCAGTGCCACAGTGGGATGGCAGTGTCACAGGGGGATGGCAGTGCCAGTGTTGAATGGCAGTGCCAGTGTTGGATGGCAGTGCCACAGTGGGATGGCAGTGTCACAGGGGGATGGCAGTGCCAGTGTGGAATGGCAGTGCCAGGGTGGGATGGCAGTGCCAGGGTGGGATGGCAGTGCCACAGTGGGATGGCAGTGCCAGGGTGGGATGGCAGTGTCACGGGGGGATGGCAGTGCCAGGGTGGGATGGCAGTGTCACGGGGGGATGGCAGTGCCACTGCTGCAGGGACACACCTGCAGGGGCCTCCTCAGAGCTCACTCAGAGCCAGCCTGGGCCCTGCAGGTGCTGCCCTGGCTTTGCAGCCCCTCCTGGGCACTGACAGGGCTGCTGCTCTCTACAGCCATGGCAGCCAGACASTGACAACAGCAGCAGCTAAACCAGGGAACCTCTGCTCTGCTGGTTTTGATTTGAGCAAGTTGTAATGGGAAAAGCCAAATCCAGCTCATCTCGTTGACACGAGTGTTCCCATTGACTAAAATGCAGTCACCATGCCCTTTAGTTCTGAGCCTGTGCAATCCTTTTCTGATGAAGATCTGGCAAGCCAGGACAGATTTCAGCCCGTGAGATGCTTGCAGTGTGATAGTGTTTTACCTGTAGGAGGATCTTCATTTTAGATACCGAGGTGCASAGCCAATGAGCCTGATTCACTGCTGTGTTACTCCAGTTTTGCAGCGGAATAACACCACTGAATCATCAGCAAAGCTGAAATAACAAATGATAAAATGGGAGCATTGTGTCAAAGTTTGCAGCAAGTGCATGGAAGTGAYGAGCTCCCTCTTGCAGAGCCATTAATTTATATGGGCTTTTTTTCAGTTTGAAATGTATCAAAAATATGACAACATGCCAAAGCTTGAGTTTAACATGTCAAAAAAATTAAAATTTAACATAACAGCTAGTGTGGGAATCCCTCAGTATCTCTGTGTGCCAATTAATATTTTATCTTCATTCAGAAAAAGAGGATTTTTGTGAAGAATCCTTAAACAGCTTCTAAGAAAATGCAAGTTTAGATGCAGGTAATTTCTATGCACCAGCTGGGCACCATGTAAAACTTAGAAATAGGACAAGCTGAAAAGACAGTCCTGGGGTTTTCTTTGGTTTATGAAAACACTCCTTGAGCAGTTGAAAACAACTGAGTAATTGTGAGGTTTTTGCAAGTAATGCTCTGGAAAAGCCAACTGAAGGTAGTAGGCAAGCTTGCAATTAGTATTTCTAATTACAAAGTGCATACATAAAACAATGTAGCATCATAAATAAAGGCCAAATGTAAATGATGCAATAGGAACAGCAGAACATCATATGAAGACGGACAAAAAAGCCAGCAAGTGAAATACTTATAAATTATCTATATTTTTCCAATTATAGCGACAACAACAACAGATAAAAGAAAAGAGGTGCTTTGTTTTATTTTATGCAGCTTTACAGTSTCTGTCTCAGTGCCCCATGATGCTCCTGCTCGTGCTGTAGACCAGAGCCTGCCTTGGGTGATTCCCAGTCAGGGCCAGTCCCGGCAGAGCAGCACGCACTGAAGGGGTCACTGGTGTGGGAGCCCTTGGCCAAAGGAGCAGGCTCAGCTCTGTCCTTTGCCCTCCCAGGGGCTCATGGCYATGGTTCCCACCATGGAAACAGAGGCCACAGTGTTGGGATGGTGGAGCCTGGCCCTGCAGGGCTGTGTGTGCCAGGCTGTGGGAACCCAGAGCATCCCTCTGGCTGCCCAGGACGGCCAGGACCCTGCCAGGGGGCTCAGAGACCCTGGCACAGAGCCCAGAACACCTGTGGGTTTGGKTATGACCCGTGGAGCAAATGACCAACCTTAGATGAAGATCTGCAAGGCACAACAGTTTAGTAGAATAATAGTGAAGTTATCACAGGGTGGAAAAGTAGATTTTGGGGTTTTGGTATAGAAGTTCAGGAGGCAAGATGGAGGGATCTGGGYRTGTCCAGCCTTTCTCCTTCTTCTTGGCCTCCATCTTCTGCTGTGATGTTGGCACTTTTAGATTGGTTTAGAGTAGAAGCTCACTGTCTAACACAGGTGACAGGTATTGGGAAGGAATTGTAAACATTGTACACGTAGTTTTTAGTATAAAGACATAACACAGCCTGGGGCAGGCAGAGTGCCTGGAACTGTCCTGCTGGATGGACCTCAGCAGGGCAGGAGAAAGAATTTTATAGATAAGGAATAATGAACAACCTTGAGACCGAGAAATGAAGAGCCCTGACTGCTCCTTCAAGCACCAGGCTGGGAAAAGAGACTTTGAACAATCTCACAGTGATCACCAAAAGATCCCCAGACCAGGTTTGTGCCAAAGTCCAGCTGTGGAGCTCAAGCAGGGGCTGAGGCGCTCCCCAGGGGATTGTGTTCAGGAGCCTGGGGTATGTTCAGAGACACCCTGAGCTTTGCCAGCCTGTGAGAGGCTTCCTGCAGCCCACACGTGGGCAAGGGGACATTCCAGGACTGCGGAGCATCCCCAGAGCAGCCCAGCTCTGAGTGCCCTGGTGCAGGAGCACAGCAGGGTTACGTGCTGCACTCCTCACAGAGCTGCTCTCAACACAGCCCTGCATGCAACTAGAGAAGGTGAAGAGACATAATACCTCAGGGAAATGTTTTTATTTATTCTCCTTGGGTGCATATATGGCAATCACCCATGCAGCATGATCCAGGATGTTGAAAACCATTTCATTATGTTCTATAAATAAAGGACTGATGTGGTTCAATTGTATCAATTATGCAATTCTTCTAAGTGGTGTAGTCAAGGGTAAATTCAGGCAAAGGGCACTCCCTTTGTAGCTACTTCTGCTCTGTGCACTTCTAGTATTTACCTGCTCCTCATATACCACAGACAGATGAATCTACCCACTGTTATTTACCACGATACCACTGACTCCTCTTTGGCCAGGAGCTTTTCCTATGCACAGATGACACAACGAAATAGAAAATGGAAGTCAAGGCACTGCTGTGTGTTAGTCTGTTGTGCAAGATATGTGGCTATACAGTAATTCTGAGCAAAGCATCGGGTTTAAACAATGTTTAAACTGACACCATTATTATGCAATATTGTTAATTATGGCTAGGAGGGTATTTGAGGTTAGTTGGTGCTACCTGTGTCCATTTTATAATTATACCAAGAAAAGAATGACTAATTTGTGCCCAAGCTAATTGTATCCATTTGATTTTATCCCTCTTCTTCACCACTGTAAGTCACTTGCATTCTGAGCTGTAAGTTTTTTTGAGGGGTTTGGGTGCATTTGAGCTAAATACAAAGGAGCTCAGCACTGACTGGGCAGCTGCAGGTAACACTCCAACAGCAGCACTAACAACAGCAGTAATAAATACAGCCAGTCCAAGTGATAAGCACACAATAAATGTCCCTGTTACAGTTACCTGCAAGAGGTTTWTCCTTATCTACCATGTGTTCTAGGATGTGCTTGAGCAGGCAGGTGATGGAGCTCTGCAGCACAACATGCTGCTGTCCTCCTGGTGTGACAGCACAACGTGCTGCTGTCTGTCAGATCCCAGGAAATTCCTCTGGCTGCCCTGCAGGGCTCGAGCCCCTGCCCAGGGGGCTCAGAGACCTTGGCACAGAGGCCCAGACCCCTGTGCCTTTGATTTAGCACTTGGAAAAAACAATGACCAAGCTTATATGAAGAATTACAAGCCATGACAGTTTAAGTAGAATGACAGTGAATTTATCATAGGGTGAAAAATAGATTTTTGGGGTGTTTAGAATGGGGGTTCAGGRGGTGGAGGGATGKAGGGATCTGGGTGTGTCCAGCCTTTCTCCTTCTTCTTCTTGGYCTCCATCTTCTGCTGTGATGGTGGCACTCACAGATTGGTTTAGAGTAGAAGCTCACTGTCTAACACAGGTGATAGGTATTGGGAAGKAATTGTAAATATTRTACACGTAGTTTTYAGTATAAAAAGATAACACTGCCCTGAGGCCATCAGAGTGCCTSKRACTGTCMYKCTGAGYGGACCTTGGCTGGACAASAGAAAGAATTTTATAGATAAGGAACAAYAAACAACCTTGACATCGAGAAATGAAGAGCTCTGACTCCTYCTTCAAGCACCWGGCTGGGAAAAGAGACTTTCCAAAGCTTTTCTCGGGGTCACTGTGAGCAGCCAGAGCCCTGAGAGCTGTCTTCCTGGTGTGACACATGCTATCCCTCCTGGTGTGACAGCTCCACATGCTGCTGTCCCTCCTGGTGTGACAGCTCCAGCTCCCAGGAGCGGCTGGGGAGCACCAGGCACAGCCACACACCATTGCCAGCCCTCCTGCTGCCTGTGCTGCAGGCTTTCAGCACTCAGGGCATGCACAGCACAGCTCAGCTGCTGCAGCTATGGGGATGGGCATCCTGAAGTGCAGCCACCCTCCTGCTGCCCCAGCCAGCCCAGCTCATCCTGCCATGGACCCCCAGCCCGGGCCAGGGGCTGTGGTGCAAAGATGACACTGTGCCATGTGAGCTGTCTCCTTTGAATGGAACCTCTCAATGTCAGGAAAAAACAAAACTAACAAAGAAACAACCAAAAAACCCCTCCAAACCTAAAAACCACCCAAAAGACCCACAAAACCCCACAAAATCTAACAAAAAAAAGCCCCAAAACCCCACCAAAACCAAACTAAAGGAAAAAAGTCCCCCAGTGTCAATGGATTCACCCCAGAAAGTAATTTGGTAGCTCGTGGTCTTGTTTGCCTATGACAAAAGGCTGCAGTCTGCCATGGATGGCACTTACGTAAAATAGAACTGCCTGCAAGGCCTGAGTGCTGTAATTAACAGGCAGTTTTAGAAATTATTGGCTAATGCTATTTAATAGAAATATTGCCAACTATTGTTGTACAAACTTGGTTTGTTCCTTTGGTATTAATATAAAATGACTCAACATGGCTTCATTGGGAAAACATACCTGCTACATATCATTACCTGCATTTTCACACTGGTTAAACATCTCAGGGCAAATTTTGGAATTTAAAGGTTTAATTTCTCAAAACTAACCAGAGGGTCACCAGCCTGCTGAGCAGCTGCACTGCTGGTGATCCACCCTGGCATTACTGAGCATGGCATTGCTGCCTGGGCCTGCTCCCATGGCAGCCAAGGCAGCTTTTGCCACTGCTGGTGTTAAAGCAGTAGCAAGTTGAAAGGGTTTGGTATCAGGGAAATTCRCTCCTGTGAGCCTGAGCAGCATTTCCCTTGCACTGTGTACAGTATGAGCCAGGGAATTAATACACATTCATGTTCATAAACTCTCTGGGTCACACTGGAGAGCACAGGTAACTCAGAGATAATGTCCTCTGCTCATGTGATGTAGATGTTCTATCACCTAAGAACATTTTCACTTATTTCACTTCCAATGCAAAAGTGACTAAAAGGTTATTTCTCAAACCTCCTCACCCAGGAGGTATCAGCTGAAATGTTTCTGTTTGATTGCTAAAGAGCAGAAAGCAACAAATTAATATTGGCAGATTTTAGATGAGGTATGATGTGAATGTTACACACCTCAGCCTAATGCCCACCTTCACTGCAGGGAAAGCAGAAACCAGACACATGAATTGCCTCCTGGTCTGAGAGTTCCCACTCACCTGTTTGGGAATGGACTCCAGAATCTCCTGCTCTCTATTTACTGCACTGAGCCAGCAATCTCATAGTGCTCCTAACCAGTTGTTAATTGCACCCCTGGCACAGCATTTTATGGCACCCTTTAATGTAGAGATTTAAAAGAAAAGGCAGTCCGTAGAGAGATTGACCTTCCTGATGGATGAAGAGGAGGCAAAGTTCTCCCTGCGTTCAGCTGCAGCAGCACAAGGGTGACAGTGCCTGTGCTGGGGACAGCCCAGCAGCCAGGGTGGGACTCAGCCCAGCGGGGTCACCTCAGCTCAGCTGCAGCTCTGAGGGCAGGGACTGGGCAGTGCCAAACAAAAACAGAGCTCCCAAAGCCCTGCTTCTGGCTGCAGCCTCCGGGAGCCTGAGCACGCGGGCTGCGCATCCTTCCTGGGCCAAGAGGCCCGGCCCAGGCCCTTCTCCTGAGGGCAGGCGCGGCACAGCRCTCGGGCACTGACACCGGGGGCCGACACCTTCCGGGCATGCCTGAAGAAAGCAAGACAGGGACACTGGCAGCACCAAGGGGATTTGGGTGCCTGTCCCACTGGCTTTCAGAAGCACTTGGCACAGCAAGCTCTAGAGAGCCCTGYGAAGGGCAGGCCATGACCCAGCGCTGCCACAGCTGCAGAGCTGAAATGCGGCCTGGCACCGTCTGCAGCCTGCTCTGGGGGCAGCTGCTGGGCACGGACCCTGCTCTGGGGCACAGGAGCTGCCCGGTTCCCTCCTGCACACCCACACACCYGCCCGTGCACGCTCTCAGAGGGCACAGAAAGGCACCCAAACACCCCCAGGTCTGGAGGCTGGGCAGTCCCAGTGCCAGGGTCAGAGGCAGAGCTGCTGCTGCAGCAAACGTCYCAGGGTATGGCATGGCTGGCACTGCCTCATCCTGCCTCCTGTGCAGCATCCCTGCCAGGTGACATGGCACATGGCTGTGCAGGTGGCACTGACACCACAGTGCTTATAGAGGTTGTGGAGCTTGTACATTAATATATTGAGTGAATTGATGTCACCTTCCATTGCTGTCTCCTCTCTTTTCCCTCCATCGGTCTGCATATTAAAATACAATGTCCAGGCCTCGTGTATCCTTGTATCAGGAGAAGCCTTGTCCACTGGCTAGAAACWGTGAAGGTGTCAATGCATCTTCTCTTTTGAAGTGTTATTCCATCCTCCCACACACCTTTCTGCCATGGTCAGTGCAGCCAGCCTCCCCTAGGACCTACACTCTGTCTGATCCCAGCTCACTGATGAACATACACAAAACCAGATCTGCTAAAGACATTGCTGCTGCTGTTCCATGGTGGGTTTAAAAGTTTCTTTGGATTCTACATGTGAGCCCACTTCCTGGGTAGGGACTGGGCTGGGTTTATGTGGAGCAGGTCACTCATCACAGCTCTYAGCACCAGAGCTCTGAGCCAGGGCAAGGGGAGGCTCCCTCTGCTCCTGATGGAGGGTTTGGGAACAGCTCAGCCCCTGTGGGGATGGGCTGCACAGCCCCTGAGCCCACCCAGAAGGCTCCCACAGCCTTCCTGCAGACTGTGCTGTGCTGGAGCACCCAGCTCAGTGTCTGAAGGGGCATTAGGGCCCCTGCCCTGCCCCTGCTGCCCTCCCTCCCCAGGCAGAGCCCTGCCTGCTGGGGCTGGCCCCTCCCCACGTGCTTGGCTTTGCTTCTGGTACAAACTCTAGCAAAAGTCACAAATCAGTCATAACTTGGTTGAACCAAAAAACTAATGCTTGGGAGTCAGACATTCAAATAGTAGAAAAGTCTCCTCAGATTGTTGAGCTTGTTGCTGTGGTTCGGGCTTTTCAGCTCTTTCCACAACCCCTTAATTTAATCACAGATTCTGCTTATGTTGCTAATGTAGTTAAGAGATTAAAAGAGTAAATTTTAAAATATGTTAGTAATGGCACTTTATACTGTTAGCTTTCATGTCTTTATACAACTTTGCAATATAGAACCAATCCATATTTTGTTTCTGACATCAAAGCTCATTCTTCACTTCCTGGATTTTTAGTAGAAAGAAACTTGAGAGCAGCCAATCTGACAATGGTTATTCAAACACTTTGCCAAACATTTTTGAACAAGCAAAGCTGAATCATGCCTTTTTTCACCAAAACACACAAGCACTTGTGCGARTGTTTCAAATTTCCAAAAGTCATGCTAACTTAAAAGTTATACTTTTTTTTTAAACTGCATATTAACAACCTCCTGGGATGGTGGAGAGGCTGAGCAGCCCCAGAGCTTGGTGTGGGACACTGGTGCCAAAGAGGTTTGAGAAGGTGAAGGGAGGAAAAGTTGCCTGCTGCTGGTACTGAAATGGCTCAGCACTGATGCCATAAATAAAAGGAAGTGTGTTGCATGTTTTGTTTTGCTTGTGTGTAATCTGTACAATTAGAATATGAATAAACATACTTTGTCAATTTTATTACCTTTTTGATATAAAAATAAATAACCTTAAACAAAGAAGGGGTGGAGACCTGCCAAGCCAGAGAGGTTCAATAGGAACTGCACTGACAAGGGAATCATTTTGTCCCAAAGATAAGGGGATGAAATGATCAGCTTTCAGGATGGCAAAGCCCCCACAGTAGGAGCTGTGTTTTACACAGGAGGCTGTGTGAAGGGGASTCTTCAAAAAGGAAAGGAAAACCAAAAAATGCTATAATTTTTTTGCTACCAGAGCTGCTTTCGAGCTTAATGGGAAGGCTGCATGCAAACAGCTGCTGGGAAATAGAAGTGTGACAGGGAAACAGCGATATTTTAATGATCATTAAAGAAATGACAAGGAAATAATACCGAGTATTAAGTAACTGAATATAAAACAGACATCAAGAAATCATGCTTTTACTTTGCAATTCATGTTAGCAGGGAGCTCTAGGCTCACCACTCTGATGCCAACATGGGAACTTCCAGTAGGCAGCAATACATAATTACTGCTGGGTGGGGATGAATCAACCACTTTCTGCCAGGAAGCAAAGGAGAGACCCTCGGACCATCTGCCAGAGGTGGGTGGGACGGTGGGTGGGTGAATAAGWGTGTTACTTTCTTGCTAGACTCCAATCAGGGCACCACACCTTTTGATTGTATCTCTGTAATAAGCAAACAGCTCTAAATGATGTTGTGTCACTGCAGGAGGGTGACCCAGCAAATCAGGTTCCACTGAGGCAGCGCTGCAGCGTGCAGGTGCTCACACCTGCCCGGGACCCTGCAGTGCCCAGCCTGCCACGCAGGGCAATCCGGGCTGTGTCTGCTTCACTGGCAGCACACAGGGCTCCAAGCAGCACTGGCACTACACTGACAGCCTTTCTGCTTTTCTGTGCACCACTCTTAGAACTCCTCCAATGTGCTAGTAAGGAGAAGGCAGGTATAAGTGCACCACAGAATTACCAGCACGTTAGCATGGATATGACAGATGATGACAGAATTACTTCTGTTTCTTCCAATTAGCAAGACATGCCTGATGCTGCCTGCCTGAGCGCTCCTGCAGGGTCATTACCAGCCACTGCTGGGCTGCCTTTCCTCAAGTGCAAGTTCCTCAGTTCCATGGTCCAGTTTCAGTCACAAGGAATGCGTCTGCTCTGCTGAGTCTGTCTGGCTGTGGAGGCTCCATGAATCCACCTGTGAGGCTGTGAGGCTGGCCCATGGCTGTACRGAGCACTGTGCCCAGGAGTTTTGTTTCCCAGAGCAAAGGGGAGATCCAGGGGCTGTCACAGACCTGCCCTGGCTGGGAGCAGGTGCCCCTGGGGCAGGAACAAGTCTCAAGCCACCCAGATGCAATCCAGCTTGGCACAGTAGGATTTGTCCCGCTTGGGCTCCACAGTCAGGCCTGGGGGCTTTTCACCCATTCTCTTTCTTACCTTCTGCAGCAGCACCACTGCCCTCAGCCCTGTCCAGATGTCTGTGAACCAAAGTTATCACTGCTGAAACTCAACTGCTCTCTCTGAATTCAAACCCCTACAGGCCATTGTGCAAATGTGGCTTTTGGCAAATGCCTGGCCCTCCCTGTTGACTGAACTCCTCATGCTCTCTAGAAAGGACCCAGCCCATCCCTAACACTCCATGCAGCTGACCTTACCCTTTCTTCCTGCTTATCTTTTCCTTTTACTCCAAGTATTTGAATCTTAGCCAGAGCCAGGACCTGGCACACCACACTGTGCTGTGCAGCCTCATTCCCCTGCTCTTCCCATCTCTTCCTTGCGGGGCTCCTGCTCTGAAGTAACACAAAAAGCAACAATGGCAGGGAGATTGTCATTGGTGGGGCTGGGAAGAAAGGGATCCCAACRGAGGGGAAATAGCAGAGTCCTGCTCAGGCTGCTTCTGGGTTTGGCCTGCTCAGCCACTCCCTAACAAAAATTTCCTCAACCAACAGCACAGGCTCATGCTGAAGATCTCATTAATTCAACATGTATAATCAACCTGCTTGTCCTGAGAGGGATTAGCCAAAGCAAAGATGAAGATGTCTTACATAAGATATCCATACATTTTTCCTGGGAATGTTATGGAGCAAATCCACAAAGGAGCCATGTCCAGACACAAGAAGGYAGCTAGTAACAGGCAGTTTGTATCTAATAGAGACAAATTGTACCTGACTGGGKTGGTGGTCACCTGTGCTGGAATGATGTGCTCAATGGACAAGGTGGGGGAAGYAGTGGATGTCTCTTATTTTGTTCTAGCATGGTCTTTGGCATTATCTTCAATATGGGCCAAGCTAGGATGGCATTGCCTGAATGGATGCCCCACAAYGTGGCTGAAAATATCCCACAGCTATCCTGTAAGGCTTGAAGGACAATAATGGTCAAGAACTAGACATTTAACTGATATTAGCAGATGGCATTCTTCAAGTGACAACACTAGGGCCAGACTTCAGCAGCAATCTGGATGGCAGAAAATAATCTAGATRGCAGAAAATAATGGTTCCTCAGCAAGTTTGTGCAGGACACTGAATTGAGGTTCTGTGCCATTATGCTGGAGGACAAGGCAGCCATTCAGGTGGTGTTCTACAACCTGGAAGACAAGTGTGAAAGAAATCTGTTGAAATTCATCAAGGACAAWTGTCAAGTGTGCACCTGACACAGAATAAACCTGTGTGGCAGTCAGCAGCATGACTTTGCAGTGCTGATGGGCAATGGCACCCTGGCCTGTGTGGGACAGGCTCTCTGCAGGGCTGAACAGCACAAGAACAGAAGAAATTGCAATCAACATCACAGAAGAAATTTTTCAAAATAGGAGCAGTTGAACTCGAGCAGGTGCCCAGAGAGGTTTGTGAAATCCTCATCCTTGGAGATTTCAAAAATGGTCAAAGCCCTGAGCAGCCTCAGGTGATGTTGAGGTTAGCCCTGCTTTGAGGAGGTTGGTGTGTACAGCCCTCCAGATGTCCCTTCCAACCAATATTCTTTTGTGTCTGTTTTGCTGGGCTTTTTGGTTTGTTTTTAACTGTACTTAGSTGTTAGCCAGGGAGATTCATCTGGAGTTGATGATTCCCCAGAAAGAATGGAAGCTGTTACCACTACTGTGGTTACCTGCCAATTCTTTATTTATAATATGAATGAATTCTGAGTATGCATCACAAGTTCAAACAGTCAAGAGACTTCACTTCAGAGATTTTGTGTGTAAGGATCAAAGATAGCAACTTTCTTCCTCAGATCTTAAAACTAAGCAGAAAAGAGGTCCTGCCTCCACATAGGAGTCAAATTTGCAAAAACCCCCTCAATTCAGAGCTGGCAGGAGAAAGACTACTTCTTAGCTTTGTTTTGGATAGCTGCAGCTCTCACACATTCTTGTGGTGGCAATTCAACATGTAGAGAGGCTTTCTAAGGAAAACATTGYTGTCACCTGAAAGCAGCACCTGCCCTGGTGCCTCCAAACCGAGCCTSTGCTTCAGGATTCTCCTCACCCATGGTTGGTTTGCAGAGGTGCCACAGCCCCTCTGCCCTGCAG
>JACDOX010000248.1:654692-671307 GCA_014549065.1 Cardinalis cardinalis | reverse complement strand
CACTCACACATACACACAGGGCACACACAGAGACACACACAGACACACTCATGCACAGACACAGGCACACACTCACACACAAAGGCACACACACTCATACACAGGGGCACATCACAGACACTCACACACAGGGGCACACACACAGGGACACACACATGGGGCACACACAGACACATGCACAGACACAGGCACACACTCACACACAAAGGCACACACACTCATACACAGGGGCACATCACAGACACTCACACACAGGGACACACACATGGGGCACACACAGACACAGACACTCATGCACAGACACAGGCACACACTCACACACAAAGGCACACATATTCACACACAGACACACTCACAGACACACTCACAGGCACACACACTCACACACATGGGCACACACACAGAGGCATGCACACAGATACACTCACAGATACACACACAGATATACACCTTCACACACACACAGACACATACACACAGAGGCACATGTACTCACACTCACACACACACAGACACTCATACATACTTAATACACTCACACACAAACTCACACACACAGAGGCACACTTACATACACACACATACACATACATACACACACACAAGCACACACAGAGGCACATGTAGTCACATTCACGCACACACACACAGACACTCACATACTTCATGCACTCACACACACTCACACGCAGACACATGGGGACACACTCACACAGAAGCACCATACACACACAGACACTCACATACATACTTCAAACACACACTCACTCACACAAACTCACACAGAGGCACACACAGAGCMCACACAGACAGACACACACACACACACTCAGTACACTCAGGCTTACACACAGACACACACAGAGGCTCACACACACAGACACACTCACACTCTCACACGCACTGTATAATATTACAGAGCTAAAAACTTAGAGTTTAGACTTTTCGAATATAGCAATATTTATAAAGCAAGATATAAGTTTTAAGACAGAAGCTAGTCCTTCTTCTTTACCTCGTTCTTCATAAGCTTAGGTGGTATTTGGTAAATAGCAGCATTCAGCTGCATCCCAGCCACCAYGCTGGGCTGTGCATTATTTGTGGGCAGCCATTTGTCCAGCAGCCCAAGCTGCCTGAGCTCAGGTTAATATCTGCTGCYATGACAAAACCACAACCAAAGCTGGTTGCTGAGTCTCAGCAGAGCCGTGCTGCAAACACTGAGGCATGGGAGAGCGTGGCTCCAAACAGCACTGCCTGCAATGCCAGGTGGGTCACCCCACAGTGGGCCAGGATACTGGGATATACAGATAGACCTGCTGGTCTCTGGAGACACATAGGTCACTCCTGTGAGTCACAGACCCAAATTCTCCCCAGCCCTCAGCCCTTCTGAAAGCTTATTGCTGTCAGAACAACAATGAATCTCAGAAAAGGCATCAGAATTGTGCATTAAAGTAATAAATACAGATCTCTGCATTAGCTGGGTTTTGTGACACCAACACAAAACCTGGGCCAAAAGAGAAAATAAAATAGAAGTAAAACCCCAAACCTATTTGAAGATATGTTCAGAAACTAACAAGCAAAACCTCTTATCCAAACAAATTGTAGTTAGATCTTGGGTGACACCATGCTTATCAAAGTTTAGCCAAGGAGCTTGCTTGGAGATACTTCCCCAGCCTTAACATAACACTGCCAGCCTGGACAAGTGCTCCTAGAAAACACCTCATTGCAATGCTCTTGTGGTATTTATGGATAGTCATTTATATCACACCCATCATCCACACTGACCTGGCACCACGATCAGCAAATTGGGCAGCTCTGCCATGGCCCTTCTGGCTCAAATCCACTCCCCTGTGWCCCCCCGGGTATCTGCACGTGTTCAGCCTGGCAGAAGTGTCATTCTCTGTCTCTGCAGCACTCCAAACACGAGGTGGGCTATCAGAGRTGCAGCAGCCACATCAAGGGCAGACCCATCTGAGGGGCTCTGCAGCAGCTGTGCTTGGGTGCCATCATCAGAGGCACCACAGGCCTCACCCCTGCAGCGGACAGCAGCKGGAATCTCTGTTTGCTGGAGAGCCCAAGTGGCTCTGGAATGCACAAAGGATRATTCCAGAGAAGCACATCTGCTGGTCACAGACACTAGTGCAACCCCAATAATGAGACCCTTGTAAGAAAGCACAGGGTGTGTCTTCTGTGGGAAAAAAAACAAAAAAAGGAAAAAGGAAAAAGAGAAAAAGACTGGCCAAAAAAAGAGATGTTAGGTAGCTAGGTAACTATAGCTGGGACTGCCAGGAGCAATGTGAAATCAGTTTACATTAGAGCAGGTTGCTCTTGATTTCACTACAGCACTCGTCATGCTTGGGAAGAACAACAAGCTGGCAGCTCAGCACAGGCAGYCCAGGGTAAAAACCTGAGCAATGCAGTGGCTAGGATGGGGCTTTTTTAAAAAAGCACGTTAAATGGTTATGTAAACGAGTTTCCACTTCAGGAATCTGTGAGAACAATCATTTCCTTGTAAGAGGAATTTGTTACTGGAGCACCTGATGTTTTACCTGAAATCYGCACTTGGGATTGAAACACTGAATCCATCCCCCTGCAGCACCTGGATCTTTCCCACTATCTGGCCCCTTCAGTCTCCAATTTACTCTAATACTTTCAAGCTCAGAAGATCCGGATTTGCACCTTCCTGCATGCCCAGAGCTGCCCCAGCGCTGCCAAGGCCCAGCAGCTGAGCCCAGCTCACACCTCTGCCTGATGAGGATCAGCAAGGGAGGCGTTGCTGCGCCCAAAGCCCCGAGGGCTCTGATCAGGGATTATGTGTTACCTGGTGACTGTTTCATGTAAAATGCACAAACAGGCCTGGCAGCAGAGTCCAGAATCTCAGGCTGCCCAGATGCTGGAGCCAGCAGGCAGGAGAGCCCTGCTGGCTGCCCCTGGTGCAGTGGGGTGCTCAGCTCAGCTCTGCCCTGCTGCAATGGTCAGCCCCAGCCCGGCGGCCTCCCCGCTCTGCTAGAGGCGGCAGCTGAGAGCAAACAGCCTCTGCAGATCAGTGACCCTGTCTGTCACCTCCTGGCTGCTGGAAATCCACATTTCAGGTCACGGATTTGTGCTGTGACAGAAGGCTGCTTCCAGAAGTCTGGGTCACTGCRGCAGTAGCATTTAAATCTTAAAATTTCCCTATTGATCCCTCTGGTCACCAGCCCTGAATGTTTTGTTTCTTGTGKGGAAGTGCCAGGCTTGGCTCAGGCATGCTGCAGGGATTGCTGCTCTAAAATCAGGGCACTAGAAATAAGAAACACAGAGCTTAATACTGAGACATCAAAGTGTGATTTAACGTAATAAACTTGCAATTGTATCTGCAAATGGATACACCACATCCTCAGCCTGGGCACTCCGGCCCTGCTGTTTGAGTGAGGTGTGTCATGAATTAACCTGAGCTAAGTGAGAAAGCCATGGGGAAAATCTGCACTGCTGCTACTGCTACAGGGAAACAAAGTCCTCCTACCCAAACTGTGCATCAGCTGATAATGCTCTCTCCCTAACAGCCAGTGGAGCATTTGTCTCATTCAGGACCATTGGGAGGGAGAGCAAACAGCTTCATTTCTTCTAAAAACGGGGGGAAATTGCATTTATATCTTTAAAGAGCAAAACTATTTCTGTGTCTGTTTACATTGCTCATAGAAGAATTATTTTACCGTAAAAATTCACAAATTATTGCATTTCTCTGAGGAAGCATCCAACTTCCATCTGGACCAAATCCATGACAGTGTGCAGCTTGGTCTGGTTGGTTTCCATTTTTTACTGCAAAAATTATATTTGTGTWGGTAAAAATTGATAATTCTGCCCTGGATCAAATACACAAAAATGCTTTGAAAAATGCTTATAAATGCAACGCAGAGGTTGTTTCTAAGTTTCACTTGTTCAAGAACTCTTCCATAGTGAATTTCCCTATTTACCTCAGTTCTGAGGAGGTTCCTGTGGAAACCACTCAGCACACCCAGTACACACACCAAAAACACCAGGACAGAGCCACAGGCCAAGCTGTTTCTCATAAATGCTCTCAGGCTTCCATCTGAGATGACATGATAAAGAGCAAAGCTGTTCCCATTGCTTTCATGCCAGGATCTGGAGGCAAAACCTCTTTTTGATACCTCAGAAGAATGAAAAGGAAGGAAGAGAAAACTGGAAATATTCTTCAGCCAAAGTGAGCTCCACCATGACTCCTTGAGTAATACCACAACTCATCTCTGGGCCTGCRCTGCCTTTGCCATCACAGGGAATATTCATGACCACCCAGCTGGAGCAGCACTCACTGAGCTCTGCATCACCCTGGCTGCTGCTCCAGGGAATTGGGCTCCTCCAGCACAGGGCAGGAGCAGGACACGTCACTGGTGGGTGCAAGCCCAAGACCACCACTAGCTACAGAGGCTATGGACACCACAGGGGTGGAAAACATTCTCTGAGTGCCAGGGAGCACAGGAGCTGAGTGAAGCTGCAGCACAGGAGCTGAGGCAGCAGCTCTGCTCCCAGCAGGGCAGTGAAGCTCCCCCGGGCAGCAGAGGCAGCGCAGGGCTCTGATCCACAGCACTGTGTGCAGGGCCACCCCTGCAAATCAGTCCCAGCCCCAGGGGAAAACTCACAGCTGCTCACGGGGAAAATTCCCAGGGTTTCTTCCTCCCTCCTATGTGATAATATGATCCTCTGAAACCACCTGCATTTTTCCCAGGCATCCTGGCTACCAGTTAGAACAAAGTGTATACCTCTGCAGTGGTATTGGCAGCACTGGACTCACTTTTCATGAAAAACCTCACATTTGTGAGCAAGAGACTGCACAGTGCAGAGGCTCACTGCCATGGTGCCTCTGAGGGGTGACATGGTAGTGATGAACAATATTCAGGCTTAGRTTCAGGGAATACTTAACATTTTCTAGCTAAGCCCACTGCTTCAGGCAGCACATGCTGGTACCCCAGTTTTTCCATGGCTGTAAGGAGGAGATTTRAATCATCACTGGGTTCTTAGAGAAAGAGTGCAGTGAATCAGTGCTGCTAAAGGCTCCTGCACAACACGAGGAAATAGCACACAACCCAGGGAAAGGAGCAGGAAAAGCTGTCACCCTCAGTGTATACTGCTGCAGCTAACGTGTATCTCATCTGTAAGGTGAATTTTCATTCAATTCTGCTAAGTCTGCCATCTAGTAACACTTACTGCTCTCCCTGCCATGGCATGTGATGTACAGCATGGAGACACAGGATCACAGGATCTGGACTTTTTGCTGCCATCCTTCCAGCCTTGCTTAAGCTACAAGATATTTGCCAAAATCCCCAGCTCAGCCAGACTTCGTAAAAGTGAGCATCAATTTCACTTAACTCTCTGTTTCTGACACCAGGTTTTCTGGGAGGAGCCTCCTGCACACCCAGGTCAGTTCCAGGRTCTGTGAGCTGTTCTGCTGGCCAAGCACCCACCTCAAACCCATCCTGCAGGCACAGACACACAGGGCAGCACCAACCATGCCTGCTCCCCCAGGACRCTGTGTGTGCTCCCCTCCCCTCCTTCCCATCCTGCACAAGAACACACAACACAGTGAGGCAAACATGAGGGCCCTGGGGCMCCCAAAATCTCCCTTTCCTGGCAGCAAGGAGCCACTGGTGCTGCCTCCTGATGTGTGTGAGCACTCAGTTGCACGGATCTTCTTTTCCTCCCACTACAAAGACCCTACAACACATCCCACATATGTTCTTCCCAGTATTGTTCCTCCACATCAGAACTGCTGCTCAGCCTCACTGTCTTCTGCTTGGTGCAGGTGGTGCAAAGGCACAAAGCTGTTCCTTCCTCTCCTGCCAGTGTGGCCAAGCCTTGGATGGAGGCAGGCCCTGCTCCCTCCATGACTACAGAGCTCAAGAGATTCTGATAAAGGTCTGGCTCTTGGAAGATGCTCTGACTTCCCAGCCAAACAGGACCTGCTCTGCAGAGCCACCTCTCCTCTCCCACCTCTCTCCCTCCCCCAGGGTTAACAGGCACTGGGGACTGCAGGAGCAGGGGTTGCTGATCTGTTAAAGGATCATTGCCTTTCCAAACTGCATTTCAGGGAGATAGGAATTGTGACCTGCAGTCTGCAGGATTTCTGTGTCCAAAGGTGATCCTGTGTGTGTGCCTGTGTATGTGCCACCCTCCCCTGAGAAAKAACCCTGCCAGGGGCAGAGCACCCTCAGGCAGGGGCACTGTGGGGCCACTCCAGCCGTGCTGGGCTGGCTGCACCTTGGTGAGGGCTGACACAGCCCTGAGTGCATCMCATCCCTGTTCTGAGCTCTGGTTTGTGCCTCAGGCAGGGCCACCTGAAGGACAGGAGCACTGAGCTGAGCTGTGGTCAGCTGGCAGCTGTCATGGATATTACTGTAATGATCAGTGCCTCTAATGGCAAAACCTTTTCTAGGGAATCCTACCTACAGCCAGCAGATGAACCACAAGGGACAGACTCCATCTATTTCCAGAGTACTGGAATATAGATACCACAATATAGATTTCAGAATACTGGAATGACAGATACTGTTTGGTATCTAAAGAGAAGTGTTTCTTAGAAAATGACTGTTGGGTTTTGTTTTTTTTTGCAAAAGACAATGGCAGAACACAAGTCACAGTGCATAAAGTGCACTTATGCTCAGTCACTTGGAAGAAGGATGTGCTGGAGCACCCATGTTTGAATTTTAACTGTTGACTGTGAGCCAGCTCCAGAGGTGACAAAGGTGTTTTTAAAATTACATTAGTAACTTAGTGGGGTGTCTGTAAGCAGGCCAGCTGCACCACAGCTCTGGACTGGCACAATTCCATAGTGAGGATGCACAGGTCTGAGCCTAAAGGAGAATTTCCCAGGAGATAAATAATGCCCTATCTGATATTTCAACCCTGATTGCCTGCAGTGTCCTGAGACAAACATTCAAAGATGGATGGAAAAGATTTTGTTGTTATTGTTGCTGTTGTCCCCGGTTACAAACCCTCTCCATAGATTTGGAGATGTTGAAAATCATCTATGAGAATGTGGATCATTTTTAACTGGTATTTTAGTCCAGAACTGGAAATAATGGTGATGGAAGGAAAGCTAAGCCAGGCTGATTTGTTACAGTAAAGCTGTGCTGTACTTTAGATTACTTATTAACAAACAGCAAATGGGCCTCTGCCTTGACCTTTTTCATTTGAGCAAATACACTCTTCCTACCCCTTGTAAACAGAAGTTACTGGTAACTGAGTCACGTACCCCCTCACATCCCTGGAGTTAGTTTTTTTCATCTGTGGCAAGGATTTTAGGCAAACTGAATTTTGCCAGGCTCACCAGGGTTATTAGCAGTATTATTAGTCTTAATAATACAACAGTAATAATACTTATTGGGATCACCATAAACCTGAAAACATCYAAGTACCTCACAAATATTAATTAAAAAAAACTCCACAGGAGATCTGAGAAACCAGCAGAAATTGTCAGCTTTGCTTCAGAGCTGCAGAGCTGAAAACAGCCACCAGCAAGCAGAAGTGGCAGTTTGCATGATGAATTTCAATTAATGGCTGTTCCCYTGGTGTCATGAAATGCCAGGTACACTGTGCCTCTGGCAGCACTGCCAGGTTAAAGCAGCAGCCCACAGCACAAATCTGGAGCAGCAGAAGCCAGTAGAAGGTTTGGGAGCTGGAATCCAAAGGACAGCTTGTTCCACTGGGAGCTGGGTTTTCAGTAGGTGCTGTGCCTTTAGTGGGACTGCTGGACTTGGCCCAGGTATCTCGTGCCTTGTGTCCATGGTGAATGGCTCCTTTGSAACATCCCATTCTGCAGGTTTCAGTGAAGCTGAAGATCAAGAGCATGCCTACAAATCTGCAAATGTCCCAACAAGCTATGGCTATCCATAGCTCCTTTGGCAGCTTTTATGTTAAACTTTTTGAATGAAGGAGGCAAACTCTGACAACCACAAGGAACTCCTCTGCAAAGCTGGTGACTCCTTTTCCTACCTAATTATTTCCCTGACTTGTCTCTACTGGTATGAAACCTCCAGTGGTGGCTGAAACATGACAATAGCACCAATAGTAGAATTCATCTTGATTTTAAGTTAATTTATCCTGCAGATATCACCGAAATCCATTTTGTAAAGGAAAACATCAGGTACCAGGTTAACAAGCTGAACGTTTCATCTAGATTCTTAACTGGTGATGTCTAACAGATTCTGCAGCATGGGGTAATTACTTGTACTAATTGCAGACTCCTCCAAGGTACATTATGCCACAGATTGGATGTACAATTTGGAGGAGTGACTTTTTTGTTTTGTTGATTTGTTCCAAAAACTTGCCATTTGTAGGCATAGCAAGGACCCAGACAAAGTCAACCTGGACACAGACAAAGTCAATCTTCACTTGAAGTCAGAAGGGCAAAGTCCTGAGAGCAGCAGCCTCACAAGTGAGAGATCCAGGCCCAGCTTCTCACTCTGACACAGACTGCTCAAGTGATCTTGAGCATGGCACGGAAGTTGTCTGTCCCCAGTTGTAAAATTAGGATAACAGTAGTTAGTTCACATCAAAACAGTATAAAAAACAAGTTTGCCTACACTGAGTCTTCACCGCTCAGTATCTTCTAAGATAAAAGCACTGTGACCAGACTGATTCAATTTTCTTGACTGTGATGCATCACTCATCTTAGACAGGTGGGCAGTTTCTTACTCTGTGGCTGTGCTCACTCCCTGTGCTCCACACCCTGTGAAGATATTCTCTGAGCACCTCTTCTCTTCTCTGGAAAGGTGGATGCTCTACTTCACCATCAAATTCATCCAATTTACTCCATTTAAYTTCCCCAAGTTCTTTAGAAAGCTCTCCACCTTTGCAATGAATTTGAAGCATCTCATTTGTTGACAATAAATCCTCATGTTTCACATGTTCCTTTACATCCCCTGTGACACCTACTCCAATTGCTCCTTGCAAAACAGACACTGGTTCTGTAGCTGAAATGCTGTGAGGTCTTGCTTTTGCAGGCATGGCAGAGTTCATTTCCCTCCACTTCCCTGTGTCTCAGCTGCCCCAGCCTCAGCAGTTGCACTGGTGCCACAGAAGGTTTGCCATGTGATGCCTGGTAACTCAAATGAGAGCCCTATGGCTGCCATCCCTCACAGGGCTTTGAAGATCTGAGCTCTGGGTTTCATCCCAGATAGACAGTCTGTACAAGCATGGCAAACAATTCAAGCACAGTCTCTGGCTTGGCCAGCTTTGTGCACCCTCATGTTGTTCYAGAGCAGAAGCAGCTTCTGGGCCTACATTGAGGCAGGAATGGAAGTGCTGCTGCATCTCTGGGAGCCCTGGGAGCCAGCAGATCCTMGAACACAGAACCCAAGCAAAGGTGGGGGTCCTCTGCACACCCCACTGGTCTTGCACTCTCCAGGCATAACATCTGGCAAACATCAAAGAGGGGCAGGAAGAATCCCACCCTCACCCCATCTCCCCATCTGGGCAGGAGTTTTGGGAGTTTCTGCAGGGTGAGGCACTGTCCAGTTACACACCCCTGGCTGCAGCCATTCACAGAACCATGCAACTACACAGAGCTTTCTGAAGAGCTGCTGTGACYGGGATAGGAAAAAAAAAATTAGCAAAGGCAGGATGAAGGGAAGGATGCTGGAGTCTGCTGAGAGCCCGAGAGGGAGAACTTCCTGTCCACAGCCTGGGGACAGCTGTGTATAACCTCCCCTTGCTAAGGGCAGAGGCTCTGGATTTGTGTAGACCCCTCACAAGCTCTCCTAGCCCTGTCTCACCCAGCTGTGGGCTGGCCTTCACTGCTGGCCCTATTTGCCTCCCAAGAAGAGAAGGACAGACAATCCTACAAGCAGACAACAGGACCGTAATGTGGGACTAGAGTAAAGAAATGAGCCAGGGGTCCCAGACTCATGGACAYGAGCCCAATGCAGGCCTCAAAGAGAAGGATCATGTTGGCACAGCTTTCTGCATCATTCCTCCTCACTTCCATGACTCCATCAGCTGCCAAGAGCAGCTGCCTAGTGGGCCATGCCTGCTCCACACCACCCAAACACCCAGGAGCTGTTCTGCACCTGCAGCAGGGCAACAGTGCCACACAGCATTCCCTTCCCCTCCCTTTCCCTTTCCCTTTCCCTTTCCCTTTCCCTTTCCCTTTCCCTTTCCCTTTCCCTTTCCCTTTCCCTTTCCCTTTCCCTTTCCCTTTCCCTNCCTTTCCCTTTCCCTTTCCCTTTCCCTTTCCCTTTCCCTTTCCCTTTCCCTTTCCCTTTCCCTTTCCCTTTCCCTTTCCCTTTCCCTTTCCCTTCCCCTCCATTTTATCAAACCCTGGCTTTGTTGGTCTCTGTGTCCCTCACTGAGGAGCACACCTGGGGGTGATGCCAGGTGAACAGGGAACAGTGTCTCACCATCACCCTGTTCCTTGGCTCTCCCACAACTGTGGGATGATCATCCCTAGGCCCAGCTCTGTGCACAGGACTTTAGCCCTCTCCTTCTCTGTGGAGGTCCCCCTCAGCAGTGAAAAAGAAACAGAAAGGATCTGGAAAGCTCTGTGACCCAGTGCTGTTGTTTCATCTCTTTACACACATTTTTCTCTGAATGAGCAGAGGTCTGTAAAATTGCTGACTCATTAACATCTTTGCCATCTTGGCTGCTTCAAATGAGAGTTCACTCTGACCCAAGAATGATTTACTTCTCTTGGCTGTTCATCACAAACTGATACTGTCTCCAGTTCCTTRGACTTTGAGGGATTTGTGTAAAAATAAATTTTATTGATAAACTTGTGAAGMGGTTACTTTTGAGCAGTGAAACACTCAAGTGTCTGACAGAGAAGGGAATGACATCTGGAGTTAGTGTTGGGAGAAGACTACTCACCAACTTCACACCCAGCCAACTTCCTCAAACCTATCAGTATCAGCATATTTGCCAAGTCACAGCTTGGGGAYCATGGAAGGATGGATGAGAACTTCTGACACTCAAGGGCCCTGAACTGGTCTGTGCAGGGACTGGAAATAGGTTTCCAAGCTGCAAACACTGCACTTGTCCATCCCATACAGGCTACAGCCACCTTCTGTCACATCACCAGAAAAGCTTCATTTCCTCCTTCTCACCTCAGCTGTTGCCAGCAGCTGGTTTTGCAGACGATTTCAGCTTTAGTCCTATTGCCTTTGCCTCCTTTGTTTTCTCATTGTGCTCTAAGAGTCTGTCACTGCCCATCTAGTTTCCCATGAAGGATCACAGTCTCACTGAGCAGGGCAAAGCTGTGGTCAGTCAGATTTCCTGCCAGTGCATGTTATATGACACTACTGTGGCCAAGAAACTGCCCCCTTCCTCCCCCACAGCTACATCTTCCTACTTGTGAAACCATCCCCTAAGAACCAGAAGAACTCACTCCAGGGAAAGATGCCTGAATAGGGCTAGCAGGATTTGGCCCTGAAATTTTGTTATTAGATCTGACACCAGAATCCAAAGAGTGCTCCTCAGCTGCACCTCCCATTAAGCTCACCAGCATGGAAGGTGCTTTGCATACCTCAGTATTAGCCCCAGTGTTATCATAGGACAAATCAAAACCATCATAATAAAATTTTGCAATAACCTCAGTTTAATTAATAGTAAGAAGAAAAAAAGTCTTGCCAGGCCTAATGGCAAACTCTTGGTTTCTCACATGATGACTGTCAAACTACCATCTCCACAAAAGAAAGTCACAGAATATATTTAATAAACCTTGGAAATGTTGATCAAAGTGGCAGTAAAGTTCCTGACTGATCCACCTGGATCTGTCCATATGAAACAGCCAAATGTAGGCTAGGTTTAAGGAGTTACCACCAACAAAGGACTCGAGTGCATTAAGATAGACTTTACTCAGGCACTGGAGTGCAGAGTCACAGAGGTCCTGCTCTCAYGTGCCTGTTCTCTGTGCTCTCCCCTTGGCTCACATTCAAGTTTTATGCTTCCACACCTGGCCACTACAGCATCCCTGAGGAGATGCACTTCACACTATCCTGCGTGGGCATCCAGAGATGAGGTGCCACTTCTCTGAATGCCCTGAGGGACGGGGTCTTKTAAACCAGCTCCAAGAACACCAAATGCAGCCTGAGGCTCCTCAAACCACAGAGCTCCAATCCCTTCACTCCCAAACAGCAGCTGCCCACCAACAGTGGGACAGGGAGAGCAACCATCCCATCAGTGCAGGGCATGGTTTCCCTCCAAGACCTTCACTGAGAACCGCTGATCAGCTGGCAGTTAGACAGTCTCATGGGAAGTGAGACAAACACTCTCAGATTGAGGAAGGCATTGAACTCAGGTCTTGCACTTCCTCAGTGAATGCTCTGAAACAAAAGACAGTGCCTTAGACATCAACCACAAGGAAGGAACACTACTCTCCCATCTCCAAGAGCACTGTCCTCGGGGACATGSATGCCATCAGAGTGTTTACAGGACTCCAGCACTAAGTCCTGAGCGAGGTTTCTGTGCTCTGATGGAATGGCAGGGATGGGGGAGTAGAAGATTTCAGAAACACTGTATTTTCAGTCTGCCCTCAGACACCAAACAAGGTCTCTGTTTGGGAGASAGATGTCCCAAAGATCTAGGTTAGGTCTGAAAGTAGCCCTTACTTGAACAGGGACAAAAGAGRGGAAAGTGCCATGTCACTGTACAGGGCTGCAGCTCCATTTCCTGGCAGCATGCACCATCTGTACTGCCACCCCTCAGCCTGCCTGCTGYCCCCTCCCTGGCCATGGGCTAGGAAGCCTTGGCACAGCAGTGCTGCTTTTGGCACCAGGCTCTGCCTCTTGAGACCAGGGACAGTGGCAGCTCCTCTGTGGACCCTGAGCCTCCCACCCCTGACTTGCAGTGAGTCAGCAGCACTCACAGCTGGGGCACTGGGGTGCCTGGGGGGCACTACCAGCACCAGGGCTTGTCTTTCAYCCATGCCCTTTGGATGGAAGGATGTGCCTCACTGAAGCTTTATAGGTTTTTGGCTAGTGAACGGACATGTTCTATGGGAATTTGTTTTGGTTCTTCTATATTTTTGTCTTTTGGTGGGATGGTACACTTTGAAAATTTATTTCCCTCCCCTTTATGGTATATAGGAGAAAAAATGACTTGACTTTCATAATGCAGCAGAACAATCCTTACACTGTACTAACTTCTGCCCCATCTGTGCACAGTGTACTTTTGTGGCCTTATCTTGCMATAATAATACAACAATAAGAAAACAAATTTTTCCATATAAAACAAAGCAATAAAAGTGCATCAGCTGCGAGTGCTGGTTTCCCATGAAAAAGGCAATATGACACAATTTTTGCAAGCTGTTTCCCTTGGCAGATGTTATTTCCATTTCCAGTGTAAAGGCTGAAGTGACTTACACCACTCTTAACTTTAGTTAAACCCTGCTGTAGCTGCTGAAGCCACTGCAGAGTTCTGCTTTCATGTTGCTGCTAGCACAGGGAGTTTCAGAATAATTTTGGATTGGCTTGGATACAAGTCTAGCAGRGTGCTACAAATAGAAATAGCAGAAGAAGGTAGTAGAGTAAAAATACGCAGTGTTAGATCACGGGTGGAGAAGTAGCACAGACAGGAAGCCAATGAAAGCAACAGGCACGCTGCTGCTCTCTGCCACTTGCTAGATTTKGAATGCACTCTATTTCCAAATTTCTGAAAAACTGCCACTTGCATTAACCTTGCCTCCTGCCCACACATCAGCATTGGTAGCCATTCTGGATAGAAAAGCAGCCATGACAGGAAGGAGAACATCTGCTTTAAAGCTGCCCTTTGAAAGCCACCCTGCGCATTGCATCACAGCTCACACAGTCACCACGCTGGGAAGCTTCACCTCACAAACAGGTCCACTGGGGCACAACCCTGCACTTGAACCTCTCTGACCTTTGGGGATGCCTGTTTGCAGTCTGGGCTCAGGACATTCCCACATCTGACAGTGGGCATGCCTGCAGCCAGAACTGGTTGGTGCACCTGATGGCCTGGCTTGCTGTCCGACACCACGGCCAATTCCCACTGTCTCGTGGGGGATTTGTCAGTCACATTGAGGAATCTGAATCTGGGTTTAGGAACCTGACTTACAGCACTTGGAGTGGAAAACTTTAGCCAGTAACAGTGCACAATCCCATTACCGTGACAGCCCAGGAATGCCAGAACCCAGCAATCTGCAATAAGGTGCCACTTTAAATGTAGATTAACCTGCAAACAGCCCTCGTGGCCTAGAGCGCCTGGGACAAGTGTCTGCCAGCTGAAATGCCTTCAAGTAACTATTGCTWGTGAATCAGGTGCTGGCTTAAGGTGCCTACAGTTGCCTCAAGACACAGACAGATATTTTTTTCCAGAGACACTGTTTTGTTTTTTTTTTTAGTACCATATGAAACTTGGCAGCTCCAACCCTATGGAGATCCATGCAAACCTCCTGCAAACCTCCTGCAAACCTCCTGCTTGCTGTGGTTCTCAGGGCACATCCACTGAGTTTCACTCATTTCAGCATCACAAATCTCCAAACTCAGCCTAGAGAGATGAACTATGCCAAGCCTGGGCTCCAGCTGTGGAGCAGGACTGTTCCCCTTCCTCTGAACACTTCTGTATGAAACCAAGTTGCCCTCCTGTGACACAGGAAAAACATGATCAGCATCCAGTGCGAGGTGTTGSGAGGACGTATTTTCTCATCTGTTTGCAACACGAGGGTGAAACAAAGRGCGAGTTTTTTCCCTGGCTGGTGTCTTCCTGCTAGCCAGGGACAAAGTCACTTGTCCTTTTGGTTCTCTTAGATCTGTCCAGCAATGATCTCAGAGATTTGTTGACATGCCAGTGGGCACTTCTGACATTGGATTGGGTGCCAGTGGTTCTGCGCTTTCTTTTCYGACAACTCCCAGAGGACAGTGATGCTTTTATGCTTAATATATGCTGTCATTTTGTATTATAGCTTTTCTTTGGAAGTAACTTCATAAAGGACCAAAAGAAAACACAATCTCAAACCCCCAAATCCAAACAGCATAGAAAACTGAGGCGTTCTGCAGACATCACACATGAATTACTGCTCCTTCAACTGACACAGAGCCAAAAGAAGCCATAGCCCTGCCTGCTCTACAACATGATCTGCCACTGACTGGTGGTTACTGGTCACCAGCATGACTTCCCTAGATTTCTGCTCTTCTTCTTCTCCAGTCCCATGATGTGGTGAGGCCCTTGATAGAGGCTTTTGCTGCTGTATCAGCATTTCTGGCATGAAAAAACAATTGTGACAATAGAGCAAAACTTTGGATTCCACAGCTATGTTGCTTGAAGACATAAATGACCAAGCACAACCCCAGCCCCTAACTGTCCTCCTCCTCAGTCTGTCCTCCCAAGCCTGATTCATGCAGCAGTCACAGAGTGACAGCAAGGGTTACAGTCTTGCATCAAGAACTGAAAAATGACTTGCTCAAAGCAGACTGGATGGATTTGCATGTAAAGGTTCAGTRTGCTGGAATAATATTACAAGCACACTCCATCCAATTTCACCTTCAGCTGAGTACAGTAATTCACTCAATATTGCAATACACTTGACAGATTAAGAAACCTATTTTATTTTATTAGGCTTAATTCCCTTTTTTCACTCTTGTTTTCCCTGCAGGACTGTTTGGGAATGCCATACAATTACTGGACCAAAAATAGACTAGTATATACCAAGTATGTGAATGACTATACCCCATGATAAAAACGATGCCATAACTTTGGGGTGACTTTTCGGTAATTCTATTTTTGCTGATGGAGGTTGTCTGAAAACATAACTGACTAGGTTCTGGTGAGTAAAAAAAACCCAGATAAATGATAGATGGGAATATACATCCTGCATGTCCTGGGGTTTTCAAAGGCATGCCTACTCCCTACACTCTACACACAATCTATACATTTTAAGATCCAGAAGGCACCTTTTTTTCACACTTAACTTTATAATTTTACACTAGGCTTCGTAATCCTAAAATACCTCTGTGGCACAGAGCCACATATACAATACGTGGGTGGAAAAGCTGTTAGCATAGTGGGAAAATATTCTGCTGAAACTCAAAACTTGGAAGAAACAGCTGAGTCACTCTTTCACAGTTAAGGTAGTCTGGGCTTGTTCCCCTCTCCTGTGGCCCTGGATGGTGTCTGGCASGCTCCCCCCATGCTCTGACTCCCACTGACTCCTGGACACTGCTGAACAAGAACTGCCTTGCAAATACTGGGTTTTCCTCACACAGGTGAACGTTTCCATCCAGGCACATGGACTGAATGAACACTGATTCTCCTGGGGACGCCCTGGGCACGTGCAGCAACGCAGGTACATTGCACTGCYTGACTCACACATCAGCTCTGCCTTGCTATTCAAGGTGATATTCAGCAACATCACCAGCTTAACAATGGGATCACAGTTCTCAAGGCAAACCATGTTTTCCTGGCCTAAAAAAAAATTCCTTTTTTATTAAAAATCATGAACATAGGCAAAATTTCAAAATCTAGCTCTAGGCTAAAGGAATGAGACAAAAACTTTGAAAAAAAAAATCTCATTTATCATTCTCTTATTTTCTCTCTTCTTATTTCTTTCTTTCTCCTCTCCTCTCCTCTCCTCTCCTCTCCTCTCCTCTCCTCTCCTCTCCTCTCCTCTCCTCTC